>JBBKCR010000148.1:13746802-13759183 GCA_037577295.1 Ladigesia roloffi | reverse complement strand
GTGTGTGTGTGTGTGTGTGTGTGTGTGTTTGTGTGTGTGTGTGTGTGTGTGTGTGTGTGTGTGTGTGTGTGTGTCTGGTTGTTTTACTTCCCCTAACTGGGTTGTGAAGCAATATCCCACTAGTCAAATGACACGCTCCATTCTATGCTTGTTTCTCCGATGCAGATCGATGTATGTGCACTCACATAAACATAATTTATTGATTAATTGGGAATTATCTGATTGATTGATTGGGCTGCTGCATGCTTGACCAGGCCAGGAATGTTCAAATGTTCATTGCTGTGCTCTTCGTGTGTGTGTGTGTGTGTGTGTGTGTGTGTGTGTGTGTGTGTGTGTGTGTGTGTGTGTGTGTTCAGCAGGGGGTGGATCTCAGCTCATTGCATAAGAATAAGCAGACTCTCAGGGGAGAAGATGCTAGCAGGCTAATCCTCAGCAGTGCTAAAGATACTTAAGGACACTTTACGACTCTTCAAATGCATTGTTAACATCCTGAGGAGATTTATGGCTCTCGCTGCAGCATTCCACTCATCTGTCTTTAGAAAGAGCAAGCTGGAGAGAGACAATGGGCTATAACACACCCACACAGGCCTCAGATCAGCTGCAGGAGACGCATGGTGCCCTTCTTGTTGGGCAAAACTCACTTTCACTCATGCGGGCTTCATTGTTTTTAAGGAAGGTCCATTCATGTCCACAGCCCCATGCATCAGGGTGCTCCAACAAATCCTAGTGTTTGTCCTTTGTCTGCATTGAGGAGAGGTCAGAACTCATGGTCCAGAGGCCAAAGTTGAGATGGCCTACACAATAAGGGATAGCATTAAGGGGAAGATCGGGGGTCAGCTGAAATATGTGTTTGGAAATATTTTGCTTATTATCAGGGCTCTAAAGTGAGTGCCCTTTATGCAACAGTTCTTTATTGCGACCACACAATCTGGAAAGGGCTGTCTGTGTTGTTATATCTGACAGTGGCAGTTTTTTGTCCATAGTTCTTGTGGTCACTTTTCCCTAAATGGCTGAAACAAATTTTTGGAGGAAGTAACAAACATGTGATTATCAAAAATGAAATTAGAAAGTGATTTTTCACATCATTATGCAACACTGTGGTATAAAGGTGAGAAAAGCACTGTTTGCAAGATAACATTGCCTAAAAAACTTAATTTCCTTAACCCTCGCAGTTTTTTCAGACATTGTAACATTTCACTGAAAGACCATAGTTCAGTGTGGTGAAATGTCAGAAAACATAGTCTTGAGGAACAGTTCCCCAGACTACCTGAAAGACTTTCAAAGACTCATATTCACATTCCAGTCCCTAATGCTGCACAGCGACTTATGTATGAATTAATCAAGCATAACAAAGCACTAATTTAAGTTAAATCTGTGAGGAAACAGATGATTCCAGATGATCAGGCCAGTGATCAATATACTGGTGGTGCTGAATGGTGAGTGGTTAGAACACATTTATCTATGCATCCATTATCTATGCACCCAGCATCACCCATTATATAGGCACTTGGCAGCCTGTCACAACAAGTTACTTGCTCTTGTTTCTTAAATTTAATCTAGCAAAGTTCAGAGGTGTGGTTAGGGAGTTGCCCCGTGATCAGAAGGTCATGGTTTCGAATCCCAGGTCTGTAAGTAGCACCTCTGAAGTATCCTTGAGCAAGGCACTGTCCCCACACCCACTGTTCCCTGGGCGCCGTGCTCCTGGCAGCCCATTGCTTCACTTGGGTGAGTGGGTTAAATGCAGAGAAAGTTCTGTACACTTTGTGTACTGTATGTAGTTATTGTGTTCATGTATGACAAATGGACACTTTTCATCCTGGTACTCATCTCATGAAACTGGCAAACGTATAACCGAAGGACCTATGAAAGGTTCCATGCCAAGACATTCTTCAAATGAATTTGCAGTCATCCATAAAGATTATGAGACATAGGGGGAAAGAGAAAATCCCAGTCAGTTATGAAGATTTGTTAAGGGCCACCCCAAGGTTTAAGGACAGTCTGTCATTAGATGTAAAGGCTCCTCAGCTTCATGAGTTAATACCAATTTCTGATGACAGTTTCATGTGAAAAACCTAATCAAGGATTGACTTGTGTCTTATTTGGATTGTTTAATTTTAGATTAATGGCCTCCCAGCACTGTGGCAGCTTAATGAGGGCCCAACACTCTTCCCCAGTATAAACTTAAGCAAAAAATAAACATAGGTATTTAGATTTTTGTTTATATGTCGTTTGTATGTTTAATGTCATATGAGGGATTGTGACTGTGTTCATCTATTCCAAAAAAACATTTTCTTATATCGTAATACCACATACTGATCTTGAAAGCCTTTATAATCAGTTACTTCCTTGTACAGATGATATATTTAGAAGAATTAGTTTTTTTGCATGTGTTTAACATTACAGTTACATTAATCACACTGACTGGGGCTTCCTCCCTGTCTTGGGTTGTGTTCTTGAATTGGGGTCTTAAAGTTAATTAAAATTGTTTTGCAATATTTCAATCAACCCAGTTGGTCCTGCCTTAAAACCAGCGATCATGCCATGTCAAAAAGAGGCTCTCCTAACAATATGTTGATGGCTGGATAAGCTCCAGAAGGAACACGAGTGGTAACAAATTTCATGATGCAGACTTAACTGCATCCATAAAAGTTCTGTAGATTAAAGACACTCCAAAAGATTTCCTGCCCAGTCCAGGTGGCACAGTCAATTAAACTATCTTGCCATAATAAAACAATATATTATCTCCCTGACGCCTCTCATCTTGGATGCATCTTTGACTAGTTTTTGCAGGAGCACATCTAACCCATCGCCCAAATGTCTACCATTCATGCTACTTCTGCTTTTCATTTATTGCCCCCCACTCCTCTACACCATCTCCACCTCTTCCAGCCCAACTACCCCAATCTCTTGCTCCTGTTAGCCACAGGAAGTTGCTCACTTCCTCATTACAGCACATCAAACGCTGGCAGCGACCATAAAACCCGCCCCAGCGCTACGGCAACACATGCCTCCAATTCTGCTCGCTGAGACCCCAGCTGCTACCATGCGACTCATGTTTCAAAAAGCTGCTAATTTACATGGAAGCACTTAGCATCAGTGAAAGAAAGATTGTAAATGTAGGTTTCTGTTCTCGTACATTGTTTCCTCGGTTCATAGACCCCCCCCCCCCCCCCACCCACACTTTTTTGAGGTCTGGTGCCGTGACCCGGGTGCTACTTTACATGGGCACCATTACAATCATTGACAACCCTGGGGGTGGTAGGGTGGGGGGGGGGCAGAGAAATTTGTGATTCAGGGTGAGAGAGCGGAAGTGTGGCTTTATGGATGTAGATCTGTGCAAAACGGTATGAGTGTGTCAGTGTGTGGTGGTCTGGATTGGTTACAGCACACACACACAGACACACACACACACACACACACACAAAGAAAGTTCTCCATTCACTGCAAATCAGTAAAATAAACCATGACATTGATCTTTACCGTTTCTAATCAGGGACAGAAAATGACTCTTCCTCCAGCACTAACATTACCCCCTGCATATCAAAATCAGAGTAATCAAAGAAAAAATGAAACCTCCTTCTCATTCTCTTCTCTAGACAAACAGTTTGACTTTTGCTGAACATTTTTTGTTGCCAATCAAAAGTATTCAGTATAATACAATCCAAAGCCATGAAATAAATAGCACATACCAACTCATTAGCACAAGTACACACACACACATACACACACATGGTAAACCCATTAGACAATATGGATGGAAAGGATGGTTTTGGTCACATGTTTGTCAGTTTTGTTTTGTTTTTTCATAAAATGCATCTGTATAATTTGTTTGCAGGGCATGACTTCAGGACTTTATCTATTACATATAGGAATTTTACTTGGTCAACCTATCAGATTACATGATGTCTTTTATCAAAATATAAGGGTGCCCCTTGTAGCTCAAGGCCCTAAAAATCTGTTCATCCTGTACCATTTGCAGTTAGAAAATGGCCATGGCTGTGTATTCAAAAATAGCTTTAGGTTGTTAATAGGTTGCTAAATTTAGGTTGTTATTGCACTTACACAATATATCATGATGTATCATGAAATTAATCAATTCATCAATCATCAGTAAACTACTCAGAGAAAAGAACAAACAACCTGGCACACCACTGGAGACCACAGTATTGAATAATCAACACCTTCAATGTTAAAACCCACACAGATCAGCACTATCTGAACTTTAGACCCATTAGTGCCCAGCATAGAAGAATACACCAATGTTATTTTGGAAGTGAAGCACATGATGCAAAACTGGCACACCTCAAATTATCCAGCTTTATCCCATATGCTTGACAAATAATCCTGTAATCGAGGCTGACAACTATTTTATGAAAGTATGACAAAAACAGCCTCAATGCCCAATTAGTTATGAACATCACTGCATGCTCGTTATCTATAATTCAGTAGTACAAATGTTCAATGGTGGTGTGTTTTTGTAAGTAGACTATAGGGCCTTTACAGAGTGAATGTGCTGCTCTATTGTTCCAAATGGCCTCCTGTTACAACACAGACTGCTGAAATTAACTACCGTCAGCAGGAAACTGGTTAGCCTCAATCAGGGAGGGAGAGAGAGAGTGAGAGAGAGTGGGGCGGAGGGGTTAGGTTTACGCAGTAGCAGTAATGGCTACATTGTGACTCCCATCTATTTGAGTATTAAGGTCTTGCACTAAGGGCCCTTTGAAGTTTGTATATAAATTCAGCTGAGGCCCTTGTTAAAGCGGCCCGTCTATGGTCACCGCTATACGACCTATGAGTGCAGTGTGACTGGCATGAATTAACTAAGCGTTTTAAAAGGTGACATTTGAAAGCAGTTAAACAGTAACTTGGACCAATTAAATGCACGTTAGGCAAATGAATATCTTTGCGCCCAGAGGGACAATGAATTTCCGCGGCTACTGGAACTTCTGAGGAGGCGGACCCCAACCGAACCCTCCTGAATTTAACATAAAATAATATGACCAGATGTGACTTTTGTAACACACTCACATGCCCAAACACACAATTAACCCTACAGAAGTCAATTGTGTTGTGGTTTTACAACCATTTGCAGGACATTTACTACATAATAATGACATAATAATGTAATACTATATTCACATTTGTATGCTGTGTTTCAACCGGATCAAAGCATTTTTATATTTCTTTCATGTAGCAAAATATAAATGATGTATGGTTTGCAATTTATTTCCTAGTCTAGGCACAATATCTTGGACACATCAAACTGGTTCCAACTCAAAGTGTAGAATCTGCACTTGTGGCAGAATTTCTTTGGTTGTTTTAGTGAGCTACAAGCTACAATAGATATAATTAAGAAGAGTTGTATCTAGGGGACTTAAACGCCCATCACCAAATATTCATCATGCTAACAATAAGAAACAGTGCATAGTGAAACAAACAAATGTATGGACGAATGAAAGAGTGAAAGAATGAATGAAAGAGGGGAGGGATGGACGGTGGGGAGGTTTTTAGAAAGTTATTGAATCAGGAAATTCCTCAAACTCTTGGTGATGGGGGGTGTGGGGGCAGGGGGGAATGGGGCGTTTCGGTGCTAAAGCCTCACGCCCCCTGGCTGGGCTTAGCGGAGGGCTCATTCGCCGGCCTTAGTCAGCAAGCACACAGGGGGGCCCTTACAATGGAGCTTTTCTCCCCACAAAGAGTACGGCTAACCCTGCCATTCCACCAATGCAGGCCCTCTACAGGGGGCCCGAATGAGCGCTAGCTAGCTAGCCATGGCTAAAGACAAACAAGCACAGGTCAGAGGTTAAAGTGAACGACACATCAGGAATCATTTTCAACACAAAAAAAGTGTAAGGTTGAGAGAGGGACCCATGATAAATGACTACATTGTGAAAGTGCCGAGAGGTCCAGGCCCCAGGAATGGACTCTTCCTGGTCCTTTTGTAAAGCGGTCGGACGATTTTCCGGGTTGAGATGTTGGCATTTCAAGGCTGAAGAGGCAGGAGTGTCAACAAGGGCGATCACTGGGTCACTTCAATGGATCATTCTGGTTGTCTTGTCGGCTTCCCTCAATGAGGTTTCCTGAAGTATGGGTGGGCGTCCCACACCTTGTAACATGAGCCAATAGACAGCAGCCTTCTTCTCACCTTACCAGAGAAGTACCCAAAAGGAGCACACCTGGAGTTCTCAACACTCTGCTTCTCTTTCATCCTCCGCTTTTCACACATATTTTCCGGTTCCACTTTTCTCCTGGATGTTCAGTTTTTCTCACCATATCCAGTTCAGCTACATGACCTTAGTTAACCAGTGGGGTTGTGGGGGTAACTCAGCAAAAAGTATGACATTACAGAAGTGTAATTACTGTAATCAGTGTAATATATAACAGGAATGCATTAAACTTTTTGTAATAACTAACTACTCTCCCTGTTAGAGCAATAAAAATAACAAGCAATGCATAAATTATACATGTAGATTATCCACCTATGCAACAGGTGAGCTGACTGTGAATGTGACCAGCAGTAGTTAACAGTAGTTGACCCTCAGTGCAAATGTTCTGACAGAACAAACCCTTTTAAGACAAGCAGGGTTTTGTACCATTACTTTTACCCAGCCTACTATCTTACATCCCTCTTGATGGTCAATGGAATATTCTAAGATGTACCAGGTCTGTTCATTAGAAGAATTTTTCAGATTTGTTCAAAAAAGTAACATATTCTTCTAGTCATACTGTAAACATTAGCAAGCTAGATAAAACTCCTAAATTACCTTAAAATACAACTAATGTTTGTCAACTAGCCAATCAACAATATTTGCTGGAGGGGATAGATGTGACAGCATAAATTACATATGTCCAGAAACTTCCCTTCACAGAGATGTGTTTCTGTACTGTGGAGTAACTCTAGGGGTTAAAACCTGCTCCTAACTTTGAACCGTCCTACCGTATCCCGTCCCATCTTTCTGGCTGACATTCATTGCTTCAGAATGACTAAGTCCACTACAGTACCAAGGGCATTCGTCTCATTACAGAGATTAGTCAGGAGGAGGTCCGCACTTAAATCAATGAAATATTAGATGGCATCTAAGGTTTGCATGGGACATTAAGCGTGTGGTCTCCTTTTTCCCCCAGCGTGTCCCACAATGCCCAGCGTGGTCGTTAAGCGATTGTGTTTCCTCCAGCAGGTGAGCGACGTGCCTCCTCAGCACCTCCTTTGGCTCTTTCCTCCTTCCCTTTTGTTGTCCTTGTGCCATTGTTTGAAGGAAGGACACCGAAGGGGCGGAAGAGAGGAAAAAAAAAACTTTAGCTTTTTCTTTTGAAGGGCGCGCAGTTTACGCTCCATTGTTGTCGCCTGGCTTTGATGTCATAAGTCCTAAATGATGAGAGGCTGAGAGGGCACTGGATCCAGGAATAAGAAAACGGTGTCCAGTTTCCGAGGAACCTGCGCAGGATCATGTGTGGGGCTGGACAAAGGGGTATTGGGTTTCCCCCGCTTTCACCTGCTCCTTTTTCTCTTACAGGAAAATCAGAGATAGTCATCATATTAACAAATTGTGTTTCCCATGCAGTGTGATCAATATGAATATCTTGTGATCGATACCAAGTTTTAGAGGATTGGTTTGATAAAAATATCTCATTTACAAGTTTCTGTTAACCCCAGATGCGGTCCATCAGCTAAGACATGTTTACTGTCACATCTTCAACCACATCTTTAGCTTTTGAGCTAAATATCAGAGATAAACACAAGAAGTCAACAACGCCACAAATCACTTCCATAAAGAAATCTTTCTAGCTCCTTCATCATATATCTAGCATCATATCAATACCAGTAATCGTAAGAAAACCTCAATGCCAACTAGGTCCCAGATTACTGTTTATTCAGTTGTCTTTATTGATCATCATCCAATATTTCTAGCTGCTTTATTTAAAGTGCTATAAAATGAAACTAGAGCCCATGATAATAATAATAATAATAATTTTTATCTATATAGCTCCTTTCCCGTGCTCAAGGACACTTTACATGATCAGCGCAACACTACTAAATCAATCCAAATCGAAATGTGTAGATCCAAACAGTTAAATGTTCTTGACCAGCCAGTTTAGAAAATAGTTATCACACACTGGCCATCACAAAAAACACCTACACGCATATACTGTATGTCCTAAGCAATATTGGAACAGAATTGTTTTTGCATGGGTATTTTTTTACGTATTTGTAAAACATGGGTCATTATTTTACATTTTCTTACTGGTAATTCTAGCCCAGGCTGAATCCAACTTGTCTACCATATTTACTAGCTGGTCCCTCCCATATCAACAAAGGATCCTGGGAGGTTTTATTTACTATAAACTGTAATAAATTCAGGTTATATCTAAACAATCACATTCAGGTTATATCTGTGAAAAAAACACTCTAAAAATATTTAACATATGTTGTCTGACAGCTCCAGTCTTTTAAATAAGCACTAAAATAGTTTCATGTTGCTTTACTGACTGTTGGATGTCAATTTCCAAGCTAATGGCAATGCTAATGACATTGTGTGGAATGCATTCACTGAAAACAGCAAGGTGGACAGTTAGAGTAAATGAAATAATTACACTTAATTATCCTACTCTATTGAGTGAAATCTGTTTGTTTGTTTTAGTATTATTTTCAATCCAATTACGTCATCTCCAATTCTGTCCCCCAGCTAGGACTCCATTATGCTACAGCACTAATGTTTAGCCATTTGCTCCACCTGGGAGCCCTGGCAGTGCATAACTCCAGCAGCTCCATTTATTCTTACTGAGATTTCTTATCGTCTTACCATAAACAGGCAGGCCTATCTGGACCTGGTGGGCCAGAGTCCAGCACAGTTTAGGGCTTTCTCCATGCTCAAACACACCTAGTACACCTTGCCTGTTAATTGCCAAGTTTAGTGAGTTTGTTTGAGAAAAGGGCAACTAAGATGTTTCTGCCCTAAACATGACACATCATTTGATAAAATTACAATTCTTCACTACCTCGTTTGGAAAACCAGCCCTACATCTGAAAAGTAGCATACAGTGGTATTTACCTTCCTTTTTAACATATGTGACCCATGTAAAGTAGGAAAAGAAAATCTAATTACTGACATTCCAGACAGACAAGGCTAAATATCACACGGTCCACTGGGTGAACCAGAGATCTGTGTGGTAAATGTGTCTGTACTGTCCAACCACTACAGACGTGCTGTGTATGGCAGTGAAGAATGTGGTCAGTAATAATAATGTGTGAGCTGTAATGACGTATAATGAACAGAACAGACTCCCCAAGTGTGTGTTCAGTCCTAATCCTTGAATTAGTCTCTACTGGTATGTAAGGCACTTCAGCAGATGAATGAAGAGTCAGAGATGATCCTCTCATTGGCTCCAGTCTAAACATCATTGCCCTGTCTCTCTTGGTGCGCGTCACTTTCACTGTGCAAGTATGTGTGTGTGTGTGTGTGTGTGTGTGTGTGTGCAGACTGGCATTCACACCTATAGGACTGATCTAACTGTGCTTCACTCAACAAAAATATGCTTTTTGCAGTTTCAGCCCATTTTGTCTGTGGACAGTGACCTTCCCACAGATTAAATATTTTTCCCTACATGGCCATTGCATGAATCTACAAATAGTACACACAACATACACTGAGGGAAGTTTACTTTAATGCAGGAATATCTTTTTCCAGAAATACACACAACACATCTACATTTAACTTAGTGTGTTGTTGTTTATGGACATCATGTTAATTTTTTCATTAACAACCATTCATTTTTTTGGGCTGCATGACCCCGGCTACTGTGCTCAGGGCTGCATTAAGACAGAAAGGCACACATACTTATTTGCTACCAAAGGAAAACCTGAATTGATCCTAACTGGCAACAGTATACAAAACAGTATACAAAACTGGAAGTGGTTGGTCTGGTAACTCATGGCCCACACACATAACTACAAAATCCTTTTTGGCACAAGAAGATCTAACTAGGTTGAAGACTGAAGGGAGCAAGGTTGCAAACTGAGGCTTGGCCCAGTTCAATAGGATTAGATTAGTGGTTCTCAAACTGGGGACCACAGGGGGGCACCTAGGAAGTTGAAGCTGCAGAAGCTGTATTTTTATTTAGTTTAATTCATTTAGTCAATTTTTTAAACTCTGCTATGGCGTGTTTGTGGCATTGCAAAAATATATATATACATTCCAAAGAATTACAATTCACAGACATCCACCTCCTTCCAGTCTTTTAGTGATAGTTGCTTATAAAGCTATAAAAAAGAGCAAGGTACTGCTGTGCTTGGGGGGTGGGGAGAGTGGGGGTTGGGGGTTGGGGGATAATTAGGGGATAAGTGGAAGAATAGTGGCACTAATGTACATAAAAGTGGATGTTTGCTATGTGTAGTATCCAAGTGATGATGTAAATGATTTGGTGTTAGAGCCTCATTCCTAAAGACCTTTTTTTTCATTTTTGACAGGCTTTGCTAGGATGTGCAACTTACAAGCAGTTGCTGACTTGAGCCTAGCTGGGCAGGTATGAGGAACCGGTGTGGACTACATAAGCCCTAATGTACATCGTTCGTGATAAGAACGTCTGCCAAATGCTGTGATTGTTATTGTCTGAGAAAATACAAAGTAGTACAGCCTCATCTCTGGTTCTATAGCACACATTCCCTAATGTTCTATACTCTCAGGTGTTTTTGCCAAATTTCACTTTATGCTTGCTTTTTTAATACCTCCCACTTGACCAATTTTGCACCTCTGCAGACTCTGGAAGAGTTATAAATGTATAAGTACAAAAACTAATGGACATCTTTGATGAACTTCGTAAACATCTTTAGCAAATTTTCTCTGTTTTGTTTAAGGCATTATGGGAAGAGTGCTCTGAGCTTAAGTTAAGAGGGTAATTAAAGACTACAACACAGATTTAACACACAGACACACACACACACACACACGCACACACACTTCAGCCCTCCTAATTAAGCTGTTTCTCTCAGAGGGGTTCAGCAATGACCAGCAGTTACGGCACTGACAACTACTTGCGAATGCCTTCTAGTGAGATAATCAACACTCACAAGAGGAGAGTAAGAAGAAACAGACAAAAGAGGTGAAAACAGAGGAAGCATGTTAAGCCTTTAACTCAGAGGCTAAAAGGCTGCTTTTTCCAATTCATGGAAAACTGAAACCTCCCTCTCTGTTCATAGATACACAAAAAAAAACATTCCCTATGCAGTCCATGTGTAGAAACGAAGCAAAAATCACATTTACATATATAATTTGTTGTTTGGCTTCGAAATACAATTAGAAAAGTTTTAGCTTGGACTAAATTTGAAAATAATCTTAAAACAGGGCAGCCAATCAGAACAGAGGATATTTCCACATACAAAGTTATGGTAACAAAAATAACCATTTTAAATATAATGGATATGGTGAATGTGGAATTTGTCTGGTCTAAAATGTGTATGTTTTTGGTTTATTCATCTCAGAATTGCAAAGAGAATGAAATGTGAAATTATGCACATTGTTAAACCTTTATTATTCACCCTGAACATACTTTGAAAAAAGCACAATGCTGCCCTTATTGTTGAATGTTTTGTGATAGTTCACTGTAAAAGGGTATTAAAACAGTCTTCAAAGAATCTTGTGTTAAAAAATAATTTCTCAGTATAATTTGAAATACACTTTTTTATAATATTCCTTACATGGTAAAATATACCTGCAAACATCAATGAGAAGGCACATATCGTACATTCGTGTTGTTTCTGTTGATACATTGAACATTTTGTGCCTTAAGGGTTTTGGTCCAAACGACATTATGGATCTTTTTCATGATTTTGCCTAGCTGAGAGCTGGAGTTTTTTTAGATTGAGAACATTGCTACATGAAGTTAAAATGTGTAAAATTTGAATACTCCTTGTCATACTTGGCCAATTTTTTCCAATATGTCAAACTACAAGAAGAATACATTTTACTGAGAACAGATTTTTTATTAGCATTTATCTATTAGCATCAGATAATCAAGAAAACATTCCATTTGACCAGGGGTGTGGATGTTTTTACACTACACTATACATCAGGTGGATATTTCCAAATGTATTACAAATAGATATAGAGAAATGAAAATGTATACTCACATTTAAAATATCTTGATTCTTCAAGGCACTAATTCTGGGCTAAACAGATCTGTTTCTGCACCCATTTTGACTTTCAGGATGGTGGAACTAGAAGAGTACTGATTGTAAAAAATGACAGAAAATCCCAGCCAATTCCATTAACAATGTATTTTATCAGTGCATGATGTGTGATTGTGCATATGCATTAGTGTGTGTGTGTGTGTGTGTGTGTGTGTGTGTGTGTGTGTGTGTGTGTGTGTGTGTGTGTGTGTGTGTGT
>JBBKCR010000148.1:13714304-13728517 GCA_037577295.1 Ladigesia roloffi | reverse complement strand
TCTCTCTCTCTCTCTCTCTCTCTCTCTCTCTCTCTCTCTCTCTCTCTCTCTCTCTCTCTCACACACACACACACAAATACACACACGCACTTTGAAACGAATTCATCCTCCAGCCGCTGTAACCCGTTTGATGTTTGGTTGCAGACTATTTGTAGCGCAGTTTTAGAT
Source organism: Ladigesia roloffi (assembly GCA_037577295.1). Lineage (NCBI taxonomy): Eukaryota > Metazoa > Chordata > Actinopteri > Characiformes > Alestidae > Ladigesia > Ladigesia roloffi. Next base: position 13,728,349 of record JBBKCR010000148.1, on the reverse strand, counting down.
TAAGGCTGGACGTGACTATCCACTAAGGCTCAGGTTTAGTTTTGCCAGTAGTGTGAAGTAGTCTGTCCCCATCTTTTATTCCCTGCTAAAACATCCCAGTGATGGGACCACCACGAACAAATGAGCTGCAATGAGGTAATCACCAGCTCCAGTTGGAATCAAAGGGGTGGCCTCCACGGCGCCCCCTCGTGGACAAGAGGCGCACTCCCGCTCATTGTCTTCACCTTCAATCCCCAGTGTTGGCTGTTGAAAAGGAATTCTAAATGTACTTTTATTATTATTTATTTATTTAGTGTCAGTGAGAGAGTTCTGATTCTGATTTCTTTACACAGTTAGAAACCAGGGTTCATAATGTCAAGTATAAACATTTTCTTTACTAACTGAGCCTGCCAAAAATATACATGTGTTTTATTTGTAATGCCAACAGTGTCTTAAGGCTGAAATGTATATAGCATAAAACATAAATAATACAACACCTCACCATGAGAATTCTCAAAATTATTTGTTTTAGACAAAAAAAATGCTCAAAATATGATAAAACGAAGCCTCAGGCACCAGACAGCATACAGGTTAGTATTTTGTGACTTTTTTGGAATTTTCCTTCAGAACATGGGCTGAGTCCTTAGACCATAGTAAATAATATATGTGTGAAGAGGCTCATAATAGACACACGTGAACACACAACAGCACCGCACACAGTGTGAAACTTTTCTTAATCTGGAGTGGTGCCATTCGCAGTCCAGGGATTCGAACCCACAGCCTTCCGATTGCAGGGACAACTCCCTTAACACTAGGCCACCATCTGCCCCAGTGAGTATGATTTGGGACCCACTGATTTGGGATTTGGGATGCAGCCCTACTCTCACATATTTTCTCTCTAGCATGGATTTGGCTAAGTTAAATTTCATGCTGAATTTAGAATTAAATGAGCCTTTTTTCTTACCACGCCTATGAGAGTGAAATATGAGTTTTATATATTATCTAACTGGCTGTCTTGTATTAATACTTAATCAAAGACTAGTCCAGACAAAAACACTCCTTCTAACTTGAGCCTCAACAATCAGTGTCTATCACCTATAAGCCACATAACTAGGAATTTGCAAATGTGTTTTTTTGTGGCACCACAAAAAAGTTTTCAAAATAGTCTGTGTAGTTCAATTTCAATACATGACCTGTACAGAGCGGGGAGTGAAACAGTGTGTACATGTTTAAAGTAGCCTGGAAAAAGTACTGAAAATTTGGTATTCAATGCACTTTTCCATTTGTAATGGTTCTATACTATTATGTCCATGGGTCTGTACACTAAGAGTTGATTTCTAGTAATTGCTGATTTTGTACGTCAGATATCCTGCATATAGGTTTAAGAGAAAGAAAAGTATAACAAGGTGAAGATTCACTTCAGCTGTGCTGACCTGGCACTAAGCTGGAGTCAGGTTTATTGCGGGGCCAAATGCTTTGCCATGTGTTCATACTGCATTACATAATATCCTACTGCTGGCCCAGTCACCCATATGGAGTGGACTATGAGAGTCTGAGAGTTTCCATAGGGATCTCATAGCTTCACAGCTTTCTGCTACAACGGAGCTGGAAACTGGGGGATATGGGAATAAGAGAGAGAGAGAGAGAAGGAGAGAGTGAGAGAGAGAGAGAGAAGGAGAGAGAATATGATATAGACAGGAGAGTGAAGGAGATAGAATGCGAGACACAGGGAGAGAGAGAGAAGGAGAGAGAATGAGAGGCAGAGAGAGAGGGGATGAGTTGGGAATTGGATCACCCCCCTAGAGTCCTGTCTTTGTGACCCCCGCTCAGGAAGAACTTCCTGTGTGAAAGTGAGGGGGAGTGGGAAACCCCGAGCGCCCAGTTCTGCAGTTCTGTTTTCCCGTGCGTTCGGTTCAGCGTGCATCTTGCAGATTCATTTGTATTCACACACAGTGAAGTGGCACGGTCCTTGGGAACCAAACAGCAGTTTTTGTGTCAGTGGGATGCTGGTCCCCAAATGCTTATTGTGCTGGTCATCTTGTATGATTACTGAGTCGTTTATGCTTTGTGATTTCTCATACATGTTCAGTTTAAACATCCAGGTTTCTCCAGGCAGCACTATCAGGCTGTACAGGGAAGGTTCAGGCACAGCAGCACCACGCAACTAGTTATTATGAGGAACGAATACGAGAAAATCATCCTAAGGAGTATAATCATTTTTTAAGAAGTTTGTCTTTGAAACATATATATATATAAAATATGGGATGCCAGCTTAAAAATCATATTTACTACAGCTAGAATCTGTGGCTAAGGCCTCTGGGTTGGTCACTGCATCCATGAAGAGTCCCAGCAGGGCAGTTAAGTACTCTTTTGTGGTGCTGGGGTAAAACATTGACCAAACGAGTGGCAAATTTAAAGTGATTATCCACACCGAGAGTACTAGGTTGAGTGCACATCACATGCTCAAGAGTTGAGGTGCCAATATTGCATACATTTGAGAGAACTTAAGTGGAATAATTCATGTATTCATATATTTCTGTGATTTTACAGCCCTTAACACTGCGCTAACGCATTTATGAACTGGCTGAGTGTCTCTAGGTTGATGTGCAGATGCTGATAATATGTCCTCCCCAGATGTTTTGTCCTGTGTATTTATTGTATGCAGCTTCTGGGCCTAGCTTGTAGCCAACTAACTTAAGTACAACAGTTCTCTCTTGTGGATATACATTGAATGCGAATAAAATATGTTGCAGCATTTCAACCGCTGTCTAGTTTGTTTCCTACTCAGTGAGACCTGGTTCGATTAGCCACACCTTTCATCCTCATATAGGAAAACATTTATCATAAAAAAGTTATGTTTCCAGTTCTAAAATCTGACTGGCCGTGTCATTATCCAGGGCTAATTCTTTATAGGGGTCCTCTGCCACTCATGAGAATGTGACATGCAGCTCTCATGTAACAAGAAAAAAATAACACATATTTATCTATTTTTAACTTTTATCAGTAATATCCCCTTTCACGTTTGCAATTCGGATCAATTAGGTGCACAGTAACATCTTCAGATGCAAACTAATTGGTTGGGTGGTCTATTGTAGTATATAATTATGGCTCAGAATGAAGCAAACTGTTGACTGAAGCAGAATGAATGATATATGTTCTAACTGTTCTGCTGGACAACATTTTTTGGTGGGGAAAAAACAGCACACATGCAATGCAAGTGATAACTTTTTCCTCTCTCCCTCTCCCTCTCTCTCTCTCTTCTCTCTCTCCATCCTCGCTCTCACTCTCCCTGACAGACACAAACATACTGTCTTCAACAAGAAAACGACACCTGACAGTAAATAAAATGGAGCAACTGCAATGTAAATAGATGTAAGAGGAGTTCAAAGTGAAGCCATTATGGAGTCCACCGCAACAAATGTGGGCAAAACAAAGGCTGCCTTCCTATTATTGTGGTCTTGATTACCTGTCCACTGTCTGACTGGATCTCTCTCTCTCTCTCTCTCTCTCTCTCTCTCTCTTTCTCTCTGTCTCTTTCTCTCTCTCTCTCTCTCTTCCTCTCTCTCTCTCTCTTCCTTTCTCTCTTCCCCCAATTCTCTCATTATATCCCTCTCTGTCCTCTTCTTTCCCTCTTTGTACCCTCAAACAAAAGGCATATGTTTTGATCAAACACAGAATGTATAATCCAATAAGAGATATGTCAATCATCCATATAAAATTTTAAATGTTAATTTTGCGTTGAAATGAACAATGCAGTTTTTCTTTATTCTCAAGGTTTATTGCTTAAATTCACTGTCTATAAAGGGAGTGTAAATATGCTGTAACCTTCTGTTGCAGAACATCCTGCATTTTTATCTTCTAATATTTTTAAATAATTTGCCTTGTACTGTAAATATATGTGTATATATACACATATATCCAAAAGCAGGGCCTGCACACATGATCTTATTTCTGTGCCCCATTACAAACTCCTAGTCTGATTTAAAAATGTAAGATTTTGCAGGACCCGTCCACTGTATTGAACGATGCCAACTCTGGGCACTATGCCACACATTCAGCACCACACAAACCTTAAGAATAAAGACTTGGTATAAGAATGGAGGAAGTGGTTGTGCAGGAGTAGGGCTGCTGTTTTTCTGTACTGGTGTAGTGGTGGGTGGAGCCATGTCATGGATGGTTAAGCAATTGGGCCAGTTTGGATAAAACATTCATATTTAGAGAAATGACAAAAGCAAAACCTGAAGCCTCAATGACAACATGCTGTGAGACAATGGAGGCATGCAGGCGAGCACATCAATAATACACACAATCGGAAGTCAATCCAGGGCGCCTGCACTGGTATGTGGTGTGTGTGGTGTCTGCTATGCGAAAACATGAGCACAAGTGTTTTAAATAATGCAGATTTACTGAGACATTCCACTTCATCCGGATGTCAAATGAGACCACGAATACATGTCTGTTTGGGTTCACCCTCTGCTCTTTAGGGTAAATACACACACAAACACATAAATAGATTATACCATGCTTATGTTTGTCTGTAGAGCATTTTATGAAGCTCTGTCTATTTCTCTGTCTGTGCACAAATACACACACAGAGGGGATCCAACTAGGCATTCAGGGGAGGCCTAATCATCCTTGGGAACTAATAAATTACAAGTCCAAGCACAGTTTTAGTTCTCAGATATTCAGAATGTAGCTCCGATTCATCAGGCCTTCAGACATCGGATTGAAGGCCCAATGTGTTCATTATACCACCAACTTGCTTAGAAATTGAAAGATGAGGGAAATAAACAAAATGTGGATTTTAATTCTGTGGGATCAGCTTTCTAAGTGAAATCATCCTGGAAACACATTTTTTTCATTGTGGAGTATTGGAGGTAAACTGATTGAAGAAAATATGAATGTAATCCATTCAAGGAAGAGTTTTAAACATGACAAAATGAGAACCTCTTGATGGGGTCTAAAGAAGTTGTGTACACACTGTGTTTTAAAACATCAGATACCAGTTCAAACGGGGAGTGTCTCTACCAAACCTCAGGTGTCTATGAACTGAAGGCCTAGCAAAAATCGTCACCACTCGTCACTGACAAGAGCCTGTAAGTCGTCTTTCTGGTTTCTACTGGACGCATTACGTTGTTGCTTTAATCATCAGTGCTGTCGTTCAAGGCAGATTCCTCAGTGGCACATCTCCCTAACAAACGCCCCCCAACACCAGCTTCCTTTCTGTCCAATTAGTGACCTTTAACCTCCACTCCCCACTTCCATCCTCAATCAGCCCACTAAAAGCGTGCATCTCTTATAGCCCTAAAGCAGCACCTCGATCCTCCACTCCATCTATCCATCTCCTTAGATCTCCCTGCATTCCTCAAAATCTTCATACAGGTTGTAGACTCATTCATTCATTTATATTGCTCTACTTAGTGAGTGCGCTACAATGGGGCTCTCTGGAGAGATGCAAAACATTTTTAATCCCTTCAGATACCTTTTAAAAGGCTTATTTGTGGCATCCTATTAAGGAACACTTTTCAGTATGTGGAAATACCTGATTATGAGAGACATACTGTATTTACACCATAGCACAGAAATCTCCCTTTCACTTTTCACAGAGACATTTAAGCCTGCTTGATCATTTGGCAAGAATTTAGCTCATGTGAGTCAGAAGCACCCACAGCAAGTCAGAGCAAAACCCCAAGGAATTCAGTCAAGGGACACAGTTTTGACATTTTACCTCAATCTTTCTTTGTGAAATTCATCTAATAAACCATTATTTAAACATTCTATAATCAGACAGTAGCTGCCAAATCAGATAAGGGTGTTTGTTTTGAACAAATTCTTGCAGATCATGAGATGGTTCATGCTTACCCAACACATATTTTCTTATAACTGTCAGCCTGAGGGTGGCTATGCAGGGCTGTGTATTCAACAGAAAACCGAATTCCATGAAAGAGCACATCTAAGAGTTTGTGTGGTAGCATGTATGTGTGTGTGTAGGGGGGTTCATATTATCACATATGGCGTATGTTTGTATTTGACTTCCCCTCAGGTTAAAACTGACAGAGATAAAAGATAGCGCTAGTTTACAAGACTGCAGTCTTTTCCTCTGTAAGGGGGGAAATTCCACACCTTCCACTTATGCACTAACCAGGAACTTTCCTTGATCTGAAATTTCCACCATGACTGCTGCCTTTGGTGTGAAATATATTTTGCATATTTATCAAGTGTTTTGCAAAGATTTCATCATTTTTACAGCAAGAGCACAACGAATTCAAAAGTAACGACATCAAACTTGTACAGACTGCAAAATCTTTCTTTCTTTCTTTTATTGTGCTATGGTACAAACCCCAAACCCTGTTAAACATTCGTAATTAATGTCCCTTCTATCTCATACTCTCTCTTTTACTCTTTCCCTCTTTCTCCCCCTCCTTCTGCCAATTATTCTATCATTCATTCATTCATACACAAGAGGTTTTCTTCTCAAAATCACTACCCCAAATCCCCACTGATAATAGTACAGTAACTGAATGGAGCCTCCTTGGTGTACCAGATTGGTATGCCCCAGTTGGCATTAACTTGGATTACATTATTTTACCTCTGAATATCCCATACACACTCTGGACAGGGACTCCACAAATCTACAAAAGTTCATTAATTTTGCTGTACAGTGCTCTGTCAGCTGTAATTGGTCTTTCATGATTTTGCATATAGTGATTTATTACTGTGGTGCAGGAAGGCAGGACTTGCAGTAACAGTTAGGTTCATCCTGGAAGAGATGTTGATGGTCTTCCAGCAATTTAAAGTGGATGGAGCAGAAACATTTGTGGAGGAGGTGTGAAGTCAGGCAGATTTTTCCTTCATCCTCGGCTCAAGCATGAGCATGAACATGAAGGCTGGGCTAATTCCTCTCCCATGAGTAAGACCGGTTAGGATTTATACTGCTGTTACGATTCAGAAATCGCACATTTCTGTTATGTAGTGATTAAATATTAGTTATTGTAATCTGAATTCAACGTATTTGTTGTTCTTTTATCAGAATAAACCAAAGAATGTTTGATGCAGCTGCCTGGATGATGAAATAATGTAAAGTATTTGTTATGCTACTGAATACATTAACTTGTGTACATTTTTTGTATAAAGTTGGATTACCTGTTTTTGGTATGTACATGGAAAATGAAGATTATAAACGATATATTCTGTTAAATGGAGCATTCACAAGGATTGTACGCTATTTGGCTTCCTTTTATTGTGATAAAACTCCCTGTGTGGATGTTGGAACATTTCCCTGTGAGATGGACATTTTATGTCGCTGTCAGGAATAATTTAGGTGCTGCTTCCTATATTCTGTTCTGATTGTCTGTTTCGATGTTGCAGTAAAAGTTGCTGGGATTTTGTATCCTATGTTTTGTGTGAGGAAAAGGTCATGTGAGACCTGAGCATTTTCTGGCAACACATGTGTTTCCCAGTGCTAGGAAGTAGATTCTGTGGAGACTGTGTGATTCTCCATCAATATGGCCAGTGAAGCTGAAAGTGTAATAGTATTCCTTATGCAACTATATAATTAACTGTAAAATAGTTTTATAACAGTTTAAGGCACAATTGCTATAAAAAAGGCAGTCAAGCAACAATTTATTAGTGGACTAAACTATGGCAATTAATATCATGATCATGGTGTGAGGATTCTCAGCTAGAGTTTAGATTCTCTGCCCGAACCCGACACGGCCCGAGCCTGGCCTGGCCCGCGAGTCGAGTCGGGCCGATATTTCCTGCCGTTGGGCCGGGCCGGGTCAGGCCGTGATCAAGCATTTGATTTTTTAAAATCATCTTACGTATTTTTAAAAAAATGTCGGGTTAAATCGGGCTCGTGTCGGGTCGGGTCTCATTTTTTGGCCTCGATCTAAACTCTATTCTCAGCCTATCAAAAACAAAATCCAAAACATTGTATCTCCTTTTTTGTAGTTTTACTTTCTGTTTTTAGACCTGTTGTTATTTATAAATGTTCAACTGTAATCAATCCATAAAATGGCTAGAAATTAAATTAAACTTATGTTAACATTAATGTCTTGTTTTGAAAGTTTTTCCTACTCCTATAAAGTGCCTTGTCAGAGATAAATGGTTTTGTTTCAGCAACAACGTACAACGGCCTGTTTTGATTATGGTCAGTGTTTGTCTCATTAATTATTTAAACACATGACCTTCAAGGTGAAGGCTATTTGCATTCACCCTATCCATTAACCCATGGAGCTGACTGATCAGCTTTGATCTGCTGGTTACTGAATCCACTGATCGATATGCTAATGTATTTTCAACACACAAGTCTTATCAAAGCTTTACGGAAAGGATTCAAAGACACAAAAGTTCAAAGCTCATACTAGTGTTGGGTTGATTCCAATCAAATTCCAATCAAGGAAAATCCACACAAGTTCCTCTGCTCCTTATTGGCCCAGTTTGTATCTCAAACTATCATTCATGCTAGCAAATAAATGCATAGGCCACTTCGGGTCTCCTTGTATCATCCAATAAAAGACACATATAGTAAAATATTTCAGTGTTGATTTGGCTTTATAGTAATCTGACTTCATTCTTGATGTGCTTGCTGAGAAACATCCAAAAATAAAGGTAGCATTGAGTTTAATTTATATAGGTATATAGACAATAATAAACAAAAACTCCAATCCCTTTTGCCGATCCATTTACTATTCCAGCAGCCTTTAGTTTGGATCCAGTTTCCCATCCTAGATTTTGTACTCAAAGATAGCTTTAACACTGTTAACCACATTAACAGTTCAGCTAGACTGGAAATTGCTAATGATCCTATAAAAAGGGACTCTTGGTTTGGAACTGTAGACACCTGTACTACACTTTTATAGTAAAGTGTATCAAATGGATATTAGATTGTTGTAGGAGTATCCTTTGATTGGCCTGTAACTTTGCACTGTGTAGAGGAACTTTCTTCACATATATTTAAAAAAAATGTAGTTATTGTGAATACTATGTAGTAGATGTTTAACAGAAACTCCTGTGGTTCCTCTATGGAATCAATTATTTAAACCTAATTTTCTTTTTAGCAAACTTGAACATTCAGTCAAGATCTGAATTAGTGATATGGCAATTTATTAATAAAGGAGTTATTGCAACCAATTATACATTTTCACATGGGCGGTACTACCCATTCTATGTATTTTATATTAGGGAATGTAACTTTACCATATTTCACTGCAATTATTCCTTGATTTCATATATAGCATCTTGATTTTAGGGTTTCCCCCCACAAGACAGTTACACAAATGTAAATTTGTTTGATGGTATGTTTGTGGGTAAGATACAAATGATCCTCGGGAGAAGCTCCAGCACTCTGGGGAAGAAACGAGAGCTTTCAAGGTGTGAACATTGTCATTGTGGTTGTACCCTCAAGGGTATAATTTCAGAATCTTTACAAAGAGAACATAATTATACAATTACTCTATATTCTACATGTTGAAAAACAAAAGTGTGGAAATAACAGGTAAACTTTATAGCACATTCCTTGTTTTGGTTTTTGTAGGGAGGAGATCACATTTTATATCACAGATAACTGCATTATTTATAATACAGCCGTCTCTGCTATGCCCATTGGTTAGCCTCTTACATGCCCTGTTCCATATTTCAACATTTTATTCTCTCTTAAACATGACTCATGTTGTTTGTGAACTTCATGCTTTCATGTTTAATGATCATGTTTAATCTGACGTTGTTCAAACTGTATTTGCACAGTGTTTTCTAACCAGTACGAAAATAAAAATGAAAATCTATTTTTCAACAAATGATGAATGATGTTCCAGAGTATACAGGCAGTACACCATCAAGATGTTCTAAAACCTTGTTTTTTGGGCACTTACTTGCAAGAAAGCTTACAGGGACACCCAGTAAGCTTTCTGCAGACCACCAGGAATATATGCACTCGCATAACCTTCTTCCACAAAATTTATGACCAGAAAGGTAAGATCTGCTTACATGTTTTGGCCCCCCTACAAAAAGCACTTGAGAACCCCGTGAGAACCTCCTTGTGCTCTTATCTCTCAGGCCCGTCAGCAGCCCTATCTGGCCGCGTCAGTTCGCAAGCAGGTCCAAGAAACTGAAGGCATTGCGTAAACCTGTCAGTCATGTCGGAAGGCCACGTTTGTTTGTGCGCTCTGACAGAGTGAGTTAGAGGTCCGCTGATATACGTCCGTGTTAACGGGACCTGCAAGACCCGGGCGGAAAGCTTCAGAGGCCAAACGTAAACTCTGTGTGTATAAATTTGACCTTGCACAGGCAGTTTAACTGCCCTATTGTTACGTCTTAAAAAACCACAACCTGCCCTGAACTCACCAGCCATGAATTCCCTTTGCTAAGTGTGCTAGCGGGCAGCAGTTGGTGAGCATGTGTGGGATTCTGTGTGTTGCCGTTTGCATGTCATTACTGTTGCAAAAAAAACCCTAATTTCTCAGGACCACTATTCAGGCGCACTGCTAACTCCACTGACTGTCCGCACTTTTTCATCTCTATTTATTAAGAATGCCGGAGACAAATGACATCACTTTTCTGCGTTGTCATCTTGCAATTTTCCCAGTGTCACATGACATGCTCAGACAAGCCCAATTACTATGTCCCCAGCCCTCACCGTTTCTAACGAAAAAGTAAAAGTGCAGAAACCCTTTGAATGTGCCTTGTGCATTATTTCCAACAAATCTTTTCATCAAATAAATTGTTGCATTCTGGATGCATCTTCTTTTTCTTGAAAATAAAGTTTAAAGTGGCATCACAATAAAATAATATTATTCATATATCATATTATAAATGCTGTATTACACTTTAATAATGCTTAGGGTAAACAGTAGTGTAACTTTACAGGAGAACTTTACTTTTAATGTACATCAGCATAACCAGATTTCATTCATTATGAAATGTCCACTCATAGTGGGGTGTTTATATTACAGCAGCAATATCAGGATTCAGCATATATAGAAGAAAGAAGACAAAAAATCCTAACCATGACATTTCCAGATGAATGAAATAAATAGTCAATTCTTCTGGTAATACCATGGATAATAATCTGTCATGGTTAAGAATTTATTCTTCTTTCAGTGGGTTAAGGACCATTCTAAAAAGTCTTGATTTAATGAGAGACAGGACCTGTCTTCACAGGCTGGAGCTGCGGAGGATGGCAGGGCTGAAGCCTGTTCTCTGTGTGTCTTGATAAGAGTTACGAAAGACCTGCCATTAGTGAAAAATAACCTTCTTTTGATTCTGGAGTTCAGGAGATAGCTCTTAGAGAGATATGGATAATGCAGAGATAAGCTCGGTGCTAGTGTGTCATCGGCACTGAGTGTGTGTGTGTGATCTTTATAGCAAGCCCTCCACTTAAACAGTCTACCCCTTTTTAAGCTAACAAAGAGCAGATTTCATTCATTCTTACTGTTATTTTCTCTTTTTTGCAGCTGAAGGAGATGCCAGAACTGTTAACCCATTAAACTCAAATAGTCTGTATGTGGGTCTGCATTTCATTTCCTCACTCTCATCACTACACATAACTTACATATATATAAGTTCAAGATTCATGACAGTTAATGCACTATAAGATTAGATTTTATAAAAGACCATTTCTGAACATTTGGGGACTTTAAACAAAGTCCAAACTCTACCAGAATCTCTGGAACAAAAAGAGAAATTCTGTTAAAAACTGTAGTCATTAAAATCAACATTTGTGCTCTTAAGCAGAAGGTATTTTATCATAATATGAAGCTGTGGGGAGGTTTGGTTTTGCAGGAAAATCAGGTTTTTGTCATTCTTTGAAGTTGAAACAAATAGAAAAGTTAGGACAGACTTTAATTTATGATGGAACTGTTTAATTACATTTAAACGATGCAGAAAATGGACAGTGATAACAGCAGACTTCTGATAGTTGAGTGTGCTGAATGGAAGCAGTGGCTCTTTAGTTGTTCTCTAGCGGCAGGAAACAGACCCTGTAATGATGTTTAATTACTGAAAGGTTGAGCAGTTGATTTAAGGGGCCAATAAGGCAACATTCTGTTTCCATTTCCGCAGCAGAGGCTGCGTCCCAGGCACCTCTGAATGAACCCAAAGACCTGAGCTCCGAGGTCAGGATGGACTCGTTCTTCGGCTCTCTTTCTCACTCTTCCCTCCAGCACACCCCCACACACACACACACCGACCCCATTTCTTTTTTATCTCTTTCTCTGTCTGTTTGTTTGGATCGGTGGGGGTCATTAGGTGACTAAACATTTGCCACAGCACAAAGACCAGGATGGTTAATATGTTTCAGCACCTCCATTAATCAAAATCTGTGTGTGTGTCTGTGTGTGTATGCTTGTGCATGTTGGTGGGTGGGAGTGTGTGTGTGTGTGTGTGTGTGTGTGTGTGTGTGTGTGTGTGTGTGTGTGTGTGTGTGTGTGTGTGTGTGTGCGTACACATGTTGGTGTGTGTGTGTGCAGCCCTTCCTTTCTGCATTTCAGCACTGACAGGCATATCAACACCTTTTTAGAAAGGGAGGGAGACCAAAAATGTGGACAAAGATGGAAAAAGAGAGAGAGGTTTGGAGAAAGGAACGGAGACAAAGACAGATGGAAAAAAGGAAAGAAAGAGGGACAAAATCTTGAGAGAGAGACACAAAGAGAGAGAGCAAGAGAGAGCAACAGGAGATGTAAGAAGAGTGGGAGATAGACAATGACAGCTGGAAGAAGGGAAGAGAGAGAGATAGAGAGAGAGAGAGAAAGATGTAAGGAGAAAGGGAAATAAAAATAATTAGACAAAGAAAGAGAGAGGTGGACGAGGAAAGAAAGAAAAAAAACAGAGTGAACACGGACAGAAATGTAAGGAGAAAGCACATAAGAGAGAGGAAGAGAGAGACTGAGAAAGTGTGAGGTGTGTTGAAGGAGAGTGAGAGGTAGGTTGAAGTGAAGAATTTGGAGAGATAGAGAGAGATGAAAAGAAAAAGAGATAGAGGAAGAGAGTGAGTTCTTTAAAATAAATTAAAAAAAAAACCTCATTTTACGATGTCCCACCCAGGGAGAGTCCCTGCCTTGCGCCCACATGTCCCGGGATAAGTCCCTGCAACCGTAGTGAAGATTAAGTTACAGAAAGTGAGTGAGTGTGAGAGAGAGTGAATGAGTGATTGAGGGTGAATTTTACGAATGATAAACCAGCTGATCATCATGATCAGCCACCACCAATCACATCCCCCACTTTTTGTTCTCTACCAATCAGGAAACGCTCCTGACATTCGCCACCAGGCCTCCATTACACTCTCCACCAACCAAGGAATCTTTCTTGCATGTTCGATCCATCACAAAACCCTCAATTTCCCCACCAAACTGAAAACTTTCATTACATTCTACATAAATCTGCAATATAGCACTGATGACAAAAGAAAACTTTGAATGGTAACTTTAATGGAGAGCCTCATGTCTAACTTATTTTCATTTACATTCATGGCATTTAGCAGACGCTTTTATCTAAAGTGACTTCAATTCTACAACAATGGGGATCAGTCTCCCTGGAGTAAATTGGGGCTAAGTGGCTCAGGAACCCAGTGGTGGTATGCTGCAGGTAGGATCTGAAACCATAACCTCTTGGTCCAGAGACAAGGATGATTATGAAGAAAAGTCATGTAAAAAAGTGAAATTTTGATATAATACAGAGGGGGGGAGTGAAAGAGAGAGAGAGTGTCTGTGTGAGGGAGAGAGGGAGAGAGAGAGAGAGAGAGTCAGGACACAGTTGGAAAGTGCTTCCTGCTAACGTGCCCAATCTTGTCCCCATCAGATTCTTATCAGTAATGGGAAAGAAAGGGAAGCAGGCAATGAACAAGAAAGAAAAGTGAGAAACAGTGAGCAAAGGACAAAATAAGTGGGTGCTCGACACTAAAGAACAGAATGAGTAAAGGTTGTGAGAGAAGAAAGAGAAAAAGGAATGATCTAGACATGGGCATGTGAGAGAGAGACAGAGAGAGACAGAGAGAGAGAGAGAGAGAGAGAGAGAGAGATTGTGTGTGCGTGAGTGTGTTTGTGTGTGTGTCTGTGTGTGTGTGGTTATCT
>JBBKCR010000148.1:13681619-13692942 GCA_037577295.1 Ladigesia roloffi | reverse complement strand
GTGTGAGGGAGAGAGAGAGAGAGAGAGAGAGAGAGAGAGAGAGAGAGAGAGAGAGAGAGAGAGAGACTAAAACGTGTTGCGTTGTGGTACATATAAGTGATGTCGGAACACACTTGTTTTAGGTGTATGGGGTTATTCAGTGGTTTCTGTGTGTGTGTGTGTGTGTGTGTGTGTGTGTGAGAGAGAGAGAGAGAGAGAGAGAGAGGGGGAGAGATACAGAGAACAAGCTTCTTGTCCTTCAGAGTCAGCTGAGACTTGCAATTGTCTGTTCAACATTCTCAAACACACACACACATATACATAGTCTGATGTCTAATAACTACACTACTATAAAAGGAGGGGACTTCCACAGTACCACACACTCAGACCCTTAGCATATGGACACACTTTATGTGTGTGTGTGCGCGCAATTGTTTATTTGTTCCAGTGGTAGAGTCTGTTTTCATTGTATTCAAACCACCATGTTTGATTTCTGTGTGTGTGTGTGTGTGTGTGTGTGTGTATGTGTGTTTAGGCCTCAATTGTTTACACTGTCCACAACAGCAAGCAGAACGGGTGCTTCTAACTGATAGAGTACAGTAATATATAAACACAGCCTGATACAGATCCAGTCTACAGAATAAAGTCCCATTTACTCCACTATTCAAGCCCTATCTCTGTATCCTCCATCTGCAAAAGAAAAGGAGGACATTGTTGTGTACATTTTAAATCAGGCACAGTACAGGTAGCCTGTCAAAACAGAGGTAATTTAAGTAAGAAAGTTAGTAAGTAAGAAAAGCTTTATTGTCATCCCAGCACAATATCTGGACTATTGGTGCAACATAGAACACAACAGAACTGCAGCACTCCGACAGACAGTGCAGGTAAAAAAGGGGGTGGGGGGTTACAAGTTAACCTATATATTTATAAATATGTTTACATTTACAAATACATCCCTTAAAAATGTAAATACTATAAAACACTACAGGGGAAACCCAATAACAAGATGTTTACAAGAGTGATGTACATCAGTGCTTAAGTAGTCTTAAGTAGGTTTAGTAGGTTAATAGAGATGTAAAGACAGTTAAGAGGGTAAGGGCCTAAAGTTTTTAAATATTAAGAAATTGATGTATAAGGTATAAATGAGAGGACTGGTTAGTCACCAAAGTGCTCCTTGTAGAGGAGGGTCTTCAGACAGAGAGGGACTCCGCAGACCTGAGGGAGTTCTTTCCACCACCTGGGGGGCCAAGACTGAAAAGAGTTTCGATGCATGTCTTCCTCTTCTTTTGAGCAATGGAGGATCAAGATGAGCAGTGCTTAAAGCTCTGAGAGGATGGGAAGTGACATGTTGTTTGCTCAGTGCTGATAAGTAAGGAGGTGCAAGTCCGTTCTTGGCCTTGAAGGCACGTGTTAAGGTTATGGCCACAGGGAGCTAGTGAAGGTTCCGTAGTACAGGTGTACTGTGTGAGAATTTAGGAATATTGAAGAATAACCTCACAGCTGCATTCTTAATAAGCTGAAGGTTTCTCATTACCTTCAGTGGAAGTAGAGTTTTGTACAAGTTTGTGATGGAACAGAACTGGTGGTTAGTGTCCTCCTACAGGTGTGTTAAGCTGTCAAGTAATATTGCAATAGCAGCATGATTGTGTGATGTTTTCGTATGCTTATATAAGTTCTGACACTCTGGTGAAGAAAAACCTATTAAAACAGCTCAATTTTATACTGTGCATTTACGGCATTTAGCAGACGCCTTTATCTAAAGTGACTTCCATTTCCTAACTACAGGGGACAGTCTCGCTGGAGCAACTTGGGGTTCAGGGACCCTGTGGTGGTACTGGAGGTAGGATTTGAACCCCAGACCCCATGGTTCAAAGGCAAGTATCCTACCCATTGAGCTATCTCCACCCACCATCCACTATCCACCATCCACAGTAGATAGAAGCTTGGCATACAGTGCCAGAAACCTAACGATCAACAACATTCGGGGTAACAGGAACGTTGTGTTAAACAGACTGTGGCATTTTGCTGAGTGTCTTTACATAAAAGATATTACACTTAGTTTTGCTTATCATTCTTTCTTAAATGTCCCTCTGTTCTCTATCTGGACTCCCCCTCAGTCTTACCTCCTCCCTCTTTATACAGAGTGGAAGTATCAGCTAACCCCACAGGGCTTCATGGGGCCATGGTGTCAGCGCTAGCTGGTAGCCGCTAGCTGCAGAGCGAGGTACAGGAGCTGTTGCAGTGGGCTGGACCCTGCAGTTAATGAGCATGGACCGGCCAGCGGCAGACGCAGCTGTTCACCATCAGGCGCCAGGCCAGTCTCCGTCCAGACATGGCTAGACCAGAGGGGCTACTGATAGGTTATAGGTGAAATCAGAGCTCTGGGCTGTGTGCATCTCTCAGCTGAAGCGTGGGTGTGTGTTTAAAGTGTGGGCATTTGGTTGTGAGGCATTCAAAAAGACGAAATGCCCTGGAAGAGATTCTCTATTTGGAGGCCTGTTCTGGAGACAGTGGTGAGGTTTTTGGGCCCTGTGAATGGCGGTAAGGCTCTGTGAAAGCTTAAGTACACCTTAGTGAGTTTACTTAGGGAAGATGAGAGTAAAGGAATGCAGTGAATGAATGAACAGGTCAGTGAACGGGGTTGGGAAGTGTGCTTTGAAATGCAGCTCGGGTTACGTAAAACCTGATTAGGAGTATAATGAGTAACATAATCTAAACAGTGACACAAGCTGTGTAATGCATTCTCATTACATTCCATTGCTTTTGAATATCTTGCCATTTAGAGAGCAGACAACAGGCCAGAAGGTTGGGCCCACCCTCAAAATAAATGTAAAAGGCATTAAAAATACTTAAATATCACTGAATATTTTTCAGGATTTTATAGTCTGCTTTAACAGGTGATTTAGCCACAAAGAGCCCACACTATTGGTATTAAGGAACACATACCAGGTCTGTCTTTAGTGCATTTACATTCACATTGTAATGGAGTATGAAAAACAAAAAGTATCAACAAGTATCAACAAGTATTCCACAGCAAACAGTTCCTTCTGGTGTATGTATAATTGGCCATTTTTTTTATTATTCAACAGGATTCTGCAATATTGTTCCATTATTCTTCTATCCTGTCCAAAGATTAGCCAAAGGTTTTGAGAATTGTATCTTGGGCTGAGTTTCCAGATCTGTCTCCTATTCTGTTGCCATGGCATGAGCTGCACCAGCAAGTTTGAAATGAGCATCCAGCAAATTAGACAGAAATGTTTGGAAACCTGAAAGGATACTGTGAAGTTATTTCCAAAGATTGCTGGAAGGGTATCATGGATCTGTGCTGCTGTGATAAAAGCAAGGGGTGTTTATTTTGATTCAACTTGAACATAAGCTTTCAAATCCATAAAATTGTGCTTACAGTGTTTATTGTTACCTTACACTTCAAATACATTTGTTATAAGGACAAATCAATTTATGTATACGCACACACACTATGCATTTTCATTCACTAATCAAATAAGTACAATGTATGTGCCTTTATATATACATCCACCATTCATTAATGAAACTGAATTCATAAAATACATTTAAAAAAATCTCTGCCAATTGAGCGAGTGAGTGAGTAATTGTGTAAGTGAGTGCCCTCAAAGACCTTTGAGAATGGACCAAATGATATCTAGATGAGTGCAGGAATGGACAGACCCAGCCTAATGAGTACAGGAGCAGGCAGATCACTAGATGGATGAGCACTGGGTGTCCATGTTAGCTGGGCACGATGCTCTAAAGGGGTCATGGGGGAAAAGTCTCGGGTGGAGGTCAGAGTTCACACTGAGTTTAGGGTCATTCTCCAGGACAAAGAATGATGAGATAGGATAGAGTGGTAAAGGAATGTTCTCTCAATGCTAAATCACCCCTTTCAGCACCTCAAAGAAACCTTGTCAGCTATGGGGAACAAATATAATGAGTGGATCAGCAGTGGAATTTTTGGTTGGGTGACTCTGCAGCAGGGCAGTAAATGACTGAATGAAATACCCAAACACTGACCAGATAAGACATGCCTGATTTATGTTATTGATTGTAGTTGTGAAGCCCCTCATGGAGCTGGTTTGTAAGTGACACTCCTGTGCTTGTCTACAAGAAAATCTTTGCTGTAACATTGAAGGGCACTCTGATAAATGTGAGTGTGGGCAGTTTACACTGGCAGCTCCTTCAGACCCTGAGTTTATCCTTGGAGAGTCTGCAAAACACACACGTGTCATACTATGCATTTGACATAAAAAAGCATAGTGTCCCTGTATATGTATTTTTGAGAAATGTTACATAAATACTCAAAACTTAAGAGCCACATTTGTTTTTGCAGGTAAGATATTATTATTATTATTATTATTATTATTATTATTATTGCTGTTGTTATTTTGTGTAACAGTATGATTTTAGAAAGGAAACACAATTGATAAAAAATCCTCTTGACCAAAAAGAAATCACAATTTCTCTATAAAAATTATGTATGTATATCAGTCAGCCTTAACATTAAAACCATCAGGGAGAGAAGGTCTTGGTAGGGGGTACATATGTATGCCAGAACCCAGGGTTCTCCAGTGGAACCTAGCGTCTGCTGGCTTGCCTTGTTTTCATTGTTCATCACAGTACCATCCCTTCCCCACGTTAGAGGTGCACACACACAGCTGTCCAACTAATGTAAAAGTGAACAAGATTCACCAGCAGTTGACCCTCCACTGCTCCATGGTTCGGATGCTCATGTGCCCCTTGTAGAGCCCACAGGGGTCAGCATGGGCACGCTGACAGAACTGCAGCTACACAGCCCCAGACATAGCAAGCCGTGATCACTGTTGACAGTAATGCTCATGACTTCTGAGAGACGTTCGCCTTTGCTAGTTAGCTCTGCCACTGACTGAAAGTCTCTGGGACATGGATTACAGCACTGAAGCTGTGCGTCTGTGTGTTCATTCAAACAAGCGCCAACCCCCATGTGGTGAATCACAGTTATGTCTCCATTAAACAAGGCCCTCTGATGGAGCTCCCTAAGGGAACAAGGCCTTTAAAGACTTACAGTAACTGAAACATTGCCTCCACCTCCTCTCCCTCCCTTCTTCTCTCTCTCTCCTGTCCCTGGTGCGTACTTTGTGCATTCTGGCAGCACATCAAAGACCATTCGACAGTATCACCCATGGGCATGGAAAAGAGAGAGAGAGAGGGCAAGAGAGAGAGAGAGAGAGAGAGAGAGAGAGAGAGAGACCGACCTCTCATTAACTAAACTCTGCGTTTTCTGTTTTATGTGGGCAACGTTTAAAACTCTAGAGTTTACAGTTCAGCCCACATTTTTCTCCTCCCCTTCTCCTACTCTGGTCTTGTCCTTTTCTCTCAGCCATTGCTACAGTGGAGGATTAGAGGTTTTTAAAACGTCATTACTTGTGAAAACACACAGGTGTGTATACGTACATTAAACATTTCTACCTATAGTGGATGCTGTCAGGATGATTCATTGTAGAATTTATACCTTATGCCTCAAGGACCCGACGCTTTATATAGCTGATGTGGAGCAGACATGTACATCAAAGAGGGGATACCCTTTTAAACACACACACACACTTATATAAAAAAAAGTATGCATAAGCCACCATTAGAGTCATTGACCACAGTAAATCACAATCATTCTTCAGATTATAGCTTTTTCACTCTCACTCTAATGCCTGGCTGTGAGCTTGCGCCATTTTGTATTAGTGGAGGACTATGCTACAGTTCAGGTGTCTAATTTGTCCTCTGATAGTACCTGCAATTTCACGTCTCACTGGAAGCGAAAATTTGTCTAGCCAAGAAACCTGAGATGTACTGAAGACACACCGGAGACATCAGAAACTTTTCGTATAACTTTGCTCATCTGATGAATCGCCTTGCCAACAATTGGGGAAAATTGGCCAACTTTTAATAAGCCTCAGTGAACACTGATCGCAAACATCGTTCACCTGTAAAACAGAGGGCATACACATCTAATGGTTTACACTTCTCTGAAACCAAACAGGTATTGTTTCTCCATAGTTATTGTGTTTAAACCAGGCTATATAATTCAACGATTCACCAATTCAGGAGCAGTTTAGCAAAAAAACAAATGTACCGTAAATTTCGGACTACAGAGCGCACCTGATTAAAAGCCGCAAGCTCTAGTTTTAGAAAGAAAATGTATTTTGTACTTGTACAAGCCACACCGGATTTTAAGCTGCATGTGTATTACGTTGTAATAGATCTGGTGCCGGGTCTAGTTACAAGTGGAGTTTAGATCAGGCCGAACCCGAACCTGTCCCGAGCCGGTCTGCGGGTCGGTCAGGCCGATATTTCCTGCCACTATCCTCAGGCTGTGCTAGGCTGGGCCGTGATCTTGCATTAAAATGGCCCACATATTTAAAAAAATGCTGGGTTTAAATCGGGCTCGGGACGTAAATTACAGTTAATGTGTCGGACCGTGATGGGCTCAGACACGAGGAGCTCGGGCTTGGGTCGGGTTTCATTTGTTGCTTCCAATCTAAACTCTGGTTAAGAGGCAAAATATTTTGGGCAGCATGGAAAAAACATGCATTAGCCGCACCGTATTTTAAGCCGCACTCTTCAAACTTTGGGAAAAAAGTAGCGGCTTATAGTCCAGAATTTACGGTACACAATTTTCTGCTTCAGATGAGGTCAATCATCTGGGATATGTTTAGAAAACAAGTGTTGCTTTTTCAGTTTAGTGCTGGAGTAATGAGATTTGCAAACAAACATTTGGAGTCCACAATCTTACTTGTGTCTGGAAATACACATCAGTCAAATTCTTTCCAACTAGGTTAAACCACATCCAACACTGAAGGTGGCACAGATTTGGGACAGACATCCATACAGGGCTGTTTTTTCATTCTTTCAGTCAAATACAATAGTTAATGCATGATGATACATTTCTTTAAATGCAATATATGACATATGATATGATTTGCAATATCATAAATTCACAGTGTTAACCAGCGACATCCCCACTGGTCAAATGTGACATCTCTTCCAAAAAGTGCTGACCTTTCATAGGTATTACCACCTACAGACATTCAGTGGATGCTTGATTCCCTACTGAACTTTAATGGATAATAGTACACTGATCAATTCAAGGAAAATTATGAAGAATAGAATCACTTTTCCTTTAATTATTGTTATCAGCACAGCTCAAGTGCGAAAGGCCTGAACGGTCCTACCTGGTTTTCATCACCAGGTGCAGAGGAAATGCCCCGAGGCTGATGGGCAGGACTTCCTATCCTTTGCATTCACCAGTAATCTAGCACTCAGACATAAATCTCCAGGAGTCTCATGGTTCTGGGCACAGAGAGGAGGAGTCTTCGGGCAGCTTTACAGGCAGCAGCTCTCAGGAATGCGTCAGGAAGTGTTACACCTGAGCCAACCTCACGTGGCCTATTAGCAAGACCTAGAAATACGCTCGTTAAAGATTAGCTTTGGGTTTTTGATGTACGCCTGAAACGCGTCAGCTCTGTTGTACCCAGGCACTATAGATTTTGCTATCCACAGTTTTCCCTCAGGGTCTCTCAGTCACAGATACTCTGCATGTACAGTCAGCCTTTCAACTACAAAGACAAAACACATGGAACATTTATTTACTTAACGGAGAAAGAATATAAGCTGTCAGTTTTGTTCTTATTAACACAGGTAACTGCTCCATGAACAAAACATTTTGTGGTTTGGATATAAGGTGCCACTCCACCTGTCTCCTTTTTTAAAGTTCCATAATTTGATTGTTAAGTCACTTCAAGTGGTTTGTTTTTTTATTACTAGAGAAATTTGCACCTTGCTCACAGCAGTAGTGATCGGAATCTTACTTTTGAAACCCTTAATAATAATTAAAAATGGCCTCACAGAGAGGCATTCAATGAAAGGGTTAAAACAGTATACTGTTTTTTAAAGTTACCATAGTTATCATAGCTGTAAAAGTTTTGGCCAAAGTCATGGTTTAAAATACATTAATAAGTCTAATTTTTATAGTGCATTTCTTAAACAAAAAGATGCTTTACAGAGTGATAACAAAACAAGCAAACAAATTATAATCTCAACAACTGTCTGCAGATCTACAGTCATAGAACAAAGAGAAAATATGTGACTTAATATGACTCTTGAATCCTGAATGCTCTAAGGTTTTTTTAGCAAATAATTAGGCTGCGGCAACACTGAGGGCTCTTTATTGCTTAAAGGACGGTCTGTTATTGTAGAGATGTAGCAGCTCTCACTAACGACAGAAAGGTACCTGTTGGGCATCACAAGGCGTAACTGGTGGGGGAGGGTGGATACTGACCATTTATAACCAACTATGTCATCCAATAGTTGCCCATATTATCTACCATGCTGAGTAATGTTACAGGAGGATCATCATTCTACCCCCCCAGTCTTGAAGTCCTGGCCACAGACAGCTGGAGCATCTCTGGGGAAGGACCCTGCGATCATCCATGACAGGACAAACATTTAGACAGTCATAATCCTAAAGACTTTTGATTTTATGAACTATAAATTATACACATTTTCTGTGAGTTATGAGGGTGTGCAGTGGAGTAAAAATCCATTTGAAACGGGCCAAGGCTGTTTTGCATGCTGAAAGCACTGAGGCCAAAAGGCTGCCCAATAGAAATGAACCGAACGGCCTGTGTCACCGTCTGTGTGTTTAAAATAAGACTTGCAAACACACTTTCCCGCAGCTGCAAACCATTTTCTCCTCCCAGTGCTCCTTGTGTGAGGCCAGGAGTGTGGCGCGCGCACACACACACACAGTAACAGTTACTGAAGTTACATAACAGTTAGACACACAAAGTGAGACAATAGTCTGCAAGGTATCTCTCTGGGGTGAAGCTGATTGACTTAGAAGGAGGTAACAGTACAAACTAACAACATCATTCTGCATGGGTGTCTTTAAACCATTTTCTATTGATCTGCATTATGAAGTGTTATTCTACGCTCAAGTTAACCTGTTTGTGTGAGTGTGTGTGGTCTTGAGCATGTGATGCAAGTGTATGTGTGGATTAGTGTGAATTGCAGGTTCCTCACACCCACTGCTGCTGGTTCAGGCAAAATTACAGAGCAGAGTTGTCCCCAGTGTGTGTGTGTGTGTGTGTGTGTGTGTGTGTGTATGAGACTGAAGCAGGGCACAGAGCAAAGCTGGGTCACCCCACACAGTGCATTGCTTGTTGACTTTACCCCGAAGAGTCGTTCACTCTCATCAATCTCCTTGTCCGACTTCTTTTACTGATTCTGAACACAGTCGACAGTGCAGGATGGAAACAGGGTACTTTCCCACTCACTCAACAATACGACCGCCCATTCATCTCACTTCTCTCAGACAAGGGAGCCCTCTTGAGGCCGAATTAGGAAACGCCTGTGCTACATAGCACTAAAGGGGTATCTGCACAATAAACCCCTACATGGTTGAACATTATTAATTGCCATTTTTAAGTGCAGTTACAAATCTTACTCAGTATAAGGAAGTGAGCTGTGTGTCTATGGTTAACTGGAATTTTAATGAAAACCTGTTGCTATGCAATACATTAAGCAATTTTTCAAAGCTGAGACTGTAAACAAATTAAAATTTTGAGTTTGAGTACGTGCTTGCTTAGTAATTCCCAGATGTCTCCCCATGGAAACACAGTATCACGTTGTAGCTCTCATCCAAAACCTAAAAAACCCAGTTCAGCTCAATTGATACTTCGGTAGATTAAATAGGATAGGCGCCTGATGGAATTTCACAAATCTGTATAAAGACTGGAGGCTTTGAGGGGAGATTCGAAGCGAACCCATGTTCTTCTAACCAGCTCATTAAACTTTTCAAATACTTTTTGTTTGCATTTATTCTAACAACTCGTCTATTTGCTGGGAGAGAATCCCTCACTGTTCAGATACGGTCAGCTGCACATTGTTGAAAGCCATTTATCTGAGCAGAGAGGGACTTTCTACCAGCGAATACCTTTATTCAATACTTTCGCAGAATGCTGTATATTTTTCCATTTAGGTTAAAGATTTTGTTCTTTAGCATAGAGGAAATATGTGACCTGACCAGTGTTTGTGAACTTTTCCACCCTTGCAGGGTAGATTCGGCTTTATTTCTTTGTTTGATTAGATGACCTGAAATGACAAACATGGCAAAACTGAAGGGGATGCTTTGTTACTTACAGTAAAGTGACAGAATATGTTTCAAGCAAATCCTTCTATAATAACATGTCATGTTATCTACCACTTAAAAAGTTCAGTACACGAGTAGTGTGAAGTGGGAACACTGGGAAGCTTTTGCCAGGGAAGTGGAAGGACATTTTAGAGCACTGGAGCATCACTGTGTTCACCTGCTCCAAGACCATCTTGGGAAAATAAACCGGAAAGGCTAAAGCAGTTCATTTTTTATTTGGACTTTTAATAATTGACTAAGTGCAGCACAAAACAAAGGATCCTGTTTAGAACCATCAAATATATTTTCTTTCCTCAGAGACACTCATGATTTAAGTGATGACCAATGAAATGAATGAACACTGTGTGCAAACAGATCTTAATGAAACTCAACAAAAAAGCTTGTGTTAGTGTCCGAATCCTTCTGTAAATCCTACTGTATCACTGGGCTGAGACAGGCCGGTCAGAAAGCTTTGAATAGCTGGTTGGGGAGATATCCCAGGTGAAGGAAAGAGGTCTGCGCTTCACGCTCGAGATTTGCCAGTTCCTGTACGGTGGGGGCCAGTACGTCTACATGACCCTTATAGAGACCACCTGAAAAAAGAGACATTGTGTAAACAATTAGTGATTGTGATTTTTTTTTAAACATTGAATCTTGAATCTGGACCTAGGGGCGTCTTGATACACTTGATTAAAACTGCTGATGGATCGACTTAGTTATTATTAGGTACTTTTGTTATTTGAATTCTCAACAGGCAATCTGAAGGTGGTTTTAAATGTGCAGCAGTGTAAATATGGGGGGAGTTTCCACAAGAGGGAGCAATTAGTGTGAACCTAAAGGCACTGGCACAATAGGTCATGCACAACCATGCTACAACTGTTTTGACGCAGCAGTGGAATTTAAATACCGCATTAGTGCACTCAGCTGCGTTCTATTATTTATGTAAACAAGATGGCAGCAGCATTGATCAGCAAAAATAAAAAGTTGGCCAACTCTCAAATTTCATGTTGATTCCACACACACGCATACACACACACCCCCACGCACACCCCCCCGCACACACCCCCACGCACACCCCCCCCTACGCACACACACCCCCATGCACACACACCCCCACCCCCACGCACACACACACACACCCCCACGCACACACATACACCCCCACACCCC
>JBBKCR010000148.1:13641512-13660962 GCA_037577295.1 Ladigesia roloffi | reverse complement strand
AGAGACAGAGAGACAGAGAGACAGAGAGACAGAGAGACAGAGAGACAGAGAGACAGAGAGACAGAGAGACAGAGAGAACAAATTGCTCCCCAAAGCCCAATTTTTCTTGTGTTAAACAGAAACTGATCTTTCATAAAGTAGCCACCTCAGACATGTGTTTCAAAGTGGTTTGATATGAAATGGTACATTCTAGAGAACGTTATCCAGTTGTAATCATCAATGTAGTGGTGATAGGAAGCGGACGTCTAAAGTGTTTAAAGCCTGTGAAAGCTAAGTTATTACTCAAGTGGTTATGAATATATTACATGATCACTGAGACAGATCTGTGGAGATATGGAACAAAATAGAACATTTGTGTGATTATTATGTACTGAAAAAGAGTCATGTTTCTTGACATGTCAATTTTCTATTATCTTTATAGGCTGTAGAATAAACCAGGCTATACAAAAAGAATACACATGCATTTATATATTTCTAAAATCTATGTGTGTGAAATGCCCCTTATAAATCCTCATAAAGGGTTGGGGTGAATTCCTGTAGGCAGAAATATGTCATCTGTTTCTTGTGACAACAAAGAAGCAAAACATTTCACAACAGGCAGTTTTTATTGGTCAATATCTATAAATGGCCAAATTTTAAATGCAGCATTACTGCAATACTGTGTACAAGAACGGTCTATTTATGTCCTTTTCCTTTTTTTGGCTTGCTAAGTTGCAACTCAAGTACCCCTATACAGTTTTGAGCCATCCCTCATTTCTTCATTATTAGCTTCCGGAGACCCAGAGTTTCTTGTGTTTTTTGAAGTAGTCTTGTGGAACCGTTCTCCAGGCTTTCTATAGAATTTTCAAAGGTTCTCATTTTCAGTCCAGTCCCTGAACCTGACAAGTTTCAGAAGAATGTAGCCATACAGTATAAATTATTTAAGCATGACAAAGCCCATTTAACTTAAGGTCTGAACTAGTAAAGAAACTGGTGCACATGATTAGCTTTGGGTTGAAATCAGTGGAGTTCCTCTTCACATTAAAGCCTTTTTAAACACCAAGTAGTTTACTTGCTGGGACTCTATCAAGCACAGATTAAAAACGTGGGTTCTCTTTCAAACATTCGTTCGGTATCTCACATATAGGTACGCCTCCCCTCGCTTATCCCTCAGAAGCACTTTTATCACTACTCCAGCCATGATTGGCTGGCCACGCCTGGCACACCAGGGCCAGTCCCCCCTATATTAACAGCTGCCCGTGCCCACTGGCGCCATTCAATTAGCTCTTCTCGCTCTGAAGCAACTCGGATACCGCTAAGGCACTTGCTTAACTGTCCACAGAGCCAAGCTCACCACTCGCTAGTCTCCAAACTAGAGTTAGCTGAAAGAACTAGTTAGCTGCAAAGCTATCTGGTCTTGGCTGCGAAGCCTTCTGAGTATGTCATGGCTTCTCCCATGAGGGAACAAAAGCCTGGCCGGCAGTGTTTGTGTGGGAATATGATATCTGAAAGGGATACTCACCCATGCTGTAACGAGTGTCTGGGGCTGAAACATGCCTCAATGCGCTCGCCTGCCAATGAAAAGCCTCCATCGTCGGTTAGTTAGCCATGTTATGCTGACTGGGCATAATACTATGTTGGCTGAGTTCACCATACCTGGTAGCCGGATTAAGGAAGCCCCTTCCGCTGGGAATGTGGACTGGGGTGAGCAGATGGATGAAATAGCTCCGCTGCTAGCCTCTGACTCCGTGTTGGATCCGAGCTGTGAGATGCTCGATGCGGGGTTGGACTCCTTTGACAGATCAAATGACATCATCTCGTTCGATGACGCTGATGATCCGTTCCTGCCGGTTCCACAGGCTGCGATGCCTACAACCCCAAACGACCTAAGCACTGAGGGGGCCATAGGCGATAATGGGGGTTCCCCAGAAATCGGCTCAAGCTTGCATGATGTGTGCAAACGCGCAGCCGAGAAGCTGGACATTCCATGGCCCAATGCTTCGCCGGAGAAGTCCGGTTCCCAGTACGAAGGCAAGCATTTACCTCGGGCGAAGAACGCGGAGAAGCAGTTACTTCCCATATTCCCCGAATTCCTGGAAAAGGCTACCCGAACCTGGTCAAAGCTGTACTCCTCCAAGAGTCCGGTCCAGTGAGGTTCCACGCTGGATTGCGTAGCCATGGACGAGAATGGCTTGTCCAAACTACCCCCAGTAGAACCGCTGGTAGTACACCATCTTCACCCTGGCCAGAAAACCCTATCAGCCTCGTCTGCACCGAGCTTTCCTTCGAAGACGGACGGGTTCCAGTCCTCTGACAAGGCGTACAGGTCCATGGCCCTCGGTGTGTGAGCTTTGAATGCCTCATCCATGTTAATGGCATATCAAGCTGAGCTCCAGGACGAGATGTCACAAAGGGAAGCCAATTACTAAGCAACGTCTTTCCCACTGGATAGTGGAAGCAATTGCTCTAGCTTATTCGGCTAAAGGGTTTGAACCCCCAGCTGGCTTGTGTGCGCATTCCACTAGGGGAATGGCCACATTGTGGGCGTTGTTTTAAAGGGGTATCGTTGCAAGAGGTTTGTGAAGCCGCTTCGTGGTGGTCTTCCCCAACAATGTTTGAGGTTCTACAGACTTGACGTTACTGCACCTCGCATTGCTCATGTGGTTTTGAGTGTGAACTTATCGAGGGCGCAGAGCACCCAGGCATGATGAAATGGTCACTTATCATCGAGGTTGGCTTATCCAGCAATACGGGAGTAAATATATCCCATATGTGAGATACCGAACAAATGCTTGAAAGAGAACTTAAGGTTACGACCGTAACCCCGGTTCTCTGATAGCATGAGTGAGGTATCTCACCGGACCGCCCTTCTTTCGGTGAGCGAGAAGAGCTTGCTACCTTGAATGACACCAGTAGGCACGGGCAGCTGTTAATATAGCCAATCATGGCTGGAGTAGTGATGAGTGCTTCTGAGGGATACGCGAGGGGAGGCGTACCCATATGTGAGATACCTCACTCATGCTATCAGAGAACTGGGGTTACGGTAGTAACCTTGAGTTTTTGTGGGACTGAGCTGTGGTAAAATGCCACTGAAGATAAACTCTCCTCTCATTCTGACTGGTTTGAAAGATCACATCCAGTACACTGTTCCTCAAATAGGGTCCAACTGAAACATATAGGTGCAAATATCTGTCACTCAGAATGACCATAATGACCCTTAATTTGACAGTCAGTTGTATAATCTGACAGCCCCTTTAAGAAAAGTGTTGGTGCGCCGCTTAAACTCTACTATAGAAAGGAACATACTGATCTGGGTTTAAGACTTTTACATAAAAGGAGGGGGATGCAAAAGTTTCAGGAAATTCTCAGCTTTCTTCTTCACTTGTTGGGACTTCAGTAATTAACAGCTGCAGCAACAGAGACAAGAGTTTAATGAACTCTTTAATTAGCTTAATTCATGTGTGTACGTCTCTGTGTAATTAACAGCAGAGTTGTCTAAACAGACTAATCTGCCAGCTGATACGGTGCACTGATGCAGTTGGGCTTTCTTTATCGCTGTTTAGAACCGCATATCCTTCCGTCCTTGTATTTTCTGATGGAAGGCATCGCTGTCGCCTTTTTTCTTTCGCTCCCAATCCTCTTTCTCAGCTGAGCAGTTTCCAATGTCCTCAGACTTTTTCTATTTTATTTTGTATTTTTGAAGCATATCATTCAGAGGCCAGGCTTGCTGAGTGTAGGCATGCTTTTATGCCCAGTTTCTTTATGTATTTACTATCTCCCCAGCAGTTTAGTTTCGTGCAAAACATTTCAAACTGTATGTTTAACAAAAATGCAAATTCACTTTTGCCTTTTCTTTCCACCCATTATCTCCCTCCCACCCTCCCTCTCTTTTACTCTACATAATTTACAGTGTTTTAACTGAGATGAAGGTGTGGTTCTTAGCCTGTTCTTGCTCCAGGTTTTCATTTTGCAATTGCCAGGAAATGTAGCATCCATTTTCCAGACCAACCCTCAGGAAAAGAAATAATCTGCAAAATTATGTGTTTAAATAAAAAGAGATTTTAAAAAGTCTGCTTGAAGGAGGTAGCAGTGAAGTAATGCTTTGCTTTGGAGGGGTAGTCTTATTAAGGAGTCCAGGGAAAGTTGAATTGAGCATTAATGTTTTATATATATCGCCTTGTGATGTTAGCACTGAAACTTTTCTGGTGTTTAAACCACATTTGTGCTAAAAGATGTCTTCTATATGTGTTTTAACAGCAGAAAAATGCCGTTATCATCATTCAGTTGGTGTGTATTGATCTTCTCAGCTAATTTCAATTCATGATGCTCAGCACACAACTCTAGATTCTAGTGATATTTAAAACTAAGGTTGAGCCAAAAAATGCATGTAATGCGCACAATGTAAATGAGCAAAATTTTTGATTGGTTATTGTAGATGGGGTTTAAACATATGTAGTTAGTCTCAACCAAGGTATAACAATAAGCACTAACCTCTCAAACAGACATTTTATATGCCCAACATTGATGTCAGATATAGAGCATCCCCACTTCGTCCTATTCACGTCCCTTATAAAGGCTGACAGTGGACAGTCCGGTGTATTGAGCTCAGATCTCCTGAACTTTTAACTGGGGGTATTTGCTTGTAGGTTTCTCCTGGAGGAGTTTGACAGCTCTGTGTTAAATGGGCTGTAGGGTCTGTTTAAGTTTTTCCAGAGATGTAGAGGCTGTACTGTATCTGAGCCGCATATTGTGATAGAACTCTATATGATTGAGTGTGGTCCACTTTCGTTGTAGTCTCTGCCCTTAAACTTGGAAGACATTTTTATTGCGGGTTCACGGCAGGCGAGGCGGCTATGCTGACTTAGCACATCTCCCACTGTAAAAGGGCCATCGTAACCGCCCCCCTCCTTCAACCATACTTCCTAAACAGAGATTTATGATGAGCAAATCTGCCCGGATACGATGCAGTGTGCTCATCACGCACACTCAGGCGTATTAGTTCCAGCACTGCACCCACATTAATTAGCCTTTAGCAGAAGAGATTTGATTTATGGTCTCTGCCGAGCCTTTCCCCTTATAGGTATTTATCTTGCTAAAGCGTCATCGTTCATCCTGAGTTATCAGACTCTCTTTCCAGGCTTTTCCACCAGTTTTCATGCTGAATGGAAATCGCCAGCTTGCCTTTTCCCATCTCTGCACCGCACGCTGATAAGGCTGTTATTTTAGAGCCTCCGGTCTTTTTGATTGACATTTCTTTGCTGTATCACGCTTCAAGGCTCTGCCTAATGGAGGCCTGTGCAAGTTCGCACTTTGAATAATTGCATGAGAACATCGTTCCAATTCCAGTGCAGAAAGACGGGAGCATATGTGTAATAAAACTGTTCAACCATCATTGTCCCAGGCTTCCTGAATGCAAAGTCAATGAAAATCAACTGAAGTGGATTGCACAAGATCATTTTCAAATCCCTGCTGCAGATATTGCCTTACCTTATCCACTTAGAGAGACTATTTTTAGACCAGCGGGCCAATCTGGATTTCTTTCTCTATATTGGATACCTAAAAGATCTTGTGTGGATCTTGCCTTTGTACGTGGGATTTAATTTCTGCAAAAATAGAAATAAAAAGATATTTGTTGTGTTTTAGCAGATTTGACAAGCTCAGTTGTGCACACACATCCGATCAATGTAAAGGAATAGGGGTTGGGGAAATGTGGCATTTTACAACAGGTTTGTGTTGTAAAATGGGTTTGCTAGTGGGAGGTAATGTGTTTTGAGTTGTGATACTGCTACAAATAAAAGAGGCCAATGGAAGCAAAGATTTTTTGTCACATAATTCTAAAATTGTATCATCAATGAGGTACCATCCTCACTCACTGCTCCCTGGGTTCCCCCTCATTTCACAGGTTAAATGCAGAGAAACGTTTAATTGGTGAATGTTTTTACATTGTTTACACTGTGTGCTGGTCGGTGGTGTCATTGTTTTCATTGATTACTCATCACCATTATCACCGTCCTCTCAGCAACAGCTTTAGGTGGAATTACTTTATAATATTATCCTAATAATTAAAGGCATCTAACACTTATTTTAATGATAAATCTAGTTATCACAGAGTGTGTCTACATGTGCACCATCATACGATCAAAGGGTTCGGGAGATGCAATACAGAGGCCTGGATTTGCATTCCGTAATCAGGTTTATAATGCATGGACACCCTTACTCTGAGTTCAACCATTTTTCTGATCTATTCCAGATCAGACATTCTTCCCACGATAAAGTAAATATAAAAAATTTCAATTTCTGCATTTTATGCAGTTTGGAGCTATATAACCTGTCACAGATATTTACTCATAAATAGTGAACGAATAAATAATGAACAATTCTTCATTTTGGGGACTATTTCTAAGCAGAGCTCACACACATGTTGAGATTGCACAAATATGATATGTGGGGGAGAGAGGGAGAGAGAGGGAGAGAGGGCAAGAGAGATACAGTAATATAGTAATACATTATGCAGGGATTCAAATGCTTTACATAAAAGACAGAAAGGAAAATTCACTCTTACATGGCAGGATGATATTTGAATAAATGTGTACGCCATGCTCATAATCCATGTAATGGACCCTGTTAGCACCCTTCTAATCATTCAAATGCAAACTGCTCACTAAGCAAGTTCAGAGAAAAATTAAATTTTATATAAACAAGAGTTAAAAATCCTCTTTTGGCTTCTAGAAACAGTCACTGGAAAGTTCAACACACTTGGAGGAGAATGCTAACCACTTGTTTTGTAATGCCAGCTAACAGACACACTGGCAAGTATTGTGCTGAGTAATTGCAGGAGAAGGCAAGCCAGCTAATTCACCTGGAAAGAGCGAGCAAATTTTTCTGTTTTGGACATGGATGGCTGTGCTATTAATCTGGATTAAAATCTCTTTTACATAAGAGTCTTTTCTTGGATAGGCAGTAACATGCTTTCAAAATCATATTACAAAATGAAACTGATTGTCAAGCACAAAAACGGTTCGCGTTTCGCTGTATTTGCCTTTAATCAAAATTGATCATAATTCCAGGTTCAGTAAGTGCAGCATAAGTTCAAGTTTGCTTTTTGATGTATAAAATTTGATGTATTAAAACGTATGTATTTATTACTAAAAGGTTACAAATAAGAACATTCTAAGCGTGGTCTTTGTGTTTGGAAAGATTTCTTAAGAGGAAAATGACAAACTACCAATATGGATTTCCTGGACGCAATACGAGAGGTGATAATTACCACGTTTTGTGGCAGAAACAGTGGTCATAGTAATTAATTTTACATAATGTATACATATTTTAACCTCTTATCTAAAGGTATTCACAGCAGTTTGTTGTTATAACAGTTATTAAACATTCTGTCAGTTTCTGAGCAACTCCAGTTTGTTTAACCTTAGTTGTTCTGCTGTTACGGCTGTTCTCTGAAAAAGTGTACTGAAGGGCAAAGACCGGTTCCAGTATTAAAGACTGATTTACTGTTCTTAGGAATTTGACAACATGGGCTGGAATGTAAAATGTCATCGTATAAAAGCTGTCTAAAAATTTGGTTTGCAATTGCACAGATTTTTAGAATGACTAGTAGATTCTCAGATTTTGCCATTTGAGCTCACTAACTGCCTGTGGTAAATTATTTGGCTGACTATGTACTAGGGGTGGAGACAAATACAAATACGGTGTTCGGATTGGCGCAAATAACGTGTTTTTTACGAATACCGTATTCGGACAAATACTTTTTAAAATATTTGTATTCGGGAAACCACGCCCCCCAGTGCACGTCACAGGCTCGCGTTCCGGAATAGATACTCCTTTCCAGTGCCGGCGCCAAGGGGGGCATTAGAAGGCATTGCTCCCCATAGCGAACCCTAACCCTAACACCCCACCCCACACACATACACATTTAATCCACTATTAAGGTAAAATTAAGGGAACGGTTTACAAATTAATGGCCACTTAATTCAAATTCAGGTGTTTGGCATATTTTCAGGGGTAAATTAAGGTAGAGTTAAGCATATTTTAAGTACATTGTGTTTCATAGTGATGGTTACGTAGATGCCTACCCAGTTGGTCCACTGCTCGTTTCATTATAAATTTTACTCAAATACAAATACTTTTCCCCTTTCAACAAATACAAATACAGATACAAATAACGTCCGCTCTGCACATCCCTACTATGTACTACAGCAAAGATAATAACGTAAAAAAGAATCTACAGTGAAACAAAATTGATATTCTGCCTGCCTCATTTATAAGACACTTGCTTCATCCAGAAGCATCCACAGAGACCCACGGAGATCACTACCCACTTATTGTGTCATGTCATCCCATGGTGTGATCTGACTGGTAGAATTTTAGACGTTTCACTAGAGCTGCAAGGCTGAAATTGTCAGCAAGGATTAGACTTGCAGTCACTAATGCACAGTCAAAATTTCTTCTCTTTTCTGACCGTGCAGGCACCCAGACCTGATCTGAACACTGCTGAGGGGGTTCGCAGCTTATTATTGGTCTCATGCAGGCATTCTGTAATCTTCAGGAAGGGCTGCTTAGTAAGCTCACCTATACAGATTTTATATTGATTGCAAAACGTTTAATGAGCATTTTGTAGCGATGAAAAGCTGTAATCTTAATTATGCACCATGCACGTTGTGAAATGTACATTTCTGTAGTCAACTGGAGGTGGGAGTTCACAGAGATGCCTCTGATGGCGCATTCTTTCTAATGAAAGTGATCATTGCTGCAAGACGACATTTTGATGGTGGACATGATTGTCTGGATTGTAAGGCCTTGAGCTATAATTGAAAAACCTTCCTGATGGGCTTTTATCTTCTCTGAACTGGGTTGTTGGAAAGGCGGCTCCCTGTTTCCAGTGCAGCGCTGCCCTTTGAAGGCTTTTGATGCTGTGCAGCATGGAGAGTTCACTCTGATTGATGCTCAGTTCGCTGCTTTGTTTATGCTGCCGTGTCAAATCAGTTTTATTGTTAAGACCACATGATAACTGTGAAATTAAACATTTGAAAATGGTTTGCTCATTTTTTGAATCTGCTTGTATTTTAATAAGGACAGTGTTTTGGAATGCGGTTTTCCGATGTGCTCCGGTATAAAGGCAGCTGATGTGACATGTTTCCTTTGTTCCTTAATATATTAGTGTTTTAAAAAGATGTTTTACTTTGTTGTGTTCAAGCCACAGGATTCCAACTGAAGTTTAATGTGCTCAAGCTGCAGGATTTCAGTGGCGATTAAATGTTGAGGAGCCGTGGTATAAACTTCAGTTCCACAATGCATTGTGTAAAAAAATTAAGAAGCAAAGGCCAAACTTTGTAAAAAACTTTGATTTTTAGGCCTGTCTATATCAATACTTTTGAAAAAAAATGTTCCAGTTACACTTACAGGATACACTTGTATGTCTATGTTTGTTCCTGGCTTTCTGCTAAACTGTCAACACAGATTTGTTTTCGGATTCCTTTGGACTATAGAATGTGGAGATCTTTGTTGGAGTTTTTCAAAACTGCTCAGTGGGGTTGGGAGAGTAAGCCATTTTGAAAGTTTGCTACAGCTGGACTAAATTAGATATTACAGATAAATCTTTATTTTTTTTGTATATAATGTCACATTCAGCAAAATCTTATTGGAGTATTTGATTTAATGCCCACTTATTTAATTCCCAGGTTGTCTTTGGTGCCATCATCCTCATGATGTGGTGATAAATGTTTTTTTTTCCCCTGCAGTGCCCAAAGACCCGTCCCCTCAGTGGCGTAAAGTGGCCTGGAGCCATGACTGCACCCTGCTCGCATACGCGGACAGCACCGGCACCATCCGAGTCTTCGACCTAATGGGAAGTGAGCTTTTCGTCATCCCTCCGGTGAGACATCTCTACTTCCTACTTACAATTGACATTCTTCTCTTTGAGAGAGTTCACATGACAGGGTCAAAATGTTACAAATCTGTGTTCTTGCCTAAATATGTAACAGAAAGGAATGATTTGGAACAATGTGAACATAGTCTTTTAAAATCTGATCAGAGCCCCATTCGTTGTGGATCAGATACGTATTTGATATGGGACTACGTGAGAGTAGGGTGAACTCTATTGGTGATTTGTCACACTTTAAAAGGGCTCAGGCTTGCAAAGTTTTTTTAGAATGTGAATGCAAACATTTTAAATCAGATCTAAGCCACTTTTATTTGACAGATTGGTCAAAAAATATCTGATATGGGGCAATATGAGCATGATGAGAATGCTCATAGTATGTGTTTTGTTTGTCATCACACTTCACAGCTTAATAATTTGTAATGTAAACATCTGTCTGTTCATTTTGGATTTGATACTCCTTTGCACTTTGTCTTACAATGAAAGTTTGCTCCATCACTCAGGATGTCCTTTCAAGCCCCAGTAATTTTCTGATTTGTTTTGAGATGTGCCATCATTGTTGCCATCTTTCAAACAGGCCTCTTTAGCTGTCTGACAATTCCGTTTGCTAATTTGGCTTTGATCAGCGGTGCCGACTGTGTGTTTAGTTTTTTGTTAATTAGTTAATTTCAGAACCAGCTGTCGGTAGGGATTTGTTTTTAGAGCACAGCTCTTGGGTGTTGAATGATTTAAAGCTATGAGCAGGGATTTTGGAACAACAAACTTCAAGACCTAGTGCTGCATTTTTTGACGGGCAAAACTTATTAGCTGTGTGCATCAGATAATTTGGAAAATAAATAAACAGTTCTACATTGTACGTTTTCCTCAGGGCGGCAGGGTTGGGGCTGGCATCGTCCTTTCTGTTTTGAGTCCAGCGTGTATCTCCATCTTTAACGTTATGTGAACTAGTATAGCCTGTATAAAGTAAGAGGCTCATAGAAAGAAAGAGTGAATGTTCCAGCTTGTTTCTGTCTGCTTAGTTATCAACATGTACATGGAACTTTTATAGCCAGCGGTTTAGCTTGTGAGATTACTGAAGAAACTGACTAGGTAGTCTCTTTCTAGTTAAGGCTGTTTTTAGCTCTTCAGTCCTGTTCCTCGCCTGTGTGTCGGTGGCTGGGTGTCTGTGTGTCATTCTTACAATCATTAGTTACAGGGACAGTCTTCCTGGAGCAGCTGAGGGTTAGGTGTCTTGCTCAGAGACACAGTGGTAGAAGGTGAGGGGGTTCAACCTGCAACTTTGAGGTCATCAAGTTTACAGGCTAGTGTTTTACATACTTTCTGCCTGCTTCCAGCTTGCCGCCACACATGCCTGGTGGACTTCTTCTGAGGACTTTATTCAGAATGAGAGTCAGAAAGAAGGAGAGGTTTCTGCTGCTCCATTTCTTTCAGTTTCACCCAGTCTTCCCTCTGTCAGATAGCTGTCAGAGTTAAGCACTAGTCACTCTTTTACCACCCCTGTCCTCATGAACGCATTCACAGGGCTGTCATCTTTTCTGCATTACTCTCTACCATTCTGTCCTCCTGTCAGGCATGATCAGTGCAGAGTCTTCAGAGAAATTCTCTCTTTTTCTCTTGCTTTCCAACTTTTTTGCTCCTAAAATCCTGATTGTCTCTAACTTCTGCAAGAACATTGTTTTTCCCGGTTTCTCTTCCCTCAGGCGGTGAGTTTCCCTGGTGATTTCAGCTATGCTGCTGCCGGGCTGATCTTTCTGGAGTACACTGCTAGTGCCCAGTGGTCAGCAGAGCTGCTGGTAATCACTTATGGAGGTCATCTTAAGAGCTACCTGGTCAGGTGAGCATAATAAGCAGACTAAGTTGTGCTAGGAAGGAGTTAATTAGAGTAACGGTGCGCTGTTTGGATTACGGAATTGTAGAGTTAGAGTATAAATTAAATGAAGTCAAGCCTCTGACTACATTGTTCCTTCTGGTGTCCTTTCACTGGTGATTTTGAGATAAACAACATTATAGACAGGGGTTAACATAAGTGGTACGCAAATACATGTTAACATGAAGTAGCAGTGTTCACAGCACAAAAGGGTTCCTAATTTGAGTAACGTCATGCTGCACCCCCCCAGCTCCCAGTCATTACATGGGCTCCAGAAGGCGTCTGAAGTTGTGATGTTGTATCAAGCACCAAGGTATTAGCAGCAGATCCTTTAGATCCTGTAAGTTGCAAGGTGGAACCTCCATAAATTGCATTAGTCTAGCACATCCTAGATATGCTCAATCAGATTGAGATCTGGGATTTTGGAGGCAACATCTACAACCTTTTGTGATCTCTCATGTTTCCCCAAATCATTCCTAACATATTTGCAGTGTTACAGGGCACATTATCCTGCTTAGAGTGTCAGTTGTTATTAGAGAGCACTGCTGCCTTGAAGGGATGCACCTGGACCCATGTTTTCCCATCAGAATAGTGCTCAGTACATGACACTGCCAATGCCAGCTTGCCTTTATCCATTAGTGTGTTCTGGTACACTCTTCTTCCCCAGGTAAAGAAATGAAATAGTTATGTAGCAGACCAGCCCTTTTTTCAGTTTCTCCCATTTTTCCTGAGTCCATTTCTGAAGTTGGGATTCCCATTGTAGCTGCTTTCGGCCTGCAGCCGGCGCTCTGACTGGTCTGAAGCTACACAGTCCCATACACAGCAAGCTTCTATGCACTGTGGGTCCCTGCACCTTACTATCATGGGTAACATTACCTTTTCAGCAATAGTGCGATAGTATCTCTTCCTCTGTTTAGCACCAGACGTGCTTCCCTTTCCATGTGCACCAGTGGATGCCTATTACCCTGCCGCTGGTTCACTGGTTGTCCTCCCTTGGACAATTTTGGTGGTTACTGTCCTGCATATTGTGGAACCCTCCGCAAGACCTGCCCTTTTGAAGATGTTCTAACCAAGTCTAGCAATCACAATTTGGTCCTTCCGCTTAAATATCCTACATCCAATGGATCATCTTCAATAATTTCCTGTTCCAGGCTTGATTTTGCTGTAAGAGGAACATCTATGTCTAGTAATGGAGAATCTAGCCATGGTAGAGGTATGAATGAAATAGATCCAAGTTTTTCTGTTAAATTATATATTACTTTAGTGTTCTTGACTGGTGGTTTTGTACCCCCAAACAAAGACATGAAGCTTGAAGAGGAAAAGATCCCTAATACCAATAAGCAGGTCATTGCTCCAATGTGTAGAGAATGTATACAAAATGTATGTATTCATATGTTCCACTTTATTATTTTCTTTACGTTCTAAAATGTAATAAAAACGATTTCTGCTTGATTATATTACACTAGCAGTGCACATGTTTGCTGACATCACACATGAACAGTGATACTGATTTTGAGATGTCTAACAGCTGACCTGAAAATGAATCTAGGGGAAGCATCTTTAATCAAGAGCCCTTCACTAATACATTTACTTCCAACTTAATAACACTAAACTGTAAATTGCTCTGGATCTGAAAGGTCGGTCATATTCTGGAAATGCACACATGCATAGTTCAAGAACAGGCAGTCAAAAAATCAGCTTGTTTCAGTATTTTATTATAAAAATACAAATTTTCTTTTCAGGTTCATGTTAATAATCACAAAGTCTGATGATGTAGCACCATGTGCTATTGACAACACAAACATTTGTCAGTTAACAATGTCTGGCTATTCCACTGAAGTGGGTTGTACGTGGGCTGATTCTACTTTATTTGAGTCTAATAAAGTTTTCAGAGTGCATAGTTTCTGATTATTTAATTATTCATTGATTCATTTATTTGTAATTTTCAACTCGGCAAGTGTCTGACTTTTCAAAGTCTTCATGTCTGCCAAATGCCAGAAGTCTGTTTTCGAGAAAGAGAAAATGCCGATACTTTTCTGCGTCCTCTATGGGACACTTTGAAGTCCTGAATGAAGGCTGTTTTTTCTCAGTAGCCCTCATTACTGCAGCATGTGGGAGTTATTGTGATTTGCAGTTTTCAAAGCCATTTGGAAACATTTTGTCTAATATTGCAATGGTTTGCTCAAGACATTAAGGCATATAAAACCCTCTGACAAGTTTGTTGAGGCAAACATTCACCCGCCTTTGTCCTTCACTCTCTTTAGAGAAGGAAAATTGAACACCCACACGCGCCAGATCTCTGATGAAGTCTGTGCGCTATTAGTGGGCCTCCATTGGGGCCACCTTAATGAATTAGTTGGGTGAAATTTGAATTTAGACATTCTTTAAATGTAGTTTTCTTTTTACCCTATATGTTAATCAACCAAGACTGAATTCTGTCTGAAGTTTTGCTTTAGATTTACACTGGAAATAATGAGAGTAATGTTCCTAATAAGCACTGAAAACCTATTTTCCATGAGTTGACAAATGCATAGATACAGACCTAATTTTTCCCTTTTGTGTAAAAGAACAATGGCTGTTTCAAAATGACAAAATCATTGTGGAGTTAAAATAGATGCACTGAACTGTCATTGTGGAACAGGCAGCCTCCACAAAATATCTTACAATACCCAGCATTGTCAAGTATGGTGATTAAGTTACATTCATTTAATGAATTTGGCAGTAGAATATAGTAGTTTTTGGGATATACAGATGGTTAATAGCAGTGTTACATCCATCAGCCATGTGCCAAAATTAAAGCTTACAGAGCTTAGAGCATTTTCTTTAATAGTGAATGCAGTATTCTTGACAATGGCGTTCATTTGTTCTTTAGAAAGAGGCTACATTCCTAATATTGGCATGACCCTGAATCTAGAATAACCCACATATTAAAGGTCTATTCAGACTTCAGTTTGATTGTAATAACTCTTCACTTCATTTCATTACTTCCAGCTTTCTTATTTGTATCTTTAACTGCTTTTACTTGTTTTTTCCAATTGTTTACACAGATTTTCTGAAAGCAGGACTCATATTGTGAGAAATCTACAAACAAATCAAACACACACAATGGGCAAAACCCTTCATTTCTCCCTGCAAAATGAAACTTTACATTTAAAATAATGTACTTTCTTTTCGATAGGTATTTACACAGCTGATGAGTTAGTATGCAAAGTAGGGCAACTGACTTTACAGCTTTGAATGAAAGTGTGTTTCCTGTGAAAACAAAAGGTTTTCTTCATGGAAAGTGTGCCTAATCCAGATAACTGTGTGTAGTGTTTTGAAAAAAGTGTGTATTACAACTGCAATTTGAGTGTGAATCAGGAAGTGTGTTTGTAGGTTAGCAGAATTGGTTCAGGTGGTTGGTGCATCAGTTACAAGTTATTGTCATTGTGTCTAAAGTAATTGCTTGTAAACAACTAAGAAAAACTGTAATCTCTCCCGTTATCTTATTTTATTTTCTATTTATGTAAAGCCCATTGAATAACCTTTGTGTATGTTGATGTGCTATACAACTCGAACTATACTTTTCTATGCTTTTAAGGTTTGTGACTCTTCGTAAATGTAAAAAAAAAAATGTACAAAAGTATGCACATGTCTGAGAGCTGAGATCAAATTATATGTTTTGTAGATGTCCTACATAAGACAAAATTCTGCATAGTAAAAAAAAGAAGGAATTTACTTTTGGATCTATGCCAATCTCAAGTAGATTTAGACTCAGTACCTAGAACTCTTCCCACATTTCACAATACCACCAGCACTTGGAGGGTGAAGGATAGGGTGAAATACATTCTCCTAGTCATGAGAAGCACTGTATCTTTCCAAACTCCAAATGCAACGTCCTTGAACAGATTAGCTTGATTGGAGGAGAATGCTGGCTGCCAGTTCTGTTACATCAGCTTAGCCTGTGCTGGTTTGTGTTAGGGAGAGGAAAGGCCATCCTACCCATTCAAGGAGAACTGGAGACTTGGTCACGGATGACTGCCACTCCTCTAGGAATCAAACTGGCACTCTCCTAATGATTGGGCCAGAGCTTAGGCATTTAAACGTCAGGTTTAAAATGTGGCCTGTGTGAAAGTTATTGCACATTTTATATTTTATTTCTTCCTGTCAGTGAATAAATAGAAATATTTCATATCAGTTTGCTCTCTGTGGAAAATGTGCAACTTTATAATTTTTTTATAAAATACACTCCCCTATTACATTTGACCCAGGTTAAAATTGGATACATATGTTTATTTTACTGAAATATTTACTTCATGCTTGAGGCACTGAAGAACAACAGCTCATGGATGATTTGTACGCAACAGATATGCCCGTTTTATCTAATAGTGTGTTTCTCATTTGTCTTGTTTCAGCATGGGAACAAACCAGGGCTTCCAGGAGAGCCACACTTTCACCTTTTCCACTCACTATTTTAATGGCGTGACTGCGGCAATATACCATCCAGGCCACAGGTGAGAAACGGGTCAGATGTCTGACATTGAAAGAAATGGACATAAAAG
Organism: Ladigesia roloffi; assembly: GCA_037577295.1. Classification (NCBI taxonomy): domain Eukaryota; kingdom Metazoa; phylum Chordata; class Actinopteri; order Characiformes; family Alestidae; genus Ladigesia; species Ladigesia roloffi. Next base: position 13,644,686 of record JBBKCR010000148.1, on the reverse strand, counting down.
CTGGGTTTAACAAAGCCTTTTGTAACCTTATGTAACAAACCTTACACAACAAACCATAGGCTGTCCATTAGGAACAAATACACACACACATGTAGACCTACACATGACCTTCAGTTGTCTCTCCATGATTTAACAGTCTTTTCTTTCCTTAAACCGTCTTTTATTTTGTTGATGTTCCACTGGAGGTATAATAGTTTACCTTTCTGATGTTTCAATCCTTTCTTGCTGTCTTTTTTAAAAGATAGAATAAGATATGTCTTATATCCTTGTTATAGATATTATAAGTTATATTCATTTGTTCATCACCACAGATAAGATTTGGCCGCACTTGCTAAGGCACTTGATCGGGATATTTTATAGTGCAATACTGGACTGCAAATAATATGATTAAAAACTCTCTTTAGGAAACTTGTTTTTAAATTCCCTACATTGAAAAATGAACTTGGACATTTTACAGTGTAACAGTCCACTTTAGTGTGCAACTTGTCACAAGGGGGCAGTCTTAGTCCAATGTGGGTGTGTATGTGACCAGATTAGCTGCCTGTGACTGCCTGCTTTCTTGTCTTATCGCCCTCTCACACTGGTCGTTGGCTTAACTGATGAAGTTTCTGGAAGGTCTGGCTTTGACACAATCTTCTCCTCCTTTCTCCCACTCATTTGCCCAGATCTGCAGGCCTTTTCTCTCTCCAACTCAACTCCATCTGTTTGTCTCTTTGTGTAAATCTCTCTCGCTGTCGGTCAGGCTCTCTCATGCTTTCTGTATCTTCACCCTCTTCCCGCCGTGTCTGTGTGTATGTGTTTTAGTTTCTAATGTTTAGAAACAGGCACAGACCTCCAGTCTCTATTGCCTGTACTGCTCTCTCTGTTGTAGTTGTGGTTTCAGGTTTGTAGCTCATACAATGCATTATCACATACGTTGGGGCAATTAAAATATGCAGGACTTCTGTTACATTAAAAATCTTTGATCATCAAGCAACCTATCCTTTGTTAGGGGTGTCATACTCTGGTCCTGGAGGGACGGTATCCAGCACAGTTTGATGATTTCCCCGCCCAAACACATTCACTACTAAGCCTGGCAATGAACTAGCGAGGTGAACCAGGTGTTTCTGAACAGGGAAATCACCAGAATGTGTTTAGAAACAGAATAGAGGACTGTCTCCGTTCTCTATTGCCTGTACTGCTCTCTCTGTTGTAGTCCTGGTTTCAGGTTTGTAGCTCATACAATACATTTTTACACAGGTTGGAGCAATGAAAATACACAGATCTTCCCTAACATTAAAAGCATAAAAATACGATATTGCACAGGTCTACTTTTTGCCACCTAACAGCTCTGTGTTCTGTGGTATCGTTCACCAAGACGTTGGCAACAGATTCTTTAAGTTAGGGATGTCAAATTCTGGTCCTTGATCAGATTGAGTGCTGGGGACTTTGGAGGCCAAGTTAAAGATTTGAACTTCTTGGCATGTTCCTCAAATCATTCCTGAAAATTTTTGTACTGTGACAAAACACATTTTTTTTCTACTCAAAGAAGGCAACTGTCATTGGACAGTAGGGTTGCTAAGAGGGGGTGTGGAACTTCCACATGATTGCCAGGACCCAAGATTTCACAGCTGAAAATCCAGAGCCCAGAGCTTCACACTGCCTGTGCCAGCCTTAGGCAGTAATAACCCTGTGACTGGCCCCTGTCTGGGCTTGGAACCACTAACCACGCCATACAGGGAACACATCTGAAGACCCGCCACTTCGGAGAAACTTCGACGCAGCCATCTAGCCATCATAGTTTTTCCTTCTTCATAGTCACTCAGATATTTACATGTGCTTAATTTACTTGCTTCCAGCACAAGATCTGCGTGTTTGCTTGCTGTCAAAAATGTCCGGGTGGGCATGTACTATTGTACTGAGAAAATATTATTCTCTTCCGTTATCAGTGATTTAATGTTGTGGCTGATCAGTGGATGGAGTTTGGTGTAATTATTTATAACACAGATAATAAAGGTTTCTAAAATGTGTATTAAAAAAAAAAAATTCTACATTGTTTTACCACATCTGCCCACATCCTCCTCATTTAAAAAGGGGTAAAGGGTATCAGACTGCAGTCTTATGCCTCCTGAATTCCTAACTTTTTGTTATGCGTATTTGTCACACTTAATTGTTTACAAATGACGAAAGACAAACTATGATGTCTAGACGGCTGTGTCAGAGTATCTTCAAAGTGGAGGGTCTTCAGATGTGTTCCCTGTATGCCGTGGATAGTTGTTCCAAGGACAGTTTTTTTATTTTAGGAAAATTTCTAGTACTAGCTGGAAAAAGTAATTGCCCAGTTACCCAAATTTAGTTTGTAATAAGAAGAATCTAACCAGTATTGATGTACTATTTCTTCAGTCTAAACATGCCTAATATAGAATTTTCTTTAGTCATGTGAATTAAATGAAAGGCAGTTGGACTTCAGTGACCCACAGTGAGAACCTTCAAATGAGGAAAACGTAGTATAGTGTTGAATCTTCTCAGAAGAGGCTGGCTGACCAAAATACTTACAAGAGAGCATAGATGGTTTGTCAAAAATGGGTCCGAAGGATTTAATAAAGTTCAGACCACGCACCATTCTACACTATCATACCAACACTTAGTGGTGGGGGTGGTAGTGAGATGTGTGGGGTTTAGGCAGATGCTCCTTCAGGTTTGGGCACCATGCTGGATTTGGTGAATCCAGGTTGGCAAGTCCATTACAATGCTGGATGGGACCTTAAGAGGCTCAGAATCCCTCCAGCAGCTGCATTAAGAATAATTCTGCAAAGAAAAGTTTGCTCTAATTGGCCAGTTGGCAGTTTCAATTGGCAACTGACAAAGTTCAAGTGGAACAAAAAAAATGTATGTTTAATTGATGATTAATAATGGTTTTATTGGTTGTCATTTTGTGTCTAAATCTGATTGAGCGTGTGTCCGTCCCAGGTTGCTCCTGGTCGGTGGATGTGAATCGAAAGCTAGTAACGCATCCAGGGCCACCTGCTGTGGCCTCACCGCCTGGAGAATGTTATCAGGAGCACCGTACTACAAACAAGTTACCAGTTATGAAGATGATGTTGGCGCAGTAAGAATGGCGCACACACACACACACACACACACACACACACACACACACACACACACACACACACACACACACACACAAACACA
>JBBKCR010000148.1:13581823-13595288 GCA_037577295.1 Ladigesia roloffi | reverse complement strand
TCTCTCTTTCTCTCTCGCTCTCTCGTTCTCTCTCTCGCTCTCGCTTTCTCTATCTCGCTCGCTCTCTCTCTCTCTCTCTCTCTCTTGCTCTCTCTCTCTCTCTCTCAGTGTGAGATGAAGGATATTGAGAATGAGGAGAATCGGTATTCTCTCTTCCTGGAACTGTTGGAGCTGAGTAGAAAGTGGGAGGATTTTCAGCACCTCATGCTCCTTCTACAGGCATGGCCACCAGTGACTGACTTGTGTAGGTATGTAGATAATGTCACTTTTTTACTTCCCTCTACTTACCACATTTTACTAGTTTGGAAAAATAAATTTAACCATAGGAATGTAGAGTTTGGCTCAGGAGGAGGACATTTTAAACTGTAAAATCTAAAATGTAAAATTAAAGTTTTCATGATGGTTCATGTATTTGGTAAAAAAGAACGTAATAAAGTATTTGTTAGATAATTATTTATTTTTAATTCATGGACATTCATTTTCTTTTCTCCAAAAAAGTTATATTTTTCTCTAATAGACTTTAGGCTTGTCCACATGACAGTAGATGGGCAGCAATGTTCTTTTTGGAAAGTAGTGGCACCTTGCCCCCCTACCATGTTCTCCATTATTGCAATACTGCCACGTTCTCCTGATGGTGGACTTATTGATAACTGCTGTGAAAAAGGCTTTTAGCTGCTTAGGATTTACCCTGGGTTACTTTGAGATCTCGCGGACTTTTGCATATCTTGGAGTGATCTTTTTTGGCCAACCACTCCTGTGGATGGTAACGGTGTCTTAAATTCCCTCCTTTTTTACTCAGTCTGTCTGACTAAGGACTGGAGGAGTCCATCGCCTTTAGATATTTTTTTACTTCCTGATCAGAGAATCAGCAACCTTTTCTGATATTCTCAAAAATCTCTTATTTCACTTCCACAAACGTGTTACGAGGATCAGACAATGTTATATCCCTTTCTTTAAATAAAAACGTGGCCCATGTTTATCACCACATTGATTAAAAAGAACTGATTTCAAATTTCACGTTCAAATGAACTGATAATCATGTGGGGTATTTGGATCATTTTCCTCAGTTAGTAAATGGCTATGTATTACGGTTGTGTCTCACTTGCCTAACTGGGTTCTCTCTATCCACTTGCTGATGTTTAGGTCATCTATATGCAGAATTTCAAGCATCATTGTTTATTCGCTTGGGTATTTAAAATGATGCGCCACTGTATGAGCAGCACAGTTTCCAAAAGGGATTTTGCTTTTGCGTTCTGTTATATTGTGCATTAATGCATTTAATTCTCCTGCAGTTGGGTTATGGCAGACGGCAACAGTCCGTCTCTGAGAAGCGCAGGCCGTCATTTCATCTCTAGTAGAAAATAAGCTTTCAGAGATAGATGGGTGGATATATAGACCGACAGACAGATAGGTTGATGAGATTGTGGTTGTGATGAGCTGAATTGTTGTGTAAGGTATTTGAATGAGTTTTTGGGATTAAAGAGGAGGACAGAATACAGATGATCAGTAAACCGCTCGCTATCTAAATCAGTGCGGCTCTGTGAGCATTAGGAAAGAGAAGTTGCGTGCGTGTGTGTTTGTGTTTGTGTGTGTGTGTGTGTGTGTGTGTGTGTGTGTGTGTGTATAGAACAGAAATCAGAAGCTTGCTGATTAGACAGTGTTGCTGGGGATGCAGTGTATGGTCATGCCATGTATGGTTGAGATTGGAAGGTATTTATTATTAATATTATTGCTCCAAAATGTCTTGATATGAGATCTATAATACATGACCGTTTCCTCTTCCTTCGGTACATGTATAGTGAACATTTCTGAGATACTTTGATCTTGACAGCTGAAATGTAGAGCACATCAGCCAATTCACAGGTAATCACAACAGGTGCCATCTGGCTTTGATGCTGTTATATAATGCAGAACTCAGGAGAGTATTACTGTTCTCATGATTACACACGCCAACAAATCCCACCAGGTCACAGCTCTGTAGTTATTTCAGTCACTGAAGGACTAAGACTGGCTCTGTCGTTGAAACACACTCCCTTTCACCGTGATGGCTCTGGGCAGTGCAGGACCGGACAGGTCAAGGAACTATTTGTAGAACTGATTGTACAAATTGTAATCATTCCAGATAGTTCATTCCAACTAAATTATACCTATAAATGTTGATACATTAAAAAAAAACAGCATTTTTAACTAAATATTGCTGATTTTAGATGTTACTATCCTGTCTTTCTTAATTTAATGGGAGGTCCAGTCTTGTAACTCGTTCAAAGCAGTAAGGCCTTGTCAAGAGTTCTCTGTCTTATTGTTCATTGGTTGCTGAAACGGCTGTACATTTACTTAACTTTCTTTCAGCAGCCATGCAGGCACACAAAAATTCACAAAACACAGAAGCATACAAACATTTCAGCCCCAAAGTGGTTGACTAAAGTGACACAGCCAGAGCAGGACACCTTTTCCATTGGTCCATAATCCCATCCTGATGTTCCCATTCATATTATAGGCACTTTTGGTGGTGGACAGGAATCTGCATGGGCATTTTCTGCAGCTATGCAGATCCATACTCAGTGTTCTGTGATTTAATATGTTCCCACCTTCTAGTCTTGGTCATTATTTTGATTGTAAATGTATTTTAGTCATAATTTTGGTCAATCAGTGTGGGGTGCTGTCAGTTTTATTTAAATATTCAGGGAAATATATTTAGCCCACACTTTATTAGCAACATCTGTTCTGATTGTTATGATGTTAATTTGCTGTGTTCTGTGTCAGAGTATGTACTAGAAATTCCTTTTGGGCTCTCGAAAATGTAATAAAAAAGAAACCAAATGCAGATAACCAAGTTAAAACCTACAGGAGCTGCTAATGTTGCCACTGTGAGATTTGTTTATGACTCACCAATACCCGATGAAGTGAGCAGGTTCCCTTCCACTCTGGCACCCTGAGCTTTATTAACTGCCAGATCTCCAGGTGCGAACTGGATGAAATCGTGCTGAAGTGTTGGGGAAGGCATGTACATGGATCAGTTAGCTGAGGGGAAATTCAGAAAGAAGCTGGATTAATGGCTTATAACGCCATCGCTTATCTCCCACACACAGTTCTGCTCTGTCTGTTTTTGGCAGTTAAAAGATTACATTAAGTGATGGCTTCATGCAAATTTAAAGATTACTTCTGACTTGATTCATTAAGGGGATTAGGTGTGCATGCATTTCCCCCTTATATCTATATATATATATGCATTATACACTTGCCAAGTTTTTGAAATTTCAACTATACCTTTAAGTTTTGTCAGATGGAAGTATCTAAGAGCAACAGCTCAGCACTAGACTACTCAAACTCTCCCAACTAGATTACAACACCTCTTACCATTCCTCTGTGGCTATGCAACCCCATACACAGTGGTCTGTTATGCGCTGTATTTTGAAGTGTGTGTTTAACATATTTTGATAGGTAATTATATTCAAGTCATATTCAGTATTTCAAACATATCTTCGACAAGTGTGTTGACTACGTTGGGTTGGGTGTATTAAAGCAAGGAAAACACTTGCAGTGTTGGGAGGTAGAGCAGGGGATAATGTGCAGAATGGGGAACCTGTGATCTATGTAATCATAATCAACCATATAAAAGGAGTAATCAATGACATTTTATAATTTCAAGTGTGAGAGCTTGTTAATCTGTCCACACTTGGGACTCCATTACACCACTTTAGTAATCTTGGGATTAAATATCACCTGAGGAAGCTCAGATCCAGTCTATCCAGTTCTTTTCAAATAAATGGATGAGTGACATTCTGGCTGGGGTTCAGCTCCTAGCTTCATGTAACTGTTTGCAATGAATGTGTCAGCCTGAATCTAAAACCCCAACCCACGTATTTGATCCAGCATTGCCTTCTCTTCCTTAGGCCATAGGCTGACTTAGCTTATTTGTCTAAGAACTGTCCCTTTGTTCTCAAGTGTATATCCTTACTGCCAGAGGAAAGCTGTTTATCTCCGAGATTACAGCTGCTCAGGAGATGAGTTACAACTGTGGTGTTTTAGACAGTTTTATAGCCCTTTATTTTACCAAGCAGGGTGAGTGCTTTGAAAACAATGCTTGGAGTGCAGCAGGGGAAAGCAGAAATGAGTTATCCAAGCACATTTTGGTTTCTAGATCAGACTTAATGCCTCAAATGGCCAGTTAATTAGCTGCCAGGATTCTATCCAAACCACATGCCAAAATGGAATCGGATAACCCTCAAAGCGGCGGCCTCTGGAGTTCAGAGCCAAGTTGAAGAGCTCAATGGCGCAGGCTTCTATTCAGTGGTGGGTATCCATTAACAACCCACAACCCTAAAATAGTTCAGAACATAGTCGTTTGTAGATTCTATTAGAATACTGCATTGATTTTAGAGGAGCAAAGTTTAGTTCTGAATGCAGCCAATTTTATTTTTCCCTTTGTTTTTCCTTTACCAAATTGATATTTATTATTATTGCTCACAGTCAATACTATTTCATTGTACAAGCCAGTGCATGTTGTCTGCAGCGAAATAGAAGCAATATCACATAGGTCTGTCTCGAATCCCTCAACCTTAGGTAGTGGATTAACAAAGAGAATCAGGCATTTTGATTGGACGGTTCCCAAGTCAATGCCGTAGCTGTGAGGCTAGGGGCTGATTAGAGACTTAGCCTATATTGGTATTCAGGACACGCTGAGTTGGCCATTTTGAACAATAGTAGAGTCAGGTGGGATCAGGCAGAGATGAAACAGAGCTCAGCGGAGGTGGCTGCGGACAGAATTTCGGAGGTGTGCTGGAACAGGATGAAAGCGAGACGGTCCCTCCAGCTGATGTTACACTTTTCTGTTGTTGCTACTCGAGACACCACCTTTTCTTTCTCCGGTTACTGAGAGAGAAGCTTTGAGTTTCAGCTGTGACACTACCCAATTAGATTTTTCTCCGTTTATATTGCACTTGAACTTCATTTCAAAATGACTATGCTCAAACTTCTTAAAGAGTTACTGGTTTTTCCTTTAGTGAGAAATACATGAACAGTAACAAAACCGCTTTTATTGATTTTCTTTCACTCTGGTTGGTTGGTTTGCTTTTGTTAGCTTTTTTGGGATTGTTTTGTTTTGGTTGTTGTTTTTATAGAGGGTCTCCCAGACTCTCTCCTTGTTGATAGATCACTAGTTCCATCCCCAGTGATCTGTCCCCATCTGTGGCAGGGAGTCCAAAAAGCATAATTGGCCTTGGTCTGTGTTATGGGGTGGATTCACTCCCTATCATTCAGCATGATGCTAGCCAGCATGGCCACGGGTTAGCTGAAAGAATTAGCAGCTTGAACACATTCAGTGGTGCTCAGTGTGTCTTAGAGGAGGTCTGTGCTGGCTCTCATTCCCCTGTGTTGGTAGCACTGTGCAATAGGGGAAAACCCCATTGATGAGCATTCTAAATGTGAGGATTTTGTATGTACAGTCGTATGTACATAATGACACGTGTTAATTATGATGGTTTGTAATATTTATGTGATTTCCACCTTATGTGTTAAACGCTGGATGTAAACACATGACAACAGCCACTCTCCCACACTCTTACTTCTCTGTACAGACTGGAGTCCGAGCAGAACCCCTGGGTGTGTCTGACATCAGCCCTGCTCACACACTGCTCTGGCCTTGGAGATGAGGTTCTAGCTATGTGCCGCTCACTCTATGCAACTAAGCACAAACCCGGCCTGCAGGTATGTGTGTACGTGTGTGTGTGTGTGTTGTGCTATAGTGTGCCACAGTGCAGAAGGAGGATGGATAAACGCCTGTAATGAGTAACTCTTGCACATCAGTAGCAAATGATTGGACAAAAATATATAGGTTTTTTGTCTTTTTTCTTTTATGCACTTTGATTGCCGGAGTGTTTTAAACCTTTGACATTGTCAGACTCAGTGTAATAATAACAGGAAAATTGTGGTTTCCCCCTCTCCCTTTTCAGTGTATTAGATACATCTCTTCTTTGCTTTTGAATGGTGGCCTGAAACTGTCTGCTCTGAAGCTGATGGCCGAGAGTAGAGATGAGCAGCTGCTCAAACTGACCCTGGATCAGATCAAAGGCCTCTCTGAAGTAAGTTCTCATTTAATGTGTCTCTTCTATCACTGAGCACAGTCCAAACTATATAAAGAATTAGTTCACTTCAACACAAACGGGTCTGTTGTTCTTGAAATGTGATCAATTTCATGGCTTTTCAAAACTGTGAATTCAGAATGTGTGGCTTTTACATTCTTACAATTCTTATATGGATTGAGGAATAGCAGGTTGTTTACATACTACATCAAACGTACTGATATGGGCCCTTTTTAATTATAAACTCTGATTACTTCCTTTTAGTATTTTGTTTGTCACACACTTGGATGGTTTTAACCTAATTTAATTACAGATAAATGTATTGAAGCCATGCTGCTTTTTAGGGGTTTACATGCCTTTTTGTACAGCATTATTACTGGACACAGATTTCCTAAAACATAGAATATTTGCACTGTATTATCGTCTTGTTTACTTAATCATGCATCTGCTATAACATTTATTTAACAAACAAATATTTAAAAAATTAATAAATAATGTTAATAATATCAGGTCTAATATGTTCTGCTCTCAGAATCTATTGTGTCAGGAGTGCCTACATTATATATACTAACCATCTCATTCTCACTTCTAAGTGTAGGTATTTAACCAGAGCACCACTAGCTGTTGACTCTTTGACTGACCCAAGATCAGATAAGAGCTGTGATTTAAATAGTGGCCCTAAATCTCACTCTTATCTCTCATTGACTGTGGATGAGATAAAACTCTGTCCCGGGGGAGCCCTGCATTATTTAACCTCTCTTCTGGCCAGATAAGTCGTACAGCCTGAATAACGATACCCTTAATCCAAACATACGACTCTCCTCATGCTACATTTAAAACACGGCTCCAGAGGAACGTGCCCTGCACACTCATAGACCCGTGAACTGACTTGGGAACGGATAAGCTGAGCCACAGAAGGGTTCTAATTAAACGGTGGCTGACGTCAGATCAGATACAACTCTGCAGTTCCCTTTCAAATGAGGGTTAATCCCTTACTCTCAGGGCCACTGCAACAGAGACTTCCTTTTCAAACCAGAGACAAAAAAGGAGGGAAGGGAAATGTTGGCAGAGGGAGGGGCATGGTAGGTTATCTATAAAATCAGTCAGAAACTTCAACATTTTAATAGAAGAGGTTTTCCTTATTTGTTCTGTTCTACAATAATATTATATAATATTATTGTACAATAATATTGATGTGAAATAACACATACAGAATGAGGCAGATTATGTTTTGTTAAAATAAGTAAACATCCTCCTCGGATAACACACTTTTGCACATTTTAATACACAATAATTGTGTATTTGCTGCATAGTAGCCATAAAGTGGCCTGTTCAGGTCTGTGTCACCTTATTTTCACTCTCAAAAAATCAGTCAAGAACATAATTTGACAGAGGCTTTAAAACTTTTGCACATGGCTGTTAGTTTGCATTACCAGTGTGTGGGTACACCATGGCTGTTTTTCAGGTACACCTAACAGGTCATTGCGCTTCAACTTCTGACTGTAGCCCCTCTATTGCTTCACAGTTTAACAGCCCATTTCACCATGTCCATCGCTAGAAAGGGTCTATCCTAGAACTAATATTGACTGGATATTGTTCGGGTGATGGGCCATTTTAACACAAATAGTGCATGGAAAAAGATATTAAAAGTTCGGAAATAAGCTACTGATTTATACAGAATCAAACGGTGCATGCATGGTAGAAATTGTATTTTTAAAAACATTAAAATATTAGAAAGTGTTGTGGGGTTTTTTGAAGGCAGTAAGTTAGAAGGAACATTAATAACCAATAAGAATTGTTGCGTGTCTCTTATTTTGTTCTCATTTTGATGTATTTGTCATCATTATAGAAAACATTTGAGCAATTCTCGTTGACAGTGTAACGTTTTTCAGGATTTTGTAATGTTTTTCAACATAGCCCTAGAGGATCTCAGTGGATTTTTTCTTGTTTGCTAAAATGATTTTCTTTTCTAAACAACATTCGCAGAAAACAAAAACATGGTTACCAGGTGCTGTGCATCTTACAAAAATTAAAACATGTAATACACCCTTTTTTCCACTATAATACCCCAATACATGTCGGCTTCCCAAAGAAAGAACAGAAGAAGGTCATCCAGTTAAAGTGCTATCGCTGCTGTGAATGACTCTAGCATTACTCTCTGTTAATATCTTAAGCCATTTATTAAGCCAAGTAATTGCCTTCTTCCCAGCAGCTAAGAAGTCATGCAGCACATGTTTAACCTCCATCCCACCAGACCATCTGATATGCAACCCCAGATATAGACCTGGAAATGTCTTGGGATATCTAAATTGGAAGATATTATTAATATCAAGCCCATCCCAGCACAATCACAATGTCTCCACAAGGTTGAGGTTGTAGCTGGTAGGGCTAATCTGAAGTAAGGTGGCTGATTGACTGGTAGCCTTTTCTAGCTTCCTGACACATGATGGTCTACAGCTACCACAGTTATTGTAAGTTTCCGTTACCTGTTGTCAGCTAGTAACCACCCATCCCCCGAACCACCACACAGCAGTTCCAAAGTCTTTCCTCCTTCAAAGTGTGTCATCAGAGTGAGGACTTTGCTGTGATTAAACTGTTAGATTCTGGAGACTGGAGACTACTTAAACACCTATAAAGTATACAAATAGGCCTCTTTGTTACAGGTGTGTCTATGGTTGCATTTATGGAACTGAAATATTCAATGAATCATACATTTTTAGATCAAGATGCCTGGTATAATGAGAACTGTGTCTAAACTTTTGACCATTCATAAGAAAATTGCTACTGTTCTCAGTCACATTGTGGTGTTTTTTATGTGCTTGCATAATTATTGGGTGCTGTGTGTGTGGTTGCATGTGCAGGATCCTCATGCGTAGTTGTGCATTCATCTCTGTTGAGCCCACTGTATTGCCAACTGATTGGTAGAGTGCTTTCTGACTGGATGAATTTGGCTTTATGTGCACCCTGAGCACTTATGTCCTCTGCAAAACTCACTAACAGCTCCCCATTTCAGATGATTTAATGACGTCTTACATTTTTCCAATAACCGCCATGTCTTGAAAACCTTGATATTTTGTAGCCACATTTATAGAATTCCAGGTTCAGGAAGGTTTGAACAGTATGTTCCTTTCATATCCACACACATACTTCAGTTAAAAGTGTCATTCTACATTATTTACTGTTGGGCTTGTATCAAGAAGCATCAACATTACTAAATAATTCACTGCAAACAACTTCTTAATTTCCCTCAACACTGTTCTATATTCGGCGCATAATTGCATTGGAGTCAAGAGCTGTAACTGGTGATCGTCTTACAGCAGTACAACAAAGAAGCATGAGTTGACTTCTGGGCAGGAATCAAGACTTTACTTTCTCTTGATTTACAACATTTTTGGGACAATTGTTTTCCGAAGTGTCATTCAATGTTATTTTTTTCTCCATTATGTTGTAATTAGTGCCATATGATTGGCTGCTTGACATTCCCAATGGCGAGATCAACTCTGTTGTGCCGTGCTTTCTCTGAGGATCCGATGTGCATCAATCTGGAGCTGCTCATAATGAGCTTGTGTTATTTTTTTGTGGGGTTTTTTTCTGCCTTCTGAAATATGAACAAATGTGTTGCATTATCCTCCAATTTTTCATTGCGATCATTTTTTAATTAAAGCCTGAAATTGAAAACACCTCGGTGATTATGAGGGCTATTGCGACATTTTGTTCTGCTAATTCGGCTGGAGTACCAGATTAAGGTCCAATAACATTCAGCTGATCATTTTGTTGTTGTTTTTGTTGCTGTTGTTGTTTTTTTATCATCATTTCTTTTTCCACTTGTTTACACAAATAAGGGCATCCCCGCACACTGCTACCGGAGCACTGTAGTTCCTGACTGCCCGCTGTCTTAATGTTTTGTAACATATTAATAATTTAATAAATTAACTAGTTTAGCCTTAATGTGTTGGCCATTATATTTGTTGAGCCATATGTTTTCTCTACTACAGTGATGATTTGTAGGAACCTGTTATATGAATACAATAAGATAAAATATATAAATCAAACAGCATATCCTCAAAATCCCCCCAGAGGCAGTTCTAATTACTCAAATGTCCCTCACACCTTCAAGATGCATCAGAAAGAATATTAACTTGTGTTTAAGCCAGAAAATCTCACTATGAGGGCCATTGCTGGACTTTTGGAAGATATAGAGTGTGCATATTAACAAACAATGTGGCAATGGCCACAGTTTTCATTTTGTCCAATGTGTCAGATTAAACAAAGTCCTTTTGATTGGATGCCTTTAGGTTTATAGAAAACACACAGTCAGTTGTCTTTTAATCAGTACTGGGCAGAAAATGGCCATGGTCATGAGCAAAATAGTTACATATGGTTCATATTTATTAATAATGTTAATAAAATTAGGTGACATCTTTTTATGTGATACAACACTCACACACCTATTCTAGATATCATTATTTAGTGTTGCATGGTTTCAGTTTTCATTTATGATGCTGCAGCGATAAATATGCCAGCATCCATTTGGATCAATGCTGATACAATTGGTTAGACATTGCAGCAGGAGATCAAATCACAGAGCTTAAAAAGTTGTGGAGTAATATAAAAAAATAATGGAGGCTTAAATCTCACATTAGCATTATGTTTGCTAATGTGAGATTTAAGCTTCTATTACTTCTTTAAGCTTTATTTATTTGTCCCTCACTGGCACTACAAGACTACTAAATCTCTAATGGACGCTTGCATCCTACACATTATTGTATTTATTTTTGTGCTATGAGGCTAATATAGCAGTAATGGAATCTTACATCATACGCATAGGATTGTGTTTATTTTCATTCTGGTGCTACAAGACTAATGCATTAGTTATAGTGGATTATATCCTACACATTAGCATTGTGTTTATTTTTTGCAGTGAATCTACAAAAGTAATACGGGGGTAACAGAAGCTTATATTCTGTAAATTAGTATGTTTGTGTGATTGCATTGGAGCTATGAGGCTAATGTTGCACTAATTGAAGTTGTTTTCTTGTGAATTCTTATGAATTTCGGTTACTTTTGCCCTGGAGCTGCAAGGCGAAGGAAGCAGTAATTGTATATCCTACAAATTAGCATTGTTTGCTAAGTATTTTTTGTCAGTGTTGCTAACAAGTTATCAGACAATGTTAATTGGAGCTAGACTTCACGTAGACTTCACAGGCTTGCTTAAGTGGTATCTGCTTGCTCACATGTTATCTATAAAACTACAATTCAAGCTTTAGGATGCCGACTTTATCTTTTCTTTTTTTTCTTTTTTTTTTCCTGGTCCATTTTTGTAGTAAAGTGTTCCCCCACAAAGTCGCCATTCAGATTTTTGAAACCTAAATATTCACATAAAATTCAGCTAAATTTTCTAATAAAACATAACTATACTATTTTTATTACTGGCGCAAGAACTCAAAGCAACCGTGTAGTGGCTGCTGCCCTGCGGCGCCTCTCCCGCATTAGAACAGTCTCCCATTTGGAGCTGCCTGGTGTGTTTCTCTGAGTGTTTTACTGTAAATTCAATTTTACTGAATTTAGCCTGATTATACCATGTTTTTTAGCCACAAGGTTTAAAAAATAATGGAGGCTTAAATCTCACATTAGCATTATGTTTGCTAATGTGAGATTTAAGCTTCTATTACTTCTTTAAACTTCAAAGAAAGCTTCAAAGAAAATCTCTACAGGGGCATCAATGGTATTTTACATTTTATCACTGCAGGAAACAGCAGTTCAGTGTACACTCTAAAGTAAAGATTCAGGTTTACCTATGCATTTTTTAGGGTAATATTTAAACTGAGTTTAAAATGAAATTAAACAGTTTTGGGAGCATATTTGGTGGCATTTTAGGTATTTTTTTTAACCACATCATAAATCAATAGGTGCTCTTGGAACATAACCCCTGCAGGGATCTACTGTATAACAGAAGGTCATACAGGATCAGAATCCGCATTAGCAAATCGATTTGAGATTTCTTAACTGCTCGACACAGTCTGAGGCAAGGGCGTGAGGATTTGGACATGCAGTGCTACAAAAATCAACTTTGGATGCCATACATGGCTTATCCTGCCTCGCCTAGTTTGATTTTGATTAGTTCCCAATTGTCCTCCTGTGTGTGTAGAACATTATGCATTTATGTATTTTTCATCCTCAGCTCTCCCCCCGGCTGCAGTGGTTGGTGTTAATGAAATTGTGGGGCGGTGCCGTGTGTGTGAAGCCACTTTGGAAAGCAGTCCAGCAGCGCCTGGCTGCCTCCTCCCCTCCAAAGAGCTTTATGATTTAAATGATAAAAGAAAGGAGCATATACATCATTTATGAGATGCCAAACACTCTCCGTCATTCCAATTAAAGCCCATGCAGGAAACCAGCCGTTGCCATGCGGGGAAAAAAGATTACAGCGCATTTTTAATAAACCATTCCGGTATTGTACACACAAACACACCAGCAGGTTTTAGCAAACATTAAGTGGATTGTAAATAGGCTGTATTAATGAGACCAGCTGTTTTGCCTCATACGTGTGTTCGTCTGTGTGTGCGTGAAGTCCATATTAAGGTTTGACAACATGGTAAAATTGACTGTATGAATTTTTTATTTTGTCTTTGAACAAGCTAAAATGTAAAATGGTGCTTCATTGTAAAAGGGAACCATTTTAATTCAGCTATTCAACAATTGCGCCAATAAATTATGCTCCCACGTGCCAGAACAGTCTAAGCCCTATCTCCGCTGCTGCCACAGCAATCCATGGCCAAGTGTCAGAGAAAGCATAACTAAACACCAGTGAGAACTAGCCATGATTAAATTATGCATACATTAATAATCGGCTCTTTGGGAAAGAACAGGATATAAAAATACATTAATAGAGTAAGAGGTTATAATAACTTGAGAGCCGGTCAGTTGATGCAATACTACACACATGTTGCTGTTATTTATAGGCCCTCTTTATTTGATCAGGTCTTTATAATGTTGACCTCTGTCAACATTTTAAAGAGGCATATCACAGTTTATGTGATTATCTTATGTGATTATCTTCTATTGCGTAGTGTATTGTTAGTGTATTGGTTGCTATGAGGTTCCAGGTGGTTGCAAGGGGGTTTTGGAGTTTTAGTGTGATTATTATACAGATTCTTTGATACTGTAAGTAGTCGCTTTGTTATTCCACATCGTGACGTATTGCTATGCAGAATAGATATGTCCATTCTTTCAAGAATCGCACTGTCAGTGCAAATTATTTTGTCTTCTTTTTCCTCTTTCGGCTTTTCCCTTCAGGGGTCCCCACAGCGGATCATCTGTCTCCACCTAGTCCTATCTTCTGCATCCTCTACCCTTACACCAACTAACTTCATGTCCTCTTTCAGCAC
>JBBKCR010000148.1:13550410-13570535 GCA_037577295.1 Ladigesia roloffi | reverse complement strand
GTGTGTGTGTGTGTGTGTGTGTGTGTGTGTGTGTGTGTGTGTGTGTATATATATATATATATATATATATATATAGCTGGGAGGTAAGCAGGAAATTTTGGCGTGGACCCTTGTCCCAAGGCTGTGACTTTACCCCATGACCTCATTTGTGTTGCGTGTGACCCTTGTCGGCCGCCTGTCTTTTAGAAATCCCTGTCTCTTAAACACACACACACACATGCTGACTGTGTTGGTGAAGCACGGAGAGGAGGGCTCGGGGGAGGGGTGGGCTGGAGTAAATAATGTTCAGTTCTAAAGTTAAGCTCCAGTGTCTGTGACTAGCCTGTTACTGTAACAACCTCCCTCCCAGCAGTTCCACTGCACCGTCAATTAAGATGATATAAATGCTTATAACACCTCTCTGTCAACAACTTAGAACTTTATACGGCCGAAAAACACGTGTTTGTCATAAAAATATCTTATTTTATATTTATGAATATAAATGAATTGTTCTTTTTCATAGAACTCTACAGGAACAAGATGCAAAAACATAAAGTGCCTATAGTGATTAGAATTGTATAGCAAAGATATTCACATAGTATTTACCAGTGTTTTACTGTATTAAATAAAGAAAAGTTAGATTAAAAAAGTCAGCCACAACATTAAATGAAGTGAATAGCATGATCTCATTACAGTGGCACCTGTCTAGAGGTGGAATGTATTAAGCAGAAAGTGAACAGTCAGTTTAAAATATGATTTGTAGGCAGCAAGAAGAAAAATGGTGAGTGGAAAAAGTTGACAAGGACCAGATAGTGATCTCTAAAATGTCTGGATCAGAACCTGATGTCTTGTGTGGTGTTCCATTCCTGCCACAATTGGTCCAATAATAATCGCTATGCCAGGGTCATAGACCCATTGACTCATTAATGCACAAGGAGTGCATAAGATGTGTCACGGAAAAGCTTTCCCCTGCTGAAAACAAGGTCTGGTTTGATGGATCACCTTTTTTCCCCTCATCATGTGGTTGGCCATGTGCATGAGCATTGCTTACCAAGTGATGACACCAGTATGCACTACGGGCAAGCCAGCAGAGAAAACCTGATGTTCTGGGAAAAGTTATTCTGGCAAACCTGGGGTTCTGGCATTCATGTGGATTCATCTTAGCTCTTCCTCGACAAACCAGCTATGCATACGTTGTTACAGACCAGATACATCCCTCTGTGGCGATGATATTCCCTGATAACGGGGGCATCTTTTAGCAGAATAATGTGCCCTGCCACACTGCAGAAAGCGTGCAGGAATGGTTTTAGGAACATTATAAAGGTCGAAGTATTCATTTGGCCTCCCAATTCCCCAGATTTCAATCTGATTGAGCGTCTGCAGCAAGTACTTGCCAAACTCGTTACCAGCAGATCCTTTAAGTCCTGTAAAGCCAAGTTCACACTACATGATTTCGCAGTCAGTCCACTCACTGCCAGACTCTGTAAATCGCTGACAAAAGCCCCAGATCCAAGGCAAATGGCTGATGACTTGCAGACGCTCAGCAGATATAGAGCATGCTAAAGACCTGTCGGCAAGTCCAAATCTTGTAGTGTGAAGTGTTTTGTGCTTTGGCAACCTACAGCTGGTGAGACCAACACACACAGGGTGAGGGGAAAGCCACAGCTGGAGTTTATGCTCATATTCTTTTGTTTTCTTCCTTGGTTTTCACTGCATATCCACACTCAAATAATGTGGATCACTGGTATCCTGGCTGTGGTGAAATAGTTGAATGAATCCTCTGCCTTCGCTATCTGCTTGCCGTGGTTTAGCTTGATCTGTAGCCCAGGACCTCGCTAAGAGTGTTGGTTGATGTGGCTGCTAGACAGCTTGCTTTCTTCCCATAATCTGTCCTGGTGCCTTCTCTTCTCAGGGTAAGTGACTCTCACACACCCAGCTGTCTGTGATGGGGGGAAAAAGGCGTACAGCCTCCTTCTCCATCGCCCCATGGTCCAGTTCTGATTCTCAGGTTTCCAGTGTAAATGCTTCCTGTCCACTGCAGAGACGGTATAAGAAAAATTGGTATGAAGAGCACTGTGCTGTTGTGCATCCGAGCGCTGATGTTATTATGTGAATCTTTGAGGCGCTGAGGTGTAATGATGTGGGGTATTTGCCGTGGTTATTAAACAGTTGACATCTGCGGTGCAGACAGCTGTCTGGCACATGTTCACACAAATATGATAGTGTGTTATGATGACTGTGAGTGTTATGACTGTATTCTTTTTATTTTCATCAACCTGCCAGTCAATAGAAACAAAACAAACAGCACCGCTCCCTGTGGCTGCTAGACTGTTTGTAGCACTTAAGCGTATATTGAAATTGATTTCCTTTTCTTTTTTGCTTGGCCTTTGGTAATTTGTTTATATTTGCTTCATCGTCTCTCTTCTCCCTACATCTCTCCCCTTGGCCTCTCTTTCTCTCTTTCTCTTGAACTCCATTTCAAATGACTTTATTGGTATGAACCATTAAAACTGCTACTAGTAGCATTGATTAGGATTCTTTAATGCTTGTAGTAATAACATTCATATGGTATTTGTTGATATTCTTCAAGATATTTAGCATTATTGTCGAGTTTGTCCTTAACTATTTAGAGCTCAAAAAAAAAAAAGAAATCTTACACAGATAACTACTGGCTGAACCCCTTTACAATTTCACAGCTATCCCCTTTTATCTGAAAGACTGATGCAAGATTCGTTTAGTGAGATATTTAAAGAAGGATGAAGAGCCGAATTCAGGTTCTTGATTTGTCTATAATTCTGATTGCTAAACCTAGAGGAAAACTCTTTTAGATGCTGTAAAGATCATGTCGAGGAACCGAAAAGAAGCTCGACTAATTACTACAGTTATGAAATTTGTATGAAACTGTTGTTGGCTTCTTAATTTTATGCCATCCATCATTTTTGTTGGCCCTGAGTGGTGTTACGTTGTGTTCTGACTGCTACACCGTTAAACATGGACCAGAAAACTGCCGCTAGTCCAGGTTAGTGCTGGAATCGGATAGGAATATTAATTTACTAAAACAACTAAACTAACAATGAAAAAATGTTGCTAGAAAGAGATTTCAAAAGATGTGTCTTGAAGTTAGAGCAAACATCCGGTTAGGCTTCTCCATCTCTTTGTCTGACTAAATGAATATTATAACAAAGATACTACAAAGTATTTAAGGCATGACTGAATTATTTTAAGAGTGGTATTAAGAATGAGTTCTTGGAAACACAATATCCAAAGCGAAATATTTGCTAATCAAAACCTGTTTATCTCTCTGTCTGAAGGTGGCTGATGATGTGTGTGACTCGGAGCTGCTGTCTCTGCTGCTGGACGCTGGTCTGTTGGTCAGTTGTGTGGACACGGTGCTTTATCCAGCGCTGGTCTCTCACCTGCTGGCTGAGGGCCGCTGGCCGGTGGAGGAGTTTGCAGCAGCGCTGCAGCGAGCTGGACACAACGCTCAGGCCGGAGCCCTGCTGCTCGCACATCGGGGAACACACCCTGCACTGAGCACCTTCAACACCGCCCTCACCGTCGTCCGACAGTGGCTGTAAAGCACACAGGGGGAAGAGTGTATGGGATATATGAGTGCCAGTAACCCAGACGTTCAACACATTCTCCTGCAATAGTATAAATTCAAACAATTTCAATCGTTTTCTGTAAATTTAGCCATGTAGTGGACTCTTAGCATTCTTTATGTTCAGTGAGTAGTCTCATACACGTTCCTCTTTCAACTTAAATGTCAGTCAAGTCCTACAAGTCTGATTTAACTCATTCCATTTGCCTAGAAACAGTGAGACAGCTGCAGAAGCCATGTGAGCAAGTCTGTTTTAGATAAACAGCTCATTCAACTAGAATTTGAGGTTTTTGAATGCATTTGAAATCAGTTGGATTTATTTTTTTTTATCACATGAGCTAATTTGTCCTATCCTACATATCCAGCAGGTGATTTCAGGAATTTCAGCCAATAACAAATAGAAGTCGGCAAACCCAAAAATAGATGTGATGGCTAAAGTGAAAGCCATATTTAAACAAATGAAAAACAAAATATGAAACATTTCTGAAATGATAAGATTTGTGAGGAGATTTTGACCTGTGGTTTGCATGATGCTGACTTGTTGGCATTCGCTGCACAAGCCTCATGTCTCCATTGCAGCTGGAAGAGCAAAGTTCAGACACCAAACATGTCTTGGCTGGTTGGCCACTGGAAAACCGTGTGAATTAAATTCATGACCCGAACAGTTAGTGTTCAGAGTAATACAGTGATGCCTGTTCTTTGACATTGTTGAAAAGTTGTCATTATTTCTCTCACTCAGTGTCACTCTCTCTGTCTTGAACTTATAGATCATTCTAAAATGACAGAGAATTTAGAAGTTTAATAAGAATAACTCTCTGTCTATGTATTTCTCTCTTTCATTCTCTGTCTGTGTGTGTGTGTGTCTCTCTCTCTCTCTCGTTCTGTCTCTTTCTATGTCTTTCCCTCTTTCACTCTCTCTCTCTCTCTCTCTCTCTCTCTCTCTCTCTCTCTCTCTCTCCCCCCCTGCAGTCTCGGTGACACTGTTTGATGTGGGTGTAATCACATTAGTCAGGCTGTTAAGTCACGCTAGCCCACTTTAATGCTCATTACAGGACGCAGTTCCAAATAAAAATGCAACCCACATGCAGAGTGTGCCACGCATGTCTTTTAGTACCACATGTCAAATGTTCTACATTCTCAATCTGTTCTCCTTTATTCCTCCTGTTGTGTCAGTAATTGGTTCTTACAGAAAGCAGATTTGCCCCCTGGCTGTCAAATGTCATGCTGTTGCTGTAAGCAAAACACGGATGTTGGGTAACTGGACAACACTGAAAGAGTCTGGCTTTGTGTTGGCTTTGCTCATCCCTCTTACGCATCTTGATCTGTTAAAGGTTATTCTGTGCTCAAATCAAGACTGAATAAACAGAGTTGTAGCTTTTTATGTAATGATGAATAAAGATTTTTCAAATGATGTGTAGTCTCGGCTGGCTGAAGTTTGCACTTCTCTATCCAGTCAAGAAAAAATAGACAAAAATCAATAACTTGTGCATTTTTGTCACTGGTTTTCTGCCCAGCCTTGTCTTTTGACATGTGTAAAGATGAAGAGGATCCTCTGGTGGGAAATGATTTTCCCCTGCCGCTTGGCCTGCAAAGAAAAAGGCTTGAGGGTTTGCCAGGCAAGGTTGCTGTAGCTGTCAGCAGCAGCTCATCAGGGTGTGCCTCAGTTTGCTCTAGAGTCCAGCTTTGTAGCCAACAGTTCTCTTCAGGAGACGACTGCTCAGGTAAAATCAGTTCTTCATTTATTGGGCTTCACTTTTGGAGACAAAACATCAGCATTTCTTGCAGATTAAATGCAATTTTATTATCCTGATTTTTATAGATCTTCTCCCACGAAATGCCTGAGAGCAAAACTAGTGCTTTGAGGAAGCCACATACCTGCATGCTAGCTGCTTATTCCCATCCAGTTACAACAGTTCCGGTGTCGGCTAAAACAGAGTCTGACAGTTATCTAATGGTATGACAGTGCTGTTCATAAATTAATCCTTAAAACTTAATTCTCTTAAACTCCATCCAGCTCTACATTAACGTGAGTGATAAGTTGACCCCATGCACAAGTCTGCTGGGTGAAGAGCAGGTTTTTACAAATATTAGATTTTTTAAATATTTATTTTCATTAGCCTTGTGGCCCCAGCACTAAACTATGGGTGCATATTACACTGTGTTTTTTGGGATTTTGGGACTTCAAAACTCAAAGTTCATAAACATTGTTTCATTAAGGGGATTTGTAATTCCACAAAGAGTCCTAAAACATTTGTACTGATTAGCATTTTTTCGACAGACGATGGAATCATCCATCGCTGATATACATCACGATGCTTAGTCAGCATGGCGATCCTCCGCCCTGCCCCTGCTGCAGCAGCAACCAGCTCGCACAACCTTAGTGTTCTTTTACATGTGCTTTGGTTCATTTGGTCCAAGAGCAACAAATGATACACTTTAGAATTTTCTGCAGTTTTGGGTTCTTTTCACACTACACTTAGTGCTCACATGACAACATATACATCACTCGCTGGCCATTGAACGTATTTCTTAATCTGCTTTTCGATTGGTCAGAATTTACGTGCGGGAATCCCGCACTTGGAGACTGATGGCTGATTTTTTTTGCCTTAACCTGCACTGTTCTCCTGATCTATTAAACCCCCTTTCCCTGTGCTGTGCTCCAATATTGCTGTGTTCTTATTATGTTGTTTTTTTTGTTGGGACCTAATATGGTCATTGGGCCAAATTTGGATGAGGCTCCGCCTCCTCACAGCTCCGGGTCTGTCCGTGAGCCGCTATGGGGCTAATGTTGCTAAAGCGCTAACTGTAAACAAACACGTCTCCTCATCTCATGATGCACAGCGCAGCGGACTATGGGAGCTGAAATTGTACAAAAGGCGTAGTACTTTTTATAGTTGGGTCTGTTCTAGTTTGGATCGTGTTCTTACCACCATCGAACCGCTCCAGGGTTCATTTGAAAGGGTAAAACAAATACCATGCGTGTCAGGTAGTGGAAACAGTAGTCTACAATTAATTAATTTGTTATGAATTAATTATTTAACAATAACCCCACACCCAACCCGCCGCCGCCGCCGATGTCATCATCCATCGCAATGTTTCAAATTAAACATCGTACGATGCCAAATTGTTTGACATTGCCCAACCCTAGTAGTGATCTGCTTTACCTAACATTGTTGCATACCAAGAAGACTAGTTCATGGCACTGGTGTTCTCTAAAGGCAGTGACCCTTTATAGTGGGATAATGGCCCTGCCCCATGAAAAATGCTTTAAGGAACATGACAAAAATGTAAGGATGCTGATTTTGATCTCCAAATTCCCAAGATTTTAGTTCCATCAAACGTCTGTGGAATGTACTCAACTATCTAATCCGAACCATGGAGGCCCCACCTTACAACTTACAGAACTTAAAGGATCTGCTGCTAACATCTTGGTGCCAGATAACATAGCACACCTCCAGAGGTCCTATTGAGTCTTAATGACTAAGAGCTGTATTAGCAGAATTAAAGGGTAAACTGAATTTTAGGCAGGGGGGTTTAATGTAACTGTTGCTTGTAAATGCTTTGCTGTTGTGCTTGAGTTAGTAAGTTTGGTAATAGCAGCTCAGCTGTAAATGCAGCAAGATCTACATTTTGAAAAGCCATTTTGGCCTTTTTAACTTAGTGAATCAATTCTTTGATTAAAATGAGGCTAAGCAAAATAAAAAAAGGCATCAGTCTTCATTCTCCAAATCAACCTCCATTCTTGGAAGTACATTCCCAAATATATTTATTTTATAAAGTGCCCCCCATCCCCATCCCCATTCCCAAACAATGTTCCCCTTAATAAATTATACTATGTTATCTAAGGTGCAAATTTATGTAGCATATATCAAAAAGGTCATTTCTAACACCACACAAACAAGGTATACATGAGATAAAAATGCTGTTGCATCAGCCTTTCAGCCACAGAACAGAACACATTGCAAGTTCAAACCCCCTCAAAAACAATAACCGTGCTGAAGATGGTAAAAGAGCTTCCCCCCCCTCGTTTCTTTGTGGTTTTCTCTTCTCTCTTCACACCCAGAGGGTTGAGAGTCTGTGCTCCGCGCTCTGCAGGCTTAGACTTCAAACCAGGAGGATTATGCCATGCTGAAGGCCAGTACAACCTGCACTAATTGGCTAACATCAAGTGCAGCATATAGAGGCCTTCACCGCCACTCACATTCACAATAATGGTGGAGGATAAGAAGAACGCCGAGTATCTTGATGGGGTCCGGTTAGAGGCTCAGTCCGACTCATTACTGACACCCTCACACCAAGAGCAAACTATGATGTGTTATCTGAAGGACTGGGCCGTGTCCTTTCGGCTTGGTCTCGCTGATTACAGAGCATGCAGGTTCGCCCTGTAATCGCACAGACCAGCCTGGAACTTCACCGCCTGTGGTTTACACACACACACACACACACACACACACACACACACACACACACACACACACACACACAGATGAAAGCTAATACAGCACAGAGGAAGAGGTCGGGTGTGGGATTGTGTTTGCCAGAGTGGGTTATTACACCATCATTCTCTGTTCAGTGTTTGTGTGTGTGTGTGTTTGTGCAGAATCAGGGATAATAATTACACCATTGCTCTCAGGTACTGTGCCAGCTCGTCATTAGGTGGCTGTCAGTGTCATCGACGGCGAGGAGCTGCGTTCATTAATTTAGCGCACTTATGCACCGAATAATCATAATAACAGTCTCTGACACGATGAGGCTGACAGCCATGTTTTGCATAAATATGAGAATGTTTATACTCGCTAGGACAACAGAGCTGACAGAGTAAGGAGCTAGAGAAGCAGCGGCTTGTTCACAGGAGCCACTGGATCAATTATATAGTGAGTGCGATGCTTTCCTGAATGTTCTGCTCTCAAATAAAGTAAGCTATGTTTTATATGCTTTTGTTTGGTTGCCAAATACATCAAGAAAAAAAATAAATTAGGCTTTTTAAAAATTCAGCTATTCTAGCTAATTCAGGCTCCATGTCCATTTTCTGTTTTTGATTGTATTATCCTCCGTCACACAGCAGTAGAGAAGTGAAATTTGCTTGAAAACTCGATATTAGAACATTAAGGACTTGTGACATTGTACAATATTGTTTACCAAAAATATATACTTTAAAAGAATCAAAATATTACATTAACATTCTTATTGGAAGATTTCACATATTTCAGAAGTTCTACACACCTGGGAGCTCCATTGTGGTGCAGCTTTGGCCTTGTCATTGGAAGATTGCAAGCCACAGTCACCTTGGGGGTCCAAGAAATCATGATTGGCTTTGTTTTCTGGACAGCCCTCCCTCTCCCCTAGGTTACAGTCACAATGGTTTGAAATAATGTGGTTTCACTTCATGTGTCTTGGTGGTATCATGTGCTCACACCTTCTATTGTTGGATTATGATTATTGGATTCTTAGTTACTAAAACTGGAAGGGGAACTCTCTAAAATTTTTATAAGTTTTTGTTTGGAATGGTGGTAAAAGGTTAGCATGGCAGATGTTTTGTTACAAAAGTGTTTGCTAAATGTTGCAGCCTCGGCATCAAGAACATATAGAAGGAACTAAGGGGCGGTTTCCCAAATAGGGATTAAGCCTAGTCCTGGACTACACAGTATTATGAATGGAGATTTTCCACTGAAAGAGAAATATAGTCCTGGACTAATCTAAATCTCTGTCTGGGAAACCAGCCCAAAGTGTTCAGTCTACATGAGTAGCATTAGGTTAGCTAATTAGTGTGTAGGATAATTGACAGTGTGTGGCCGTGTTTTTTTTTTTCAACTTTGTTAAATTATCTCTTGCCATTTCTTTAAATTAGAGTGATATTTCCATCAGCACAAGCCTAAACGCTTGCTGGCATTTATTTCACTTCACATTATGTCAGGTTGTGTAAAATAGCTCCTTCCTATAATACTTGCCCTGCTTGGCCGGGATCTGATAGGGTTCCAGGACTTAAGGGGAAGTGAGGAAATGGGTCAAGAAGGCCAAACTGTAAAGGACTTCATAGTTGGTTAAGTAAAAGCCACAGAATATTTAGGAAAAGGGCATCTTTCAGTGCTGTGCATAAGGGAACATCTCTTTTTCGGTTTCTAACAGGGCGCAAACCCTGTTTGGTCTCCATAGTTCTTCTGCTGTTTATTGGATTGCTCCCTGTAGACATTAGTCTGACCTCTAAATTACCATCATTATTGCACTTCTTGTTTCATTATACCCATGGTTAAATGGCAACATGAGTTTTAGCTGGACTAAGAGAGTTCCCAGGGTGTGGAAGAGTGTGGATGGTAAGTTGTAGAAGGTGGGCTGCAGATGGGACTGGGGCCTGACTTTGCTGTCATATTCCTCTGTGAAAGAGAGATCACATTAAAGAAAAAACGAGAAGCAAAGACATTTATTTTGCCTTGAGGGGAGGAGGAATGTTACTAATGCTTTTGCCCCGTGGAAAAGGTTATCTCTCTGAAGCGAGGCATTTAGCTTGACTCCACCATGTCTCACTGCACTTAACAACAGAAGAGAAAGAGCAAGAGACAAAAGGGAAAGGTGAAAGCGGAAGAGTTCCTAGAAATGTTCGTCTGCTCCTGGAGACAGTGAGATCTGGTTAGCTCACCTCTCACGACCTCCCCTGTGTCTGTAGGCTCTGTCTGTGTGTTTGCAAGGGTGTGGGTGTGTGTACACTCATCTGATTTTACACAAGTCTTCCCCTGTGAGACTGATGTGGAGGAAAGATGTGAGGAAGAAGAAGAAAGAGATGTGTCTGTGATGCATGGAGGGCACACTTTGTAAGCCCACTACACACCCAAAAACACACACACAAACGCACACACACACACAGAAGAGACACTCACCTTAAGAAAGGGATACCAAAAATAGACAAGAGCTAACCCACCAAAAATAATTTCACTCTCTTTCACTCTCCAGCAGATATTGCTGGAAGTGTGATTGTTCAGTAGGAAATCTTGGAAGACAAAGCCCTTTTCACTCTTAATATGGTAACATGCTTCGATTTTATGAAATTTATTTCAGCCTGAAAGTGATTAGAAACATCGCCCTGTAAACTGGCAACAACATAAGATTATGAATATGAACGATAAATCAGGTCATATTAATAACAAGATAATGATACACATTTTAGGCTATAGATTGGATTTTTTATTTAATTTTGTTTTTAATGACCCGCCCCGCAAATAAAGTGACAATTTCTTTACCCGCCCCGCCCCGACCCGCAGGTTACCCCTGGGGTCCGCGGGTTACGAGACGACCCACGCATCACTAGTTCACAGGGCTGTAGATCCACCAAGAAAGAGCATATCCACACAACATGCGCGCACACACACACACACACACACACAGCTTAGCTGTGTTGCTAAGATACATGTCTACCTGTCACAGATATATTGCGTCATATGCACACAAAAACTATAATGTGCTGTCACAAGACCCTCTACTCACTGACATATTTATATACTGAGTTGACTGGATAAACTTTTACAACATGATTTTATTTTAAGTTTTTTCAGTCTTTAGGAATCCAAAAATGACATTATATCAAGACAGCAATCATGGTGAAGGTGAAGGGACTTTCTACGGATCTCAGAGACAACATTATTAAACAACAGAACTGAAACTGCTTCAGAGCCCTAACAAAGGCCTTAGACATTCCCAGTCACTACAGTTGGTTTGATAATGTAATTATTAAACATCATGCAAGATTTCTTAAACATAGATTGGGAAGCTAAGAAAGAAGCCAGCAGTCTCTTAAAAAAAAAAAGAGTTGCTGGGCAACCTGAAAGCAGCAGATACAACAGATACATAAATACCAAGCATTACACTGCAGTAAATGGTTTTCATTTCGCATTTATAAGTCAGATCTGAGGCTCCACAGTGGTGCAAGAGGTAGCATTGTGGACTTCATGCCTGTATAGGCTCAGGATAGGCTCTGGGTACCCACGACAGTTAGAATGATGCAGTTGCAGAAAATTAATGAATGACAATGTCAAGTCAAGTCAACTTTTATTGTCAATTTTGCCATATGTACCAGACATACAGAGAATTGAAATTACGTTACTCTCAGACCCTAGGTGCATACACGTCAGAAGTGTACTGAAAGATTGTAATCTGGTAAGACCACCCAATTAAAATCTCTTTGGCCATGTTTTCTCCATATTTGGAGAGGAAGAGTTACAAGTAAACACCATGACCACAGTGAAGGCGGGATCATGACACAGGGCTGCATAAACACAAATATACCGAGGCATAATATGTCTCTAATGGAAACATGGGTGGAGCAATATTTTTACTTTAACTTAATTCATATTTTTCTCCTCCACTCCTACTGCCTTTTAGCATTACTACTTTTCCTCACCTGCTTTAATAGTGGAAGAATATCTGGCTTGGTGCTGAAGAACATTATTTCCATTCGTACCATCATTGAACATTCCTAAGACCTTTTTTCATCTTTACTAGCTTCAGTGCTCTAAATTATTCCTGTAATCATTCATACACACACCATGGCTCCACTCCAGTTGCAGAAACAAGTATTACAAACGAACAGATTTTACATTTTTCATGTGATTTCAACTTTGCCAAAATGTTCCGTAATATCACAGGCATGTCTCGAACTGACTCTGTCACTCACCTTATCCTTGCTGTTGAGTTGTTTTTACAAAGACAAAACACAACGGGATGGGCTGTTTTTCGTCATGTTATCCAAAAGCCTACGAATTTAGCAGCACTGCATGTATTGTGTTTGTCCTGTCCAGAGCTTTAGCTGGATTATTTGATCTTTTCAGATTTGTACTTACTTATATATTGGCTTAAATTTCTCAAATAAACTGTGATTATTGTCTTTCAAGGCAGATTTTCTGTGCAGTTACGGGGGCAAAGATCAAGCCCATCTCAGCACAAGTCCAAATAATTTCGAATGAAACAGAATTACTACAGAACAGACTGAAGGTCAAGTTTATTTATTAAAACTCACAGGCTTAGGGCCAGTCTCTCTGAGCGAGATTAAGACTACACAGCATTTTGAATAGGGATTCTCAACTGAAAGACAAATGAAGTTCAAAACTAGGCTTTATCCCAGTTCTGGCATAAACTGTTTACATTTAGCTTTATTTGGTCCTTTGATTTTCTCTTAGACTAATCCAGTTTCTTATAGATAGTTTGCTTCATGTTAAGGATGATATAAAGTCTCATAATCTGAAGCGAATTAAATAGTGGAGATAATTATGAGTTACATTTACGTAATTTATATTTTAAAAATGTATCCATTTCAGCATGGATATAAAGACCAATGGCTATCACTAGGTAATACTTGGCTGGCACATAGCTGATTTGCAATTAGTTTGGGATTTTCATTTTGTGATTTTGTCCTAAATTTTGGGTTGTCATTTTGTCTCTGTTCGTCTTGCATTAATATGTCATATGAAAAGGTATTTATTATATTAAAAATTGTGAAAAAAAAAGAAAATACCTATATATCCATTGCAAAGTAGCCTGCAGACTAATCGATATCTAAAGGCAGGTATGTTTAAAAGGTTTTGCGATTACAGTAAAGTACAGTGAATTTCTAAACACTTGTTTGGGAGTCCACTTGTAGATTTTGTTTACATTTTTAATTAAAAATTATGATACAGTAGCAAACCAGGCAAACTCACAGAGTGGGCTCAATGAGCGCTAAAGCGTGCAGCATGTGAAAATCTCCACAAAACACCAAATTGTCCCAAACTGCCTATTGAAGTGACATTAGCACAATAACTGTGCTTCCAGAGCATCATGAAATGGCTTTATACAGCCAAGGACATGAAGCAGTATTTTGAAGCAGTGATAATACCAGCTTTGAAATGATGAGACAAGCTTCACTATCAGGCAGTCTAGGTTTTGCAGATGCCAAGTCAATTACTGAAAAGCATAGATCCTATAGTTTAGTGGAGGAGGAATAATGCCAATCCATTTTCTACCCCTTCAACCCGCACTCGGGGTAAGGGGGGACTGGAGCCTATCCCAACTGCTACGGGCGATGGCGGGGTACACCCTGGACAGTCGCCAGCATGTCGCAGGGCCACACACACATTCACACCCACACCCAGGGGCAATTTAGTGTGCTCAATTAACCTATCACCAATCACGCTTGTTTGTTGGTGGTGGGAGGAAACCGGAGTTCCCGGAGGAAACCCACGTGGCCACGGGGAGAACATGCAACTCCACACAGAAAGACCCTGCGCCCGACCCGGGAGTCAAACCCAAGACTGTCTTGCCGTGAGGCAACAGCGCTAACCCCTGTGCCACCATGCTGCCCGGAGGAATAATGGTCTGGGGTTATTCAGGGTTTGGGCTAGGCCACTAAACATCAATGAAGGGCAAGGTTAATGCTAATGCTAAAGATATTTTCGAATAGACTAGTCTTTGTTGCAACAGTTTTGCAAAGGTCCTCTCCTATTCCAGGCTTGAATTGATTAGAACTTTGACAGTAAGCCAAACTTTCCTTCTAACGTCAGTGCCTAACCCCACAAAGGATTGTTTCAGTAAATAGGCACAAATTCCCACAAACACACTCCAATAAGTATGGGGTCTTTAATAGCCACATAGGGGCTTTATCTTGACAATCATCTTACTTTCCTTTGAATTTCTTCCACCTACTGAGTGCATTTGCTGTCAGAAACACACTAGTATGATGTCTATGGCTAAAAACAATTGGGAACATCCTGACTGCTGGTGTGTGTGTGTGTGTGTGTGTGTGAGAAGAATATTTAATTCGGAGGAGTTCTAAAGCTTCTCACCAGTGACCTAAAACTGCTGGTGATATTGGTGAGCTTCTGACCTGTTAGAGCTGCATGTGTGTGTCTGTGTAACTTTAATGTGGCCCTGTTTTCACAGCTCTTCAGGTACTCACAACCACAGTTGAATCTCTGATCAGTTGCCATGGCTACACTACCAATTTTTATTTATTTTATTTTATTTTCTGGACTGAGAGCCAGTTAGAGAGATGCAAAGTGATTCCCAATGCTATGATTAGACTGACCATTCGGTGGCTCGTGTCCATATGTGACAGGTTGCCATGGCAGCAGGTCTATGTCATCAAAACATATGGCATCTTGTTACTGTCTCACCACACTTCTGCTAACGCTCCAACAATGCGTGTGTGTGTGTGTGTATGAGATGGATAGATGCAAATAGGTGTGTCAACTAAATGCATAGAGGAGCAAAAGTGCAGCATTTACTGGGAAAAATTCATTGGAAATGAGGAGGGGACAGCGTTCAAGTTTAAGTCGCCATGTGGGCTTCAGAAGGCTTCAAGCAAGATAGATACACAGCGGAACCAGAGGACCTTCGCTCTAGTGGGCACATTCAGGATACCAATACAACACAAAGTTCCGGAGTACCTTCATTCCGAACGAAACCTTAACAAAATATTGGAATGGGGACTCTGCTGCAGACTCGACTCTCTCCTGAAGTTTTAGCAAGCCCTCTGTCATACAGGGGCAATAACAACTACTCCACCTCCCATGGAGTCTCTCAATGTGAAGACGCTCCTACACTCATGCTTGTAGACACACAGGGAAAAAGACACACAGGAGGGACATACACTCAAGTAGCAAGCAGCAGGTGTTAACAAAGGATTCGGCTGCATGATGCTTGGATGGCATAGAAAGTTCTCCACTTCCACTTAGGGAGTCTGCTGGTTGCCAACAGGAAAGTCTTTCTTGTGCCTCTTTCACATTTAGTGAATACGAGCCTATAGTCAAGAGTGATAATATCTTTCTCAAAACACATAACCCGAACCAGAACACAATGTTGGAGCCGGGTGGACATGCAAATATTCTGTGGCTGGGCTGGGCTTTTAACCTCACATGCACACGCAGTAGCACTTAACGGGTACTTAGCATCCAGTTAAAGAACTAAGCACCAAACAACCTCACATATGACAACCTATGACATCATACAAACATACCCAGGGCTGTGTACCACCTAGTACTGGGGGACGGGCTCCGTTAGGTGTTTGAATGAGACGGACCAGACGTGACAATGGTAAATAAATAGCAACTGTGCATTTAAATTTGCAGTTTTCCCTTAAAAAATCAACAACTTGTGTGCAAATTACTAATTAATATTAACAAAACAACAATATAAAACCAGGATTAAACTACAAAAAAATTGTTACAGTTCAAGCTGCTGCATTCACACAAACTGAAGCAGACTGGAACTGTGATTTCTAGATCAAGAATTACTGTGGATTTTTGCATATCTACGAAATTAATTAATAAACAAGCCCATCAAAACTCATTGAGCTGTTTCCGTTTTTACTTTAGAAATAAGAAAACAAACTATTAAAATACAGTTCTGTGGGAACAAATGGCATGAATCTTAATGATTGTTCTGATATGTCATGTTTTCAATTATTACATCTTGTGTGTGAGCTCCAGTTGATCTTAGAGATGCTTTGCTGAGCATTTTATCTGTTGGGATTGCTTGTTAAGATGGGTTTCTGACTTTGCTCTTTAAATGTAGCACCCCAGCTAGTTTTGGCATTGTGTGTTGTAAAGTAGTAATCAGTGCAGTATAAAAGTAAATAAGCAGACCTCAGAACTCAACTACACATTTTTACATTTTTTATTTATTAAGGAATCACGTTCTGTCCTCATTTGCACTTATTTTCCTTTCTTGAACATTCCCTTCACATTATGCACTGCACTCCATGCATGGCAGAGCTGGTTGTTCTTTTTTCTTTTCAAGATGGATTTGTTTGTACAAAAAATTCTATATCACAAAATTTTTCATTTTAATAACATTAATTTTCTGACATGCTTTGAAAAGCCCAGGTGCCGTTTACACTGTGTCTTAGACCCCTTTTTTTTTTTTTATTGGTCACATATCTAGATCATTTCCAGCTCTACTTTTTCATGATATATTTTAATTGGTGGCATTTTTGTGACTTTATGTAATCATTTCATTAAACACATCAACAGTGATGGATAAATCCTGCATATAGCTCTGATAGAGTTCACTTTGCTTGCATAAAGAAGTGAGAAATAATTTGGATTCACACATTGCAGCAGAACCCTACGCTGCAATTTTCTGGATGGTAAATATTTTATTATACTACTATTTCAGTAATATACCATTTTCTAACCTAATCCTACACTCGGGGCCGCGGTGGCCTATCCCAGCTGCTACGGATGAAGGGGTGCACCTTGGACCGTTGCCAGCACATGGAAGGCCCACACATTCACACCTAGGGGCAATTTAGTGAGCTCAATCCACCTATGCCCAGTCACACATGTTTTTATTGGTGGGAGGAAACCGGAGCTGGCAGAAGGAACCCGGTCACGGGGAAAACATACAAACTCCACAGAGACCCTGCGCCCGACCCGGGAGTCGAATCCAGGACATTCTTGCTGTGAGGCAAGAGTGCTAACCACTGTGCCACCGTGCCACCCTTGTGCAAGTTAAATATTTTTTTTTACATTTTGCTGACATTTAATTTTGCTGCCTTTGCTTGCAGTACCAGAGTGTGCAGGGCTCATACTCAAATTCACTCATGTAACTGTATGGAATTATTTAAGAATCTATAACAGACTCACTAATGTGGTTTCTGACACTGTTTGACCTATTATCTATAAAACTGGAGAAAATATGCTGCACAGCTAGAAACAGTAGAAGCAACTTTCAGCAGCAAACATGTTTTGACTATAATTATAATTTTGGCATAGCCAAAGCGTTAAAGTGTCAAAAACATGCCCCCTTTGCTGGCCTGGATCCAAGAATCAGACACATGAAGAATACTCTCTAACTAGAGAGCCAAGCCTTTTTTTGGGGCCAAGCCTAAAAACCATCACATACATTTCTGACACATACAAAATTCTTCTGGTCTGAGCCAACACACCATCACACAAAGTGCCAATATATTAAAACTGAGAGGATTGCACCAGTGACCCTACCATGACAATAATAGCCTTCATTAAATCAAAGTCAAAATATAAAACTAAGTAGAATATGCAATGAGAAGATGTGTCTAATAAATGAAAATATCACCTTTTTCATGCAATTATTCACTGTTTTATTCTCCCAAGTGTGGGATTATGGGCCCCTGTGCAAAGCTCCATCAACAGCTCCAGTTTGTGACTCCGGTGTGCCAGACTGAAAACTGGTTTAGGGTAATGAAAGTAAGGAGAGAAAAGAAAGCAAGAACAAACACGAAAGTGAGTTAAAATGCAGAGACCTCAATTTTAGCATACATTTTGATATTTGTATATATAGAAAATTATTGCTGGACATTGAATGACATCAGATTCAGACAGGTTTGTAAAACCTTTGAACTCTGCACAGTACAAGTAAAATGAGTAAACCTGGTCTGAGATGACCCTTCTCTCTTATTTCTGAACATTGCCCAAATTTACACAATTACATCATCCATCACTGTACCTCTCTACCACCTGGCATCTCCACCTCTACCATCCTGCTAAAGCTGAAGGGAGGCAAGGTGCTGCTTTACTGGGGGTGTGGGACCCTGGGAAATCTTGATGTTCTCACCCTTTGTAAAGAAGAACGAGGTGTGACAGGCTTGTTGCTGAGAGCCTTTTTGACCATGAAGCTTCGTATGTTTAGTTAGCATGTTTCAAGCCTATGTAGACTAGAGAGCAGTTTTGCCAGACTGGTTTCAACTCATGCCTTAGCCTCGCCTTCCATGTTGAACTGTGAAGGCCAGAGTCAGACTGCGGCTTATCAACACCTTCTCCGGTGTTCTCTATATCAGGATAGCCCTGTTGAATGCACTTGCAGAGGATCAGACTGGTCCTCCCTTTCCACATTTCTCAGAAGTCATTGTGCTATATTTTACATCCATCTTCTGTGGTCAGCTTCTACTTTGGTTGCAAATCGAGGACCAACCAATGCCGAGGAAGGTCAACGGATGGTCACATTCCTTTGTGATTCCTTTATCTTTAATATAAAGCTGTTGAATATTTTTTTTGTGCTGACAAGAGCCATCTAGGGCAGGGCACACTGCAAAAAAGGACTGGCATTAGTATGGACATATTTCGTTTCATTTACTTTTTTCTTTGCTGTTTTCTTTTTTTTTCTTTAATTTTTTGTGTGATCTGAAATTCACTTGATAATTGCCAGCTATGCTGGCCCCTTACAAATACTAACAAGTGTGGTACTGATTGCACTCTGTAAATTTTTTTTCCAGGAAATCATACAGTTCAGGGTACTCTGTGACAGTCACTAATCCACTAATCCAGGCTCCATTACTGCACTGTAATTGATCTCCACATTGACTGCCTCTGAAGGGACTTCTTACTGAACATTTCTACCCAGCTTTTGCCAGGGTGTGGTGGTTGGGGAAGTGTTTTTGAAACCTTAAAACCACTGACAGGTGAAATGAATTTCTCATTACATCATCCTCACCTGTCCAGGGGTGGGTTAAATCATGCAGCAAATGAATGGTTAGTTCTGGAAGAAATTGAGCAACTTTGACTCTGGCCAGATTGTGATGGCTAGCTAACTGGGTCAAAGCTTTTCCAAAATAGCAGGTGTTGTGTGGTATTCCCAGTGTGGTCCCATTTTTCAAGGAAGGCCAGCCGATCAACCAGTTAAAGTGTCATGGGAACTCAAGGCTCATCAGTGCTGAAAAATATAATGCTAGCCACAATACACATGCTCACTGTGTATGACGCTGTGTAGTCTTAGACCAGTCAGAGTGCCCATGAACTCTAGCATGGTCTCAGACAATAATCCCTAAATATCATTTTACTATTTTATTTATTTGGCTTATTTTACACTGTCCGAAAACCCATGCCAAAAATTTTATTTATTTGGTCATCATATTAATATTTTAGAACCCCCCCCCCACCCCCCCGCAAAAAAAAAATAAATTCACAAATCATGTTTCCAGGAGAGCTCATGTGACCACTAGGGAACTACAGCTCCCCTCTCTCATTACTAGTTCACACCTTGCTCCAGAAAGCTGCACAGAATACATAAAATAAACTGCCTGACAATGGAGGGTGGGTGGGTAGGTGTACTGCACCATTACTGAAAGCTGAAGGGGTGTAGGCTGGACATGCTGTGGGCTGTAGGGGCTGGAGGTTGAAGGGGCTGTGGGTTGAACAGGCTGTATGCTGGATGGAACAGGCAGCTTGACAGAAGGACGGTCAGCTGGACGGGCAGTAGTTTGAACAGGCTTTAGACTGGATATTTGAAAGAACAAGATGTGATTTTCACGCCCATTGACCCTGATTTAGAGGTCATAGTTCTACTGACAGGGATAAACATTTTTACATAAAAGCCAGTCATTTATAATCATTCTCCAAATCCCCGTAGAAGCTGACAGTGCCCACAGTGGATCTTAAGAAGAAAAGGAAAATACTTGGACATGTGTTGCTGTGCAGAATACATGTGTACAGAAGCTTCTGGCTGAAAAAAGATGATTTCTGTGTTGTATGAAATCTCATTCTTTCTGACTACTGTGTGTGTGTGTGTGTGTGTGTGTGTGTGTGTGTGTGTGTGTGTGTGTGTGTG
>JBBKCR010000148.1:13497648-13509135 GCA_037577295.1 Ladigesia roloffi | reverse complement strand
ATGTGTGTGTGTGTGTGTGTGTGTGTGTGTGTGTGTGTGTGTTTGTGTGTGTCTGGTGTGGTATGGGCTTGGGTGGCCCTCTCACAAAGTCCCAACTCCCTGGAGGCCATGATTAATTAGAAAGTAAAACCCGCACGACAAATTAGATTTTCCTTTTTTGAAGTGCCTGTACCTCTTTTTTCTCCTATCAAGGCTGAATTAATTAAATAAGCCCATTCCTGCTTTGTACTGCACTGTTCTGTGAAGCCTAATTGTGTCATTAAATACCTTCCAATGTTTGTGTTTGTAACAACAAACTACAGTTGCATTACCCTTATTTAGCCAAAAGTCAAAGTTGTGCAAAAATGTGTGTGTGTGTGTGTGTGTGTGTGTGTGTGTGTGCGTGTGTCCACAATAATATATCCTTTACGAAACATGATGGTAAGAATGCATGGTACCTAAGATGCTTGTTTAGTAGTAGATTTTTCACCACAGCATATCCATCTCAAAACTAAAATTATGTAGTCTGGTGTTTTTGCAGTCGGATTCTCTTAACACAACTGTTGTCTTTTTAATAGTCTTTCTGAATTCTCATTCATGTTTTTCCTTGACCCCTATCGAGGTCAAGGAAAAGTGATTAGGAAAAATATAGGTTTTTTCATGTTCCAAACACGGTGCATACTGATATCCGTTACCATGGAAGCAGTGTGATTGGACCCTGCTTCGGCATGATGTTCCAGTGGCTGAATGTGTTATAGACTGAACATGAAGAGTGTTTAACGGAGTACAGTTGTACCTTGACTTATGAGTCCCAACTTTTTTCGAGATACAAGTCAAATTTAACTATCCATTTATTTATTTAACTATTTTTTCCCATTAAACCATTCAACTCAAGACTATTATAGAAAAACAAATTAGGTTGCAATATAGGGCATGATAATTGTTTACTTTGATGTGGACACAATCAAAAACAACTTAAAATGCAATGTATGGTATCAATGCCTCTTACTTTGAACATGGAGAATTAAATAAAAACCACATCACATTATATTCACATCAGCAAAGAAGAAAGAAAGCAAAGCAAACATTCGCTTATAAGTTAAATTGTTTTACCAAACAGACTCTCACAAATGGGGCGTGTCTGCAGTACAGGTCTATCTTCCAATTCACTGTTATGTAATGAGTGGTCCCGGTCACATAGTGTTCCGTTGCCCTGGAGGCCCACTCGTTTGTACTTAGGGCAACAGAAGCTGTGACAGTTTAGCCATAGACTTTTGAAGTGTGCAGGCAATAGGATATCATAGCGTGGCTCATTCACAGGGCTGCCAACTCACGCAGTGAGCGTGAAACACACGCATCTGACAGTCTTCACGTGCTCTCACGCCACACCTCAGATTTCTCACACTGATAATCTGTGTTTTCTATTTTTTCCCATTGTGCACACTCCTCAATGGTAGGTGGGCCACCGAATGTCGCGGCAATCCTCAGCAAAAAAGAAAGTACAATCCTCCCCCACACCCCCACCCCCCATCCACCGCCATGTTCGACGCCCGGGATGAAATCCTTCCTCCTTCTCCTGCTCCATGCTTAAAATCTCACGCAATGTTTTTGGGAAAAGTTGGCAGCCTTGCATTCAACATACGTTTAAACCCCTTGTTTTGCACGGAATAAAGCCTCAAGTCGATAAAGGCCCTAATAGCTTTTGTAATAGCTTTAACCCGGTCGGATTGGGCAGCAAAGTGCTGCTTAAATGCTGCGGATATCAGCAGTTGTTGTGCAGCCATTGTCTTAGCTACTGTCACACCAGGATGATGTCGTTTAAAATGAGCGGCCATGCCTGACGTGTTGCCCAGTTTCATACGACTTCCTCGTGCCACACTGTCCACAAACTGTGATGGTTTCATCCACCATTTGTCCACCAGCCTTTCCCATCAAAATTCTCCCATACATGAGATCTACATGATGCTGGAGGTTTCTCAAGCTCTCCTGCTCCTCCACTTGAACACAGTGACACGCGCACTATACAGTGGAACTTTTATTTTTCTTCGAAACTTCAGATCATGTGTGTGCAAAACCGAGCAGAGTTCGGTTCAGATCATGGATCAAGAGCGACCATTTGCACCACTACAAGTACCTCCTACTGCCTTGCACTGGCTAGCCACATATATGACACATAAAGTGCAGTAAGCGTATGTGTAGGTATGCCAGTGTGTGTGAATGGGCAGAATATTAACCTTAGCAGCAGACTGCCAGTTTGACGGTTCCTGTTGTCAGAGACCATTCAGAGTTTAATAGGACGCCTGTCTCAATATTAGCTATTTATCAAGCCCTTACTAAGTTAGAAAAAACAAATTCTGCAGCCTGGTTGCCCTCTAGGACTATAATTCACCAACAATTATTTATAATGTAAAATGAAGCCTGGTATATACAGACCAAAACTATTTACCACCTTCAAATGTGGGCTGGTCAATTCAAAACCTGGCCAAAACTTCAGCTTAAGCAATACAGCACAAAAGCTGTTTCAAACTGGGCTGGTACTCAGCATGCTTGCAGAAAGCTGATGCTATATCTGCTTTTTCCTGTGTTACATGCTCTCTAACATAAAATCCAAGTCATCGGCATATATCTGCCCTTATGGCAGTTTAGGGTTGCTCATTCACACTGAAGGTAATAAATGGTGATTAAGCCTGGACTGCTGTTTAAATAAACACAATCCTGGTCAGTCAATTAAAACACAGTAACAAAGAGGATTCGGTTTTTTTTCAGCAGAAATCATAAATTCAGCAGAAATATAGTTGAAATTTAGTGAGCCTAATGATATTTTTAATCTAAGTTATTTTTGACTCAAAATGCTTTTAAGGGCTTTGGCTGTTCAGATATTGCTAAGCTTATTTGTCTATCATGGGTTTCAATTATAATTTAGGTTTGTGTTGCAGCCATTGGTGATGAAAATACTGTGGAGAAATATTATGAAATCCCAGAATCAAATTCCCCACAGATAGAGTTACAGAAAAGTGATAAAAAAATATTATGGTAAAATGGCCCTCACTGTCCACTGACTGATTTTACTGAAAATATATTGTAACGTGCTCGTGATCAGCAGTAATCTCTGCCCCCCACTTCCCAATATCGTAACACTATGAATAAATCTCAAACAATCTATTACCAGTTTCTATGAAAAAATAAGTAATTTGTAAAGGTACATGGAGAGGAGAGTATTGAAGCTAATTAAAGAGGATTATTGTGAATAATGAGATAACATTAGATAAAAAAGGACTGTATTTATCCTGAGGGAAATAAACAAAAGGATCTCCCTTCCCTTTCCCCTTTTCCCTTTTTGTCATAAACAAAGAATTTCCCTCGAGATAAGTTTTTTCTTACCTTATTTTTATTTTATCTTATCTTATCTTATCTTATTCACAATAATCCTCTTTAATGCCTCTTTCACCATTAAAGTGTCATTTTGGCCTGCAAGGAGTTATTATAGCATTTTGCATTTGTGCATATACAGCTTTAGTCAGTGTTCTCCCACTATAATACCCAACATGCATCACCCAAACAATATATCCCCAGTGAATCCCTGAAGGACAGAACAACTGAATTATGTCTACAGTACATACATTATACGGATATGGAAAATATGTTTGTATATTCAAAAATGTGCAACACAGAAACAGGTATATGGACATGAGCGAGAAAGAAATTAGACTGGAAAAGTGCTTTCACACCTACTTCATTTAGTCCAGACCAAAATAGCAGGTGTAAAAGATACAGACCAAAGGATGGTCTGAATGGTCCAAAAAAGGTTGTCTTAGTCTGGATTGAACCATGATTTTATTTGTTTCCAGTGTCCTATAATTTTCTTGGGAGGTTCAAACATTTGGGTCAATTACATGAAGTTGAGGCAGGCTATCAAAGAAAAATAACCAGAGAAGAAGTTTAAATGAGGAGGAGAAGTATTTCACTCTAATTGAGGTTTGATGAAGAAATCAAGAGTCAAGCTGAAAAAAGACTCCCTATTTACTAAAAACCAGTCAAGGAAGATGCAGCTGACGTAGGGAATGACAAAAGGATGTGTGTTATGCAAAGTTCTTTAAAGCCTGCAAGACTAAAGTGGCTGGTTTGTTGGATGCAAGATGGCATGTTAACTGCTGCCTTTAGGAATGTCCTATTCTGCACTTGTTTTGCATAGACCTGTGGCAGGTGTTGTCTTATTTTTGCTTGAACTATTTTTTGCCTGTTTCAGGTTCTCTGCTGTATATGCAGTTGAGAAGAGTGCGCATTATGTATGGAAATAAAAACATGGATCCTCACAGGCAGTCCATTTACCCATCCATCACAATCTCTCCATCATATCGGACAGTGAAAATATAGCTGGTGCTACCATGACCTCAAAACGCATCAGGAGTTTCCACGGTAACCTTTGTGACTCATGAAGTTGCAGCAGGAACCAGTGATGGGGCTCAACTGCCAATCAAACTGTTACTGACCACAGAAGCGTTGACCCCAGCCAGAAGATCCTGAGAGGTGCTAGACAGCTGAAGATGGCTTCAATGTTCTGTTATTCATAGCTTTTCATAGCCCTCTCTGACTGTTTTTGAGAACTAGACTGTGTTTATGCTACCACATAACTGGTTGTGTGAATGTATGCTCCATGACATGGTCAAATTTTTTATTGCAAAGAAAACCCTCTGCAATACTGAGCATGACAATAGCGTAAACTCTGTCAGCATTCGCAGTCTGCAGTCAAGCTATTTGGGGAATCTGGCAGAGTAAAAAGAACACAAACTCTGAGAACAAACTGTCTACACTTTAATAAATTTGACGAGACATGTCCGTAGAAGTTACTTTTCAAATACTCTGTCAAAAAAAAAAATGAGATCTGTGATAAATGTCAGATAAATAATGCCCCAATTTTCAAAATGTACCCATTTCCGCCAGTTGATCCAGCCCTTACATAGAAATTAAGCTCAAATTGATTGGACCTGTAATATCAGGAAACCAGTGCATTTATGTACATTGATGAACCAAAACATTATGACCATTTTCCTACTATGCTGTTGGCCCTCCTTGTGTCACCAAAACAGCAGCAACCTGCTCTGTCATGGACCACGTATCTGACTCGTGAACCAAAAGTGATTGAGATATGGAAGATTTGGATGCCAGGGAAAAATCTCAAACCATTACTGAACAGTGTTTGCAGTGCAGCTGAATGTATTATCCTGTTAAAGGAATTGCCACTGAGGGTCTGCAACAGTGCCTGGTCTGCAACAGAGTTTTGGAAGCTGCTTGTGTGAAGATGACACACATATGAATGCTTCCTAGCTGAACGTCACCTCAATTGTTTCCACACACCCTTGTCTTCTTCCCAATGTGTAGATATGCTCTGACCCTATGGCCTGGCTATATCTATTTGGCTCCTGTTTAAGTTGCTCAACAATTTGACTATGAGAACCAATTGTTAGCTATCTCTTCACTTAACAGATATTTATACATTTATACATTTAGTATGGCCAAACCCTTGTCATGTGCTTTTGTAACAACGTAATTCACAAGTGTTTGGCCCTGTTCACTTTCCATCTGTTTATTTTCTTTAAGAGGAATAACTGCTGTTCTTTCCAGCTTTGTTCAACTTTTCCAGACCAGATCAACTATCATCATGGTCTTTTTTTCACCTGGCCTGGACCAGGCACTATTTACAGACTCCAGCAAAAACTGTTGCTCCTACTATTGCGAATTAGAGACCCCTGCTTTCCAGACCAGTTTGACCACACTTGATCCCTGCAGATGTTTCCCAGCCTCTAACTGAGCTACTGCTCACACAAACTCCAACACAAGCAACAACATATTTTACTGTATATGTGTATAAAGCTGAATTGACAAAAAAGACTGCTTTAAACTCCAAACTCTTACTGCTTTGCTAACTGTAAGACATTTAACTGCTCATCAGTGATTAAGTTTTAGCACCTTCCCTTCTATTGTTAGAAGGGAAGATTATTCACTAGGGTCTTTCGGTAAACCTACTCTGTGAGAATATCTGTTGTAAACTGCGGCATATGAATAAACTAATTTGAGCAGTAAGTAATTTATACGTATCTGTGTTGAAGTCACAGTAACAAAAACAGGCTGTTTAATTCAGTGACAAAGAGAAGCTGAAGAATATTTATGAGTTCATAAATTCTGATTCTGAACGTTTTTAAAGTGGATCTCAGGAAACATTACAAATTATAATAGAAATGAACTAGTGTTATAGTATATTCAATTTACATCATTGAAAAATGTAATTGTGAACTACATAATTATTTCCATAGTTACCAGTGTAAATTTATTACAACTGCTACATTAAGGTTTAAACCTTTTCATACTGAATCTGCCAAGAGTGTATTCGTGTAAATCAGCACTTTTAGAGCTGGATGGATGAGGTTGCAGTTCAGAGAATGAAGTTAGGGTCAACGCGGTCAGCTATGAGTTCAATTCACAGAGTGTGATACTGAGAAACAGGGCCATTTATTACAAAGGCTGCTCGCTGCTGTGTGCTCTATTCATCATTATCAAACTTGCTGTGTGCCTGGGTGTATACTGTTAACATCATATAGAAGGATAAATATTTTGATTCATGCATGATTCAATCACTGAAATGTCCATAATCACCTAAGGATCTATAGGTTTCCCCAAGGTTTCTAAAAAAAATCCCTTATAGACCTCTACTCTGTTAATCCATCCATCTATTCATTTTCTTTGCCACATATCTTAGGAAGTGGAGTCCTTAGGGGAGGGGATTCTGGAGGATATCCCACCACTTAAAGGCTGAAAGCTGGAGAAACACCTTGGGCATGTACCTAGAAATGGGCATAATTTGGATTTTACTGATACTAATGGCAGTACTCATACTGCTTAGCGATACCAATACCCATAACCTAAATCTCTTACTGATACTACTCTTAATGATTTGGTGCAAAAATATATAGATATCATGTAACGATACCAAACAAGTACAAGCTCTTTTAACCCTTGAAGTGCACAGACAAGCAATTAACAGCAGTAAAAAACAATTCATCAGCAACACCAAGTAACATGCCCCCTTCTGGTCTCCCAGTCTATTCCCACTCTCACCCCA
The DNA here is from genome assembly GCA_037577295.1 of Ladigesia roloffi. Lineage (NCBI taxonomy): Eukaryota > Metazoa > Chordata > Actinopteri > Characiformes > Alestidae > Ladigesia > Ladigesia roloffi. The sequence continues at coordinate 13,502,039 of JBBKCR010000148.1, read as the reverse complement.
ATTTATCAATGTTAGTTTGGTGCCCCTACTGAACCCACGTTATCAGATAGTCAACCCATATACACACTAGGATGGTCAGCACTGATGCCTAATCACTATAATAACACCACACATCAATAAAAACACAATTCATTATGGGTGCAATTCTCACAATTCCAAAGTGGTAAAACTATTATAAAATACGCACACAAAAAAACGGTGCAATACATCAATGTGCCAAACATAAAATTCACAAATTATAATTGCTTTTGTGGGGGTGGGCGAGCAGCCAAAAAAGCATATCTATTGAGGCAGGGAGGAGAGAAGGAGTGTCCCAGCTCAGTTTATGAGCGCATGTTGCTGGGGAGGAGAGAGAGGGCGACAGAGAGCTAAACCAGCCAATGTGCGTGTGCTTCAGTCACTTTGAAGGGAGTGAGGCAGAGAGAAGGAGAAGAAAATGTGAACACAGACAGTGGACACGAGCTGCAGTCCACCACTCACAACGCCGTTCCACTCTGACGTCACCAGAGCTTTGCAGACAGTACCACCAGGCGGTGGGCGGTACACCAGCGGCCTCGGCGTCCCAACTCGGCGTCCCGACTCGGCGTCCCGACTCGGCGTCCGAATCTTCCAAAACCGCGCCAAGGAAAAAAACAGAAAGACTCGGACTGTGTAAGGGAAAAAGTGGGAAGACAAAGAGACAGTCCAAACACACTCGCATTCGACTCACACGCTCTCAAAGAGCTCAATTGTGCACTTACCTCTCAAATCAAAGTAGAGAGTGTTGAGTTCTTGTCCTCTGTCCTCTCCAGCACCGGAGAGAAGTCAGTCGTCGCTGGGCCAACCCAACACGAACTGTCACAGTGCTTATATCTGTAGTCTAGCCATTCTCGCTGCTCATCAGGGAAACTGGGTGCACCTGTGAAGGGAAACTCACTCGCACACACACACACACATCTGCAACACACATCCAACCCCACTCCCCTTTACAATCAGTCCCCTTTAGAATAAGTCCTGCCAGTTCACTACATTCCCCCCCAGTCTTTAACATTGATCGTCCCGATCACTATATCATAGTCCCATCAACAATTGTTTCTGTCCATTCACTACATTTCCCCCCCAGTCTCTGGTAGTGATTGTCCCCATCACTATACCACTGTCAATTGTTCAATTGTCAGATGTCTTGGGTCCTTTAAGGCCTATAACGTCCAGGGGGTATGCCGCGGCTGGAACTTTGGGGGTACCGACGATTGATTGTGTCCAACCCTCCGTTTGAGTCAGGGGTTTGGTGATACGTTGCCTCGAAATTAGGGGGTCATATTAAATTGGGCTCAGGGACTTTGTGGGGTGGAATGTCTAAAGCAGAGGGCTGACCAGTGCCTGTTACCGGGTTGGGGGATGCCATTCGAGGCTGCAGTGCTGGGGGAACCTGGTGCGATGGCGTGCCCTGAGGCAGAGCCACCGGAATGTTCAGCCAGTTTTGTTGTGAAAAACTGCCTAAGCCTTGGGCTTCCCTCGGTTGATGCTCCACATTTATATCCATCACCAGCTGGTCTCCAGGGCAAGGACGCAAATTATTTCGGTGGATTGTGCGGATGGGGCCATCCCTCCCTTCTTAGCGAATACTAAAAACTGGCGGCCCAGCGACAGAAATTCCTCACAAGCACCCTCTCTCCTGGTAGCAAACGCAGGGTTCGGTTGTGTTTATCATAGCTGGATTGGTTCCACTTTTGCCGGTGCGCAACATTATTTCGCATGGTGGCATAGGCCTCAAGGAGGGTCTGATGGCGTTCCTTGACCCACCCGTTCACATGTCTGCGCTGTGGCGGTGCAACATCATACAGCACATCTATGGGCAGCCTGGCATGCCGACCAAAAAGGACATAATGAGGGGTCATCCCTGTGCTGGAATGGACTGTATTATTATAAGCCTGCAACAAGGCTGGCAACTCCTTGGGCCACTGGGCTTGGGAATTCACATCCATGGTACTCAAGAGGGACAGAAGGTTACGATTAAACCTTTCACAGGCCCCATTACCTTGCGGATGATATGGTGTAGTGCGATCTTTCTTGCAACCATACATTGCAAAGAGTTGCTGCATCATGTCTGATTCAAATGCCCCACCTTGGTCACTGAGGATGCGTTCCAAAGGGCATCCAAAGGGAAGAATCAGGTTGCTCCATAGAGCCTTGGCAGTAGTTACTGCAGTCTGGTCTCGGGAAGGAACTGTCAGGGCATACCGTGAGAACATATCTGTGATCACCAGGAAATAAGGGTACATATTGAAGGGTTTTCCCAAAGATAAAAAGTCCAGTGCGACAATCTCAAATGGGTAGCTAGTGGTTATTGAGCTCAAGGGTGCTTTTGGTTGCGTTCCCCGCTTCCCTAATGCACAATTCCGGCATTCTACCGCCCAGGACTGTGCAGTCCTGCTCATGCCAACCCAGTAAAATTTCCTCCATAGGAGAGAGACCATTCTGTCCCCACTAGCATGGGCCGCAGCTTTATGATATTCCTCCCAAACCTGGCGGGCATGATCAACAGCAATCACAATTTGCTGCACAGGGGTCCCAGTATCTTGCTCATTTACACATCTGACCAGGACACCCTCCTGTAGCTTCAGCCGATCCCACTCCCTCAGTAAACATCGAAGCTGGGGGGAAAAGTGGGTAAGTCAACCATGTCTGGAGGCTCACATCGTGCTTTCAAAGCATGCAAGTGCTGTAGGTCTGAGTCTCTCATTTGCAACTCCCCCCATCTCCCCAGCCTGTCCGGTGGCAGTGCAGGTTCCATATCCCTCACAGCTATTGCTGTCACCTCAACCCTTTCCCCTGGCAGCCGAGAGAGAGCATCTGCATTCCGATTAGTTGTCCCTGGTCTATATCGCATCTCAAAGGAGTAGTTAGCCAATTGAGCCACCCAACTTTGTTCTGTCACCCCTAACTTGGCAGTGCCCAGGTGCACCAGCAGATTATTATCCGTGAATACAATGAAATGGGCACCCCATAAATAGTCTTTAAACTTTTCTGTGATAGCCCACTTCAAGGCCAGTAGTTCGAGCTTAAAGGAGCTATAGTTCTGATCGCTGCACTTGGACAGGTGGAGGCTCCAACTGGCGTATGCGATAACACGCTCCTTGCCATCTTGGACTTGGGCAAAAACAGCCCCCAAGCCATCGAGGCTGGCGTTCATATATATCCTGAAAGGATGTTGGAAGTTGGCATAGGCTAAAATGGGAGCAGAAAGCAGGGCCTGTCTTAAGGCATCGAAAGCGACTTGACAATCTGCAGTCCACTGAATTGCTGATGAGGGCCGATTAGCTTTACTATGCAGGAGCTGATTAAGTGGGGCGGCTACCTTGGAAAAAGCTGGAATAAACCTACGGTAGTACCCTGTGAAGCCCAAAAATGAGCGCATTTGTCTTACTGTTACTGGGCGTTTCGGACAGCAGCTGTCTTCTCTGGGTCTGTTGCCACACCCTGAATGCTCACCACATGCCCCAGATACCTTACCTTCTGCTGGAACAAACAGCATTTACGTGGCTTTAACTTCAGTCCATGTTCCTGTAGCCAGCTAAAAACTTTCTCAAGGTGCTGCAAGTGTGTATCGAAGTCGGGTGATTAGACAATTACATCAACTAGGTAAATCAAAAGAGAATCATAAACCTGGGACCCCAGGCAGCGCTGCATGAGCCTCTGAAATGTGGCTGGGGCATTGCAGAGGCCAAATGGCATACGTTCCAACTGGTATAAGCCAAAGGGCGTAGTGAATGCAGTTTTCTCTTGATCTGCTGCGGCCACTTCCACCTCCCAGTAACCACTAGCCAAATCAAGGGTGGAATACCACTCTGCCCTAGAAAGGTTAGCAAGCGACTCTTCTGGAAGGAATCTTTGTGGGTTGCCGCATTTAACTTGCAGAAATCCACACAGAATCTCCAGGATCCATCTTTCTTCCTTGGGGCAACTGGGGCTGCCCACGGACTTTACGACTCCATTATCTAGCATGCCTTGCAGCAGTGCTCTCAGATCTGGATAGAGATTGGGTGGAATGGGTCTATACCATTCTCATATGGGTGGTGCTATACCTGTGGGAATCTGGTGAGTAACCACTGTTAGTACTCATCATGGGCCGCGAACACATGGGACCACTTTCGCAGAAGCATGGTCAGCTGGTCTCATTGATCATGGTCGAGGCCCTCACCTCGTAATGCAAGGGCGGGATGGTCACCACTTGGGACCTGTTCAGCAAGCTGGACATCCACCTCCGCTATCTAGTGTAGGATCTCACATCTCCCTTCTTTTCGAGAACAAAGGGGACTTGGACACTCGGCCTGTTCTGCGTCACTCCAGGAAACCACTTAACGGATTAAGCCCTGGAGACACGACAGATAACTAAGAGATTGTGTGTCTCA
>JBBKCR010000148.1:13482840-13497548 GCA_037577295.1 Ladigesia roloffi | reverse complement strand
ACACACACACACACACACACACACACACACACACACACACACACACACACACACACACACACACACACAGCTGCTGCATCTTCTGCAATGAGGCACACTCTGGGCTCCATCAGTCATGTCTCTCAGGGTCTCCAGGACAGTAAAGTGGCCTCTCCTGGACAATTACCATGAAAGATTATACCAGAGAAAGACAGAGCAAGAGAAGGGGATATGAGAGAGAAGGGGGAGGTGAGGTAGAGGAGAGCAAAGAGAAAGAACAGCATACTGAGAGAACAACAAAGAGATAGACAATGACAGACTGAGAGGATGAAAGACAGAAAGAAAAGGTGAGAGAAACCAAGAGAGAATAGAAGAGTGAGAAGAAGTAAAATGACTAAGCAAATTATTAAGAGTACAGGGGAATGAGACAGAGACAGAGAGAAAGATGTGAGTAAGAGGAAGAGATGTGGAAGTAGAAAGAGATCATAGAAAGTAAAAATGGAAAGGAGGAGAAAAAAGAGAAAGAAAGGAAATGGAGAAAAAGAAACACAGACAAAGTACTTGAACAAAAGAGAAAGAAAGGAAAAACAGGACTAAGAGACAATGGATTGAGAAAGAAAGAGAAACAAATGAAGATGGAGAGATGAGAGAAAGGAAGGAAAAAGAGAGCATGATAGGGACCAAGAGACAGGGCGAAAGAGAGGAAGGAGAGAAATAGTGATAGAGAAAAGGGAGAAGATTCAGAAATAAAGAGGGAGAGAAGACAACGAAGGGGAGATACAGAAAAGGGGGAGAAATTCAGAGTGAGGAAAATGCAGAGAAAAGGGAGAGAGAGGACAGAAATAAGAGAAAGAGGAGACTGGAAAGAAAGGAAGATAGACAAAAGAGAAATAGAGGACAGGGCTGAAAATGAAAAGAAAACAACAAAGAGAGATTGAGGGGAGAGAAAGAAAGGGACATTGAGAGAGAAGGAGATGAGAGAAAGCAATGGAAGGAATTGGGGAGTGGGTGAGAGAGAAAGAGAGCGTGAGAGCATCAACACACACAAAACACCCTCACTGTGTCATGTTCTGATCTTCACCGTTTTATATGCAAACTGGGAAATGAGGAACATCACGCATTAGCATTTCCAAACAGACACATACAAAACGGATGATTTAGCAGCTTTAGCCTTTACAGAAAGGGATGTCGTGGAAAACAAAATTGCTTTTAGTCTGTCCCACATACACACACACGCACACACACAGTCACACACACATTTACGCTCACTCCAGTGATTTATTACATCACATCCCTGTTTTTTCACATTGAGCTGGTTGCTGGAATTTCTGTTACAGAAATGTGATCTTTCACCTCACCATATCTCATTTTTGTAGAACATGCCATTGTGGCATAATAACAGCCTTTAGGGCCCTAGTGCAAAAAAAGAAAAAGAAAATATATGAAAATGTCTATCAATCACTAGAAAAAATACTATTCAGGTTAGAATTTAGCGTTTGTGAATTCCAAAGCAAGCGTATGTTTGAAGATGTATATCAAAGTAGAAGGAAATATTTACTAAAAAATGTCTGCTTTCCCACTGCAGCAAAGGCTGGACAGTCCTGTTTTCTGTGCCCCACAGCAGGGTCAATTAGATAAGGGGGCGAAATAAATTGCTGAGGGTGCAAAACTAACTCCACTCAATGAACTACTAATGATATATAAGTGATATTAGGGTAAAGGCTACCCTGCGTAGCATTTGCACTAACCTCTTCAACGTGGCATTAGCCTCAGATGGAATCTGGCCTAAATCATTAAACACATACATGCTCTCAGCTATAAACATGTAATTAGGCAACATGACAAATGATTGCAAGCAACAAATGCCTTATAGTTACTGTCTTACCTTTGGCTATGGTGTGGCTGTGCTGGAGTGAGAGAATATGGCAAGCAAAAGTCTCTAAATAAACTTCTCAGTGGGCAGCTGTGTCGGCAACAGAGCACAAACCGACAAATAAGATAGACTGTGAAATGCCTTACAGACTGCCTGAACAAAACAATTCAGGCATGTGAAAAATCTGAGGTGAAGAAAATCTAGAAAAACTGAGCTGATGCCATTGTTTCATGGCTCTGATTTTCCACACATTTTGTACAAAACTCTTGCCTACTTTGCATCACATTTTTCTTTCCCAAAATGTTTTTACAGCCCCGATGTTATTAATGATAAAGCACTCATGTTTTATTGCTTGCCTATTAACAACAAACTTTATCACCTAGGAAATCATGTCATTCCATGCATTGCAGAGATGCACAAAATTCCACCTGAGAGGACTCTGACCCCCAATGGATGGACAGCCTGTCCATGGTGTTTCTCCCCCTTTCAATCTATGAAGGTTCCAGCACCCCTTTATGCTGGCTTGGATAAAACGCTCAGGTAATAGATGGGTGTATGAATGGGTGTTTTCAAGAGCACTGATTAGGAAGATAAGGTATTATGGTATCTTTTGTATTAAAGGTCTTGAAACAAAGTCAGGACCCTATATTATTGGATTTATATCAGAGAAGTTTGGAACTTTTCTCTTGTATATATCAACAGAATCAGAATTCCAATTTAAACAGTATCCAGTTCCTACAGTCTGCATTCAGTACTATTAGATGTAGATCTGACTGGATACCTGAAGCCTTTTTAAATTATTGCAGTTATACAGGGGCATATATAGACCTCTGTTATTCTCCACTCTGCGGATCCTTACAATGTGCTTGTCCTTTTCTTTTCACACCTGCAAACACACACAGGACAAGCCTTCCAACTTCAAAACAATTTACAACAGAACAAACATCTGTAAGTTATGGGTAAAAATACAAACATTCTAAGGGCACCCACAACCGTTCACACACAGTCAATCACACCACAAGGACAATGATCCACTGAATGCATATCCCTTAAAGTGAACACAAGACATCAGGTATCCAGCAACCCAGCTATGGATCTAGATACCCAATAACCAGACACAATAAGGACTATAAATAGACCCAAGGATCCTAACCTCGATGAAAAGTATTCTTGCCCATCCTTGATACCGAGCCTACTACCTGATTTTCCTTGCCTTGCCTTCCTTTGTGCCCTTGGACCCTTTTTTGCCTTCTGGATTACCCCTTTGGATTTACGAACTTTGCTTTCGGTTACTCGCAGACTGTCTTAATGGTTTTTTTAACTTTTGCATGGACTGGTTTACTCTTTTTGCTCGTTTATGGCTTCTTGTTTTTTCTTTAATAAAAGTTTCTATTATTCTGCACTTGGGTCCGTTTTTGGTTCATTACACCTGAGGACACCAGTAAAATTAAAGAGAGTGGCTGCATGAATGATGGCTATCTGATGTCCTTCCCATCTGTAGCAGTGCTTAGCCAAAAAAAAATAGACTGGTCAAACAGACTGTAACAAAGGTTTTTGAGGATGGCAGAAGAATAGCACCTTTTCACAATTCATCATGGTCCACACACCTGCTACCTTAAAGTATTGCTTTGCTTTCCCATGCCAGAACGGAACCCCAGTGAAGCACTGTGTGTCTATATGTGTGTGAGAGCGTGTGCACCCTGTTTAACCCTATTCCTAAAAATGTATGATAAAATAAAAAAACTCTGATATTTAAGAGGATGCTTGGTCCCCTTGATGCACCTTTTTCCACAAAATGTTTTTTTTTGTGTGTGTGTTTGTTAGACTTGTAGTCAAGACCACCTAAACTAAGACCAAGACAAGACCAAGACCAAGACCAAGACATAGTCTAAACGAAACCAAGACCGACGGAGAGAAAACAGTTCACATTTTAAAATAGTGATTGATTGCACTCCAAGAAAGCTGAAGTTTGCGACATCTTATAGCCTATCTGTGTGCGGTGGGGTCTCATTAGAACGTCTCCTCTTCTAAAAACTCTCTGCACTGGAGTTTTTAACAAAATAAGCTAATCCAATCCAGTGTGACACATTTATAGATCATTAGACACAACTAGTGATAATGAAAATATTGGTTTTGGGAGCATATTTAGGGGCATATTTAAAGGTATAATGAAATATATGAGAATGATATTGTGAATTGTTTTTCATCAATTAATTATGCAGTTTTTCATAATTTTCTAAATTTTTATGTCAATCAAGAGAGAAAGGGTGGAGCCTGTTGTGTGATTGGTTATTCATTTACTCAGACATATGTCAGCACATGACATATCGATTTCAGTGTGATGGTTCAGTGCGTCATCTATACATTGCAGTTTACGGCTCGAAATAAATTGCAGCACCGACAAATGTAAATAGCTGGGCATGAATATAAGGTTACAGGTTTGACGTTTTGACAAATCGAAATCACTCACAGATGGGTTAGCACTCAGGTAGCACATCCCAGAGTCATGAGTAAATCCACAAATAAACTTCACCCAAATCTGAATCTTTCAGAGAGCGGGTCAGGGCTACAAGAACCAAGAACAGCTCGGTTTTGTATTCCTATTTTCTTGTGTTTAAATAAATCTTACCTCAAGCCAAAACCAGCTCAGACCTAAAACACTGAATGGACAAAAATTTTGGGACGTCTGACCCTTACACCAACAGACACTGCATTCAGATAAATAGATTTTATTATGGAGTTGGTTCCCATTTGTAGCTGCTATAATAGTTCCTCCCCTTTTTTTAGGCGAAAGTGAACATTCTGTGTTAACACACCACAGAACACTCCACATACTACCTCTGTATTAAATCTATTCACCAAGAGAAGCACTAGGCTACTTGTTCCCCAACTTATAGCTTGTTATTCTATAACAAACTAGATGAAACATTAATTAAACGAATTAAACTAACCGTGAGTTTATTTGTGATTAAATTTTTTAATCATTGCCTAGCATTTATACCCAGTCTAATATGAGCGGGTTATAAGTAATGTGTGGTGGATTAATGGATTGATCAGCTGGGACACACATGGGTAAACTGAGGCAGAATACAAGAGGGACCGCCCTCCACTGATTTCCAAGTGACCCGGGCTGTGTAAAATCAGCAGCATTAAATTCAGTAAGGCACTCCAAATGTCAGCAGTGTAAAGGAGCAGTGTAAAAGCTAATTCAGCAGTGTTGATTATGTTGTGCAGGCTTGGGCTTGCAGGCTTGAGCTCAGAGGCCAGTGAGCATAGGAGGGCGTCTGAGGTCTTGTTTGTACTGCTGAAGCTCAGGGCTTGTTAATTATGAGATGATTATGAGGTGGGCCAATTGGAACTTTCTTCTTGGGTTTTGGGTGGTGTTTTGTGCTGCCTTACTTCTTTTGCAGAGGATTGCTGCGACATTCGGTGGCATACCTACCGTTGAAAAGTGTGCGGAATGGGACAAATAGATTTTCAGCGTGAGAAATCGGAGATGTGGCATGAGAGTGTGTGAAGACTGTCAGATGCGTGTGTCTCACGCTCTTTGCGTGAGAGTTGGCAGCCCTGGAAATGTATAATCAGATTGAAATTACAGCAGGGATTAGACCATGCATCATGGGGATTTAGTCCAGAACCTTAATAGTAAGTTATTAACATATTTACTGTTAATGCTGTTACACTGCTAGGCTAGATATTACGGTGACCAGATTTGGGATTGTGAAAATCAGGACACCTTAGCACGGACTTTCTTTCTTTTGGGGGGCAACCAGCTTCGATAGGCATGGTCCAATGTGGTGTGGTTAAAAAAGAAGACATTTCTGGGGAAAAGAGGACATCTGGTCACCCTAGTATATAGATATAGCTTCATTTCCTTATACACATTTGTGATTTTAAGAATAAATATCTGACTGATACACTGAGGAAAAAGTGCTGTTTTGATATTGCTAGCTAGATAAGATAATGCCATCATTACACCACATGCTAACCTACGCTAAGGATGGTTTGTTGACATTTTCAATGTTATAGATGTCCTAAATATCAACATTATGTCAAACACAGAAAGCATGACAGTATGTTCTTCAAGCTACATACACAGTCAGACATCCTGGCGACAGCAGTGGCGAGAAACAGAGGACTAGCTTGGTAGTAATTCTAACACAGCTAATGAATCTTTCCAATATTTCTGGGCAGGAAATGACAGTCCAGTATCGGTAGTTGGAATGACAGATTATAGGCAGCGTAGCCATAGATGGCCATTGCTGGCAATACTAGTTGATGACACATTACACTGCATTTCATCATCTGGTCTACAGAAGTGCTAGTGAGCTAGACAGTAGAGTGTGAACTGATTTAATGAGATACAAATGATCCAAAAGTGCTAAGATACAATATTTACTATAGCATTTATTACTGTGGATGCACAGAGCAGCCATCTTGAGGTTATAGAAGATCCTCTGCCTTTCAGAAATTCAGCCTCAACAGGTTTTCTCATTTCCTACTAGTTACTTCCCTTTTCAAATGAAACACATAATTTCTTCTTAGACACATTCCAAATGTAAAATTTTTTTAAGTCATGTGGTATGCTTTTTTATTAGGCTGAAATGAGCTGATGATGTTGTGCATGTTTCTGCCAGAGAACACAATTCCTGTTGCTTAGCATTGTGCAAAATTTATAAATTAAATCATAGTCCTGAATAGTTATTTTAGTCCATGTTATTTAAAGCATGTTCTCCCAATTTCCAAACAACTGGCCAGGCCTCTCCATCCAATCACACAATGCTCTTACTGTGGGCTTCTTCCAAGTCATGTGAATCACCACCACCTCTGTGAGCTCATGACCTCACTGGACAGCTCAACAGACTCCGCGTGGAACACTAATTCCCAGTTCTGTTATTGGATGGCCATTTTGGCTTTTATTGTGGAGTGATTTTTTGTGGTTTCTTGATGACAGTGTGAATACGTGAAATCATCAACTTCAATTTTGAAATTGTCTTGTATTTAATAGCATTATTTTCTAATGTATTTTTCAATTAGCAATTAGGGACATATTTACCATGCAGCAAAGACTTTTCAAATGTTACTTCTTCTTTTTTATTCCCATCAAATCTCTTGTTTCATGTTGTGTGTATTTCTCATTTACTCCAAAATATGTTTAATTCCTAAAAATCTCTAACACCATTTTTTTTTGTTTCTATCTTACTTAATCTCTTCTTCTCCATCTCTTCTGTCTTTCTGCTTATTACTGCAGGGTTTTTTTATTTTATTTTTGGTAATGCTCCATTTGAAATGCTTGCTATTAATGCCCAAGCATTGGTTTACATTTTATAGCTGCCTGATTAGCCATCTAGATTGAAAATTTGTTCGCCTGCCCGCATGCAATCCATGTGAATGCTTTCCTCCAAGAAAGAGAAAGAGCTAGTTAAATGTTTAATTAAATATTTTGAGATAATAATTGCCCTTTTCCTCTTTTTTAATTGACACATTCTTTCCATTATTACCATGGCAGGAAATTTATTTGCTCTTTGTTTTCATGGTGGGGCTTGATATGCAAAGATGTCAGTGGAGCAATCGCAGAGATACAGAGGTACTTTTTTCTCTTTAATTAACACTTTCAGATTTAGAATGGAGAAATAAAGCTTTTATTGTTTTTTTAATTATTTGATGGAATTAATGCATTCTTTTTAGATTAAAATGGTGCAATCAGGTTGTGAATGATTCATGTATTGCGCTTTTCATAGAAAAGATATTTAATCAATAAAGGATAACATGCAACTTATGCAGAAAGAAGCATGCATTCCAAGGCACAGAGAAACTACATTGGATTCTTAGGACATTACAAAAATCACTTCTGATAAATCCTATTTGTGAAGAGAGCTGTGGCTTTGAATTTAAATTTCATACTATACATTATTTTTATTATCATCAATTTGAGAGGAGAGGACCATGAAGTAGGGATTAAGTCAGATGAAGTGTCTCTTAGGCTAATTTATTTTTGCATATCTTCCATACCATCAGCTTGCATCACCATAGTAATCACACCAGTGCTTTTCTCTGCACGCCAAGTCTCTTATATTTAAACACATACTGAAATCCCATAAGACACCAGCATATGACCTGCACACATTTAAAAATAACATTATTAAATTTTTATTGGCTTGTAGGTATGGTTCTAGTAAAAACCCATAAAATGACATAAATGCTGATTTATACTGATTCTTTAACTTTTAAGATATGCAATGCAAAAAAAAGATTAATTAGATGCACTCTTATTTAGGGACAGGTAATAAATTGGTAACAGTTCCTTACTCTTCATTACTGTAGCATCATCAAGTTCTTGGACAAGCAATGCTATTTTTGCCTTATATGTAATGCATTCTAACATAGTTGGCATTATCACATGGTTGATACTGGAGTGGGTGAGGAGGGGGGATAAAAAAATCACCACTAGATATTTGTTAACCAGACATTCGTAGCAATTTCTCCTGTCTCGTATATATATAGGAAAAACAAAAATTCAGCAGATTAAACAAGCTAGAATTTAGCTACCAGGCTGCTCTGTGTATATTTATAGTTGCAGGGCTTTGAATTAATGAATTTACTGATTGATTCACTGCAAAGCTGCAGTATGAAATGTAAACAAAGTAACTTGAAAGTCTTACATATACCATACATCTAAATTCTGATGAAATTTTGGTGACTAAAAGTTTGTTTTTTCCTTCAGTCATCCTTTGATGGCAGAAATATCTGGAAGCCAATTAACTCCAATTCTTGAAAAATATTTTTTGATTCTTGTAGTTAATACAAACTCTCAAAATATAGTTTTAGTATGTTCGATGTTGTAGTTTTACAATAGCAATAGGCCACTCCAGACTGTATGATAACGATAAGCGGTTGCACTCTGAATGACCTCACACACCTGAACCATCAATGGAAAGGCTTTTTAGGAAACAGCTTTACTACAAAAACTCTATTTGTTTGCATAGGATACCTGTGTTTTTAAGATTAGCATACAATTAAAGCATCTACTGACCTAAACAACTATAACATGTCTGTCAAACCAGGCTGCATTCTGGGTGCATAATAGTCTGAGGAGCACTTAGTGCTGTTTACTGCAGTAGTGGCTGCAGAGTGTGTTCAGGTAAGAGAGGGGCTACTTTCCTGTGCTGGAGCTCATTCCCCTGTGAGAGCTGGTACAGGGTAATGGAGTGGGTGAATTATGGCCATTGCTCAGAAAGCCAAGCACCAGATGCCAGAAAGCCCCTCAAGCATGGCCTATCTAGACCTCCAGACAGAGTGGCTTAAAAAATTTCTCAGACAGGCTTGGATATATTTGTATGTTTTATTAATAAGTATGGATGCGAGTGTTATGGGGGTCTATGTCGAATTCCAAAAGCCCCATTTCCCCTACCAACCCAGCAGGGCTGGGGGTGTACATTCCAGCCTGTCTAAGTTCTCCAAACTTGTGATTTCACATCAGGTGTTGTAGGTGAGGAAGGGGATACCTGGCCCCAAGCCCCATTTTGTCCCAGGCTCATTTCTCAGTAGGCCCACTGTGGTGTGTTGAATGGGGTGAGGGTTTAATGAGGTGTGGAAAAGAGGGAAATGCATCACGTCTCAGTGTTTTTGTGATGGGAGAGCAGAATTTCTTCATCAACCTGTGAATCATGGCCATAGCCAGCCTTCCAGTCAGTTATCCACAAACATGATGGCTAAGGAAGCCAATTTGGAGGGTAAATGAGGAGAGGACCACACATTAGTGGTGGAGTTCTGCCAAAATGACCACTCTCATGGATTTGCTCTGTGCTCTCTTGGCTTCTATAAATCAGCTCAATAAAACATTAAGGCCCAAAAATGAACTACAATTTACATTTTCCTATACATTTTTATATTGGTGTCAATTAAAATTTTAAATACATTTTAATTATCAGCTAGCCTTTGGAACAGTTCATGATTAACGGACCAATAGTAATGACCTACTTGCAATAAAATATAATAAAATTCCTACAATTTTTCTTTCTCTTTTTTTTTTATCTGAGCCTTTTTATGTTACAGTTACACAAAACACAAGAATGCTTGCCCGCCAAAAAATTCACTTGATGAATTACAAAAGTTCTACAAAGTTCTGTAAAGTACTTTTTCAGAGCATTCACGTGAATAAATGTGTGAGTAATCAGCTCTCTTGCTTCTCTCCACGTCTGAGCTCTTCCATCACTCTACACGGGCAAACTCAGCACTGGTAAGTCATCTCTACTCTTTACTATCTGACAGAAATGACTAAGCCTGCTGTAGTTAGCTCAGCGGAGTGGGACAGGTTGGTGGCTTTGGTTGACCGGCAGGGAAACGAATTCAAGCGGCTGCGGATTGAAGTCACCTATTTAGATCAAGTCTCCCCCCGAGACACCTGCTCTGACACCTCAGCCTCAACCCATCTCTCCATCCCCTTCCTCTCTCACTCCTCAACCCTCATCTTTACAGCCCAAGATTTCTTTACCAGAGAAGTGGAATGGTGTAGACGGGAATTGTGATGTTTCTTATTAACCTTTCTCCCGTGTTCAAGTTCCAGCCAGTACACTACTCCATGGATCGAGACAGGATTGCACTTCATGTTTCCCTGCTCACCAGGCAGGCAGTCGAGTGGGCTACAGTGGTCCTGAAGAGTGACATTGTGAAGTAGAGGTAGCTTTTCATCTCTACCATCTTTGGCAGGGAGAACGTCCGGTAAGTAAATACACTGCTGAATTCCATAGACTCACTGTACAGGTGGGTTGGGGGACTCGGCTCACTGGACGGCCCTCTACAAGAGCCTGTCTGGTCGGATGAAGGGCAAACTGTCACGGTTAGACTTAACATAAATAAAGGAAGGGGGAGTGGACGCCATAGGATACTGGAACAGACTTTTAATAAAAAAGGAAAACACAAACCAGAATACATAATTGAACTCAAAACCAAGGATACATCACCAACTCAGAATACAGAACACTTAGACATACATCCAGGGATACAGGCATAAGATCCGTGCTCCTCAAAATAACAACAGAATATAAACCCAGACTCCCCGGCTAGAAGATACCCAGACTGCCGGGGTAAACGGAACCAGGAACAGAGGGCTCTGACACGCCAGCCAGGAACCCACAAAGACTGGAGGAACACGGGTCTAAACAGGGGACAGAACAAACAGGGATCATTACATAGACAAGGCCCATACAATAACAAAACGTACCAGGCTCATGCTCCCCAAACGAACAAACTAAAACCCAAAACCACAGGCTTGTGTCTGCGCTATGTAAATGGGTATACGTGGCTGGAGGCGAGAGGTGCCCGTACAGGAACAACAGGCCTGGATAACGATCCTGGGAGCAGAAACAACACCAAGGAGAGAATACATAAGCAGGGAAGACATAACTCCAGACTCTTTATGGTCAACCGAACAAAACCAAAATAGAGATATACAACCATGAATATACAATGACAAAACAGACACATAAAAAGACCAAACCTCCACCTCTAGAACACAACCAAACCCAAACGGGAAAACAGGACACGGGACAGGGTTTTTTGGGAACATGGTTCATGGGAAACACTGAAATGAGAACTGAAAGGGACAAACATCAAACAAACACAGTACAAACACCAGAGAACACAGAACTCCAAGCCACACGAGAGAACAGGAACCAAGACACATGACAGGAATGGGGACAAACACAGACACCGGCTCTCTACTAGGCCAAAGTGCTCCTTGAAGTAATTCAAAGAATAAGCTGGCCTCCGAGCAGCCAGGAACATACAGGGGGGGACTCACACCAAACACCAAACAGGACAGAAATATACCGGGAGGTCCGGGCCTCTTACTATAACACCCAAAGGGCAAAGGGAAACCAGAAGGCTATCCTGTTCCAACCTGGTCACCAGATACCCGAACGCCCCCATAAGCAAAGCCCCACCGTATGAGGTGGTCTACCGTCACGAATTCCACCGTCCGACAACGCGTACGGGAACTACTCGAGGCGGGTACCTCTCGGATGGGTACCTCATATACAGGAGAGTCCCAGGGGAGGGTGACACCAGCAGGGACGAGACACAGGAGGTACACTATCAGGGGGGGAAGAGAAGGGAGGAGAAGCACGGACCCAAACACGCAACCAGGAAACAGACAGACAGGGGTTAACGACCGACAATCCAGAATACTTACGTGCCGACCGTCCGTGATCCGAGCTCCCTACAAACTCTTTCACTGACCAGGGGCCAGGGGAAACCCCACGGGTGGGGGCTTATACAGGAAGCAAAGGTGGTGGAAGAAACCTCCATGACTTTCCTCCAAAATCATATATACTTATTTACACTTACCTAACCTCGGAAACGCCCAGAGAAGCCTTGCTTCTCCACGGGCCATCGAGGCTGTAACCCTGAGTCAGGAGGACTTGAGGTTCTTCCTCGGACTCACTGGACGAGGGGTCTCACCTTCTCCAGCCAACGAGGGAAACAGGGTATATCCCCGAGTCAGGAGGATCCGAGGGTATATCCCCGAGTCAGGACCTCGAGGAGGAACCTCTCGCTCCTCAGACCATTGAGTGGAAGCGAGACAACAGGCTCGCCGCCAACCGTGCGCCACCGCGTATATTAAAAACCTGACAAACCAGGACTAGGAGGGGGAGGACTAGATATCCAAAGGATAAGCGCACGTCCGAGCACTACACGGGGAAAACAGGAACAGACAGACAGACCAGGGCAGGATCTCGGACCTAGGACACAGGCACGTAAGAACATTTACAACCACAAACACCTAACGAGAACAAGAAAACCAAAACCACATAGAAAACATCCAGACTGGGCCACACAGAACCACACACACTCAAACACAGAACAAAGTGTTACAAATGACACCTTTTATAACACAGAGAAACGAGACACAGGTGAAAGCAGGGGAAACGAGGGACAGGTGACTTAATGGGGAAAGGTACAAACCGAGGAGACACACTAGGTAGGGGACCTACATAGGACGGACAGAAGTAATGGGACACACTAACTGAAACAAAAGGAGAAACAACAGAACCAGAAACGGCTGAGACGGCACAGCCGTCACACAAACTCATCAGGCGAGAGCTCCCGGGAACTCTTGATTCAACTGTGCATGAGAATTAATATGCCGCTTAGCTCTTGCCCCCAGTCAGCTCCTCGTACCCTGCCGCCCATGCCTTCTCTACTACCGTTCAAGATTGTCTCCAACATTCCGGAACCTCCATCTCCAACGGAAGCCCACTCGGGAGCAGTAGAACCCATGCAGTTAGGGCGCACTTCACTGAGGTAGGCTTATGCTGAACTCTGACCGTGCGTTGACTATCGGGGTCTGAACAAAATCACCATCAAGGACCGCCCTGGACGCTCTCGCTGGTGCCACGATTTTCACGAAACTCAATCTACAGAACGCATACAACTTAGTGCGCATCAAGGAGGACAATGAATGGAAGGCGGCCTTCATTACTCCCACCTACACCTTTTGGGTTGTGCAGTAGTCCGGCAGCCTTTCAAAAATTAATAAATTACATGCTCTGGGATATGCTGGGTCACTGGGACTTTGCGTATTTAGACAACATCTTAATATACACAAAGACAGAAGAGGAACATCTCCAGCACATCTGGTAAGCGTTAAAGAGGTTGCTGGCCCACCGACTTTACTGTAAGTTGGAAAAATGCACTTTCCACCAGTGCCCCACTACATTCCTGGGATTTGTCATCTCTCCTCAGTGTGTGGCCATGGAGCACCAGAAGTTGATTGCTGTGCGTAGTTGGCCTCTACCCGCTACGCATAAATAGCTTCAGCGTTTTTTGGGGTTGGATCATTTCTACTGCTGCCTTATCTGGGACATCGTCATTCACCCGGATAATGCCAACCCATTCCTTGTGGAGGTGAATGCCTCCGATATGGGCATAGGAGCCATTCTCTCCCAGCGAGGTCCAGACCAGAAACTGCATCCATGCAGTTTCTTTTCCAGAAAATTTTACTCCACTCAGTGGCGATACGGGGTAGGGGACCATGAGCTGTTGGCCATCAAGTGGGAGGAATGGCGTCACTGGCTTCAGTATGCCCGTGATCCATTCGTTGTCTGGACGATCACCAATATCTAATAGGCATCCAGCAGGCTAAGTAACTGAACCCCCAGCAGGGGCGGTGGGCCATGTATTTTGAACAGTTCTTCTTCACTATCTCGTACTGCCTGGGGTCAAAGAACATCAAAGCTGACATGCTCTCCAAAATGCACCATGTGGATGCGCCCCGGAGAGACCCCATGCCCATCATCCCAGGGAGTCTCATTTTTTCGCCCCCGTGTGGTGGGAGTTTGAAAATAGAGTTTGCCCGGGGCTGGCCTTGGAGCCCACACCAGACAACAATCCTCCTTGGAAATTATTCGTACCCACTGCTTTATGTATGGAGGTCTTCTCCATATTTTCAGCTCATTGGGTGCCCCTCTTCATTTTGGACTCTCTGAAGCACCATTCATGATTACTTGATTTCTCCTCCAGCCAGGTAAAAAAAAACCAACAAGGTGGCAACTTGGTGGCAACTGTCACAGTCGATGGCGCAAACCTCTGACTGCGATTTACCTCTGGGTGCCTCGAGCAGGAAACGAAAGACGAGGGGACGAGGATCCATGAATAATGGGGCATTTATTTGAAAACAAACAGAAACCACGGCTCGGTGGCCGGCAGGAATAAACAGAAAAACGAGGAAAAACGTGAACGGACAACAGGCTAAATGAGGCGATAGACAGAATAACGTGAAACTGAAACAGACTTAAATACAAGACTAAATCAGGAATAAACACAAAACAGCTGAAACTAATACTGACGCAATACA
>JBBKCR010000148.1:13462441-13474482 GCA_037577295.1 Ladigesia roloffi | reverse complement strand
ACTGCTAGGATAGGTCCGATTATTATTGGTAGGACATCTTTAAACAAACGTGTTGGAATAGAGTCGAGTGAAGAGGTTGAGGATTTCGTGGAGAGGATAATTGAAGAGAGTTCAGTTTGTGTGACTGGATTAAATGCTGGTAATTTCTCCACTACAGTTTAGGTTGGGACAGTATCTGTGTATATTAAGTTGGGTGGTAAAGGTGGTATAGTCAGATTTCTAATTTGAACTTCTTATCTAAATTGTTCAACTTTATTATTAAAGAAGTCCATAAAAATCTCACTAGAGAGATTTGCAGGAACACGTTGTTCAGCCCCTCCCTGGTTCTTGGTTAATTTAGAGATAGCACTGAAAAGCCTGGGGTTATTTTTATTAGATTCTATGAGCGATGATAAGTAGGCAGATCATGCCAAGGTAAGTCCTTTGTTGTAATCTCTAAGGCTCTCCTTCCAGGTGGTGTGAAAAGATTCTAAATTAGTCACTCGCCATTTCCACTCTAGTCTTTTGCTTTATAGCCCATGTATCATCATTATACCAGGGAGCCAGCTTTTTCTGTCTAACTTTTTACACCTTAGAAGTGCAATGTAGTTGAGTGTGGATCGGAGGGAGTTTTATCACATTTGAATTTGGCAGTTTTAATATTAAATCATTTTTTAAACTCCGGGGGTATTATGACAAACAAGGGGTCTTTGGAAAGGTCTCACCATGCCCTATCTAACTCTGAAGTTTAATGGGGATTGGTGCTTGCTCCACTGATCTATGCCGCTCGTAATGTCCTTTGCCTCAGAACCAATGACACCAGGCTCAATTCCACTGCTATTTACTGAAACTTTGAACTGGTATATGACGTAATTTGGCTCTTAAATCAAAGTACTACATGTCTGCTAACTAGTGATAGGAAATACTTACACTATATTACATGATATTTGTAACTACAGTATTTTATTAATGATGTCTTGTCGCCATTCTGTGATTTTGGCACTCAGAGGGTTAAGTACATACAGAATATTACATGCACGAAAATATATGTTAATAACAGGAACAGTCCAACGCACAGCATGAAATAACATTTTTACTATATCTGTGGATCGCTGTTATCTCTTTTAAACTACTAAAACACTTTCTGTGTAAACACATAACTCACTTCTGCCGTCCAGCGTTGGTATGCTATTTATTTCGAATTGTTCCATGAATAATTTATTACGTCTTATTTTGTGTTCAAAGTAACAAAATCTGTTTAAATCGGTGATTGTGTAGTAAGATTCTGGCATAAATTTCCCCACATTTCAGATTATAAAAACTGTTCCTCATTGTAAAAGCTAAATCTTTTTTTAAATACCCTATATTCACAAAGTGAATCTCCACAAAGTGGTACTCAAACACAGGGGCGTCACCAGGGGGGGAAGGTCTGATGCTTCTGGCAAAATTATAATCTTTCACGGGGCCCAAGATTTCTGGCGGCGCCCCTGGTCAAACATATCTCTGTTCAGCCATACATGAATTTGATTATGTAGCAAGTAATATGCAAGTCAGCTCATATACTGAAACAACTCACCAGCTCTGCTCCTAATTTTTCCGTTCTGTTCTTAAAAATAGCACAAATTTGCACAGTTAATGTTTACAAAACAATTGCTGGGTACAGAATTTATAATCACATCAAAAGATAAAGTGAAAAATCCTGACTGGTTTGAGCAATTGGATTTATATCCATTTAAATGTGTTTCGGTTGAACTTGAACCTGAATGTTTCTGTGGTTCAGCCTCATCCAGATATAATCCTGACACTCAAATGGTATGAAGGGACCAGGCATATACAAAGTATCTTTTGGTTCATACCAGGCATGGGGCCTAATCCGAATACGACAGGGGTTCCTAAACCGGTCCAGATAGGGCCGCTGTGGGTGCAGGTTTTCCTTCCAACCAAGCAGGAGGCGCACCTGATTCCACCTCTCTAATCAGTTGGTCTTGATTTTCAGTTACTCAGTTGTGGCTTCTTTTTGGATGGAACAAAAACCTGCACCCACAGTGGCCCTATCTGGACCAGTTTGGGGACCCCTGAAATACAGTATTCAGAAAGGCACAAATAACAATATTTTTTATGAATGCTGTATTCTGACAAATAGGTAAGGTACCAAATAAGGTGCTGTCCCCACACACTGGCTCATGGCTGCCCGCTTCTTCACTTGGTGAATGGGTTAAATGCAGAGGAGGACTTTCATGTTGTTCACTCTGTGTGCAGTGGTGTGTTCATGTATGACTGATTGATTACTTTCACTTTTAGATCTTCCGCCTCCCATCCAAGTTCAGGAGTAGATTCGGGTGGCGGAAGGAGTTTGCGCGCTGCATTATGAATTTTTCTCAAATACAAATACGAATAATTTCCCCTTTCAACAACTACAAATACAGATACAAATAGCAGCTGCTTTGTACACCCCAGGTCTATACATTATCTCTGTTTGTTATTTTTTATGTGATTACTAGGGATGTCCCAATCAGGTTTTTTTGCCCTTGAGTCATAGTCCGTGTCATTTGATTTTGAGTATCAAGTCCCGAACCGATACTTCTATATACTATACTAAGGCTAAAGGCAGGTCACTTATTGCAATCATTTGTGCTCTCTTGGCTGATGTCCTGCACCTTTATGCTGTCACGAGGCATTTTTTCTCTCCTCTTCAAATCTCTAGTACTCTGGCGAGTGACTGCGGGGTCGAGACGAACCTGACACAACATCATATACCCGAATCCTGATCGGGAGGTAACATCCGATTCCTATCGAGTCTGAAACCATGTGATTGGGCCCAAATTCAGATCACGTGATCAGATCTGGAAATCCCTAGTGATTACCCCATGTAAAAAGTACATTATATGCATTTAACCATGGGAGGTAAAAGAATAGCTAGCATTAACATTTTAGATAGAAATGAAAGACCTGATTAATTGAATTTTTGTTTTATAATTTTTTCATGTCCTTTTTTGAACCTTTTAACACAGCATGAACATCAGTGTTTTTTTATCTGTCTGTATTTAAAGGTAAGGTTGGAACCTCATAACCGTCAGTCCAGGAAAGGTTTTCTTTTTCCACTTTTTTCCCACCGTAATTAAGTAACAAGGTGCTGGCTGCTGTGGCAAGAGATAAGTGCTGGAGGGAAAGTTTTAGCATATTAATTAACTGTGATTTAGTATCGGCTTCAGCACTAATAACGACCTGAAATCAATTGTCTTTCACAAAGGTGTCTCTCTCTCTCTCTCTCTCTCTCTCACCCCACACTAGGCTGCAACATCATGGCCTAACCTCTGATATAGTAAAAGCATTACCTTTCACTGAAGGTTTTTGCTGGTGTTTTTTAAGTCTCATACTGAATTCAGTTACTGTGAGTGTTTTTGTTTGCTCCGTCCCCAGTGTAGACTACAGAAATAACAAAATCAAACCAGATTATGATGAAAGTGAGTTAGCTATGGCACCCCGAAGCCCTTACTTCTCAAATGATTTGCCCAGAGTGCTTTCCTTCTCATTAGGAATAAGCCCCAGGATCACACCATTATCTGAAGACTGAGGGGGGCTGTGGATTAGCATGACGGGGTGAAACCGCACATACTTGACTGCTCTCTGATTATCAGCAAAGCTCTGCACATGAAATAACAAGTGGAATAACCCCACTGTTCACTGTGTGCATGAGGGAGGGAAAAGAGGCGAATTTGGCTCATTTTGACGCATTCATTGCAACAAGTACAATTATGCTCTCCTAGACTCTCCCATGAGAGTACTGTATGTAGAGGGGGGGGGGGGGGGGGGTTCCTTCAAGGTGAATGCTGGTAGAAAGACAAACAGCTCCCGCTCAGCTAGGCGGGTGTTTTTCTTTGTTAACCCTGAGTGCTTGTGCAATTATACCCAATCAGATGAATCACAGCATGAAAATGGACCCACACAGGCAAAGCAATCAAGACCTAACAACATGCATCACTTGTGCTCTCAATAATGCTCAGCTTAAACACGCTGCCCCCTTCTTCCGGACCTAGCGGGTCATTCTTCTTATTTGCATGCCGCCCCCTTTTCTCCTGTTCGCCCACCTGCCTCAGCAATCATGCTCTATTCATTTCTAGTATTTCCTTTCGCCCCTGCTCTTCATCTGCACCCTCCTCATCCGCCTTCATTCTCCCATCTCCCTCCCTCAGTGAGGATTATCATGTTCCTCTTGCTGTATCCGACCTGTCATCTTGCTTTGCCTCCAAGCACATTTTGACAGTGTCCCCCACCGTGGGGCTTCTGCAGACTCTTTATTACAAGGATGGCATGTGTGTGTGTGTTTGTGCATGGAAATACTCATTAAAATATTAAATAATTTCCGTCAAAGAGAGTCTTGCTTTGTATGCTAAGATGTAGATCAGCTTAATACACTGTAAAACGTGTTGTAACTTAAGATCAGTAAAATACTGTAAACAGTGTCCTACAATGATTCCCCCATACTTTAGTCTACTTCCCCTTTTTTATACTACCTTGTATCTGTTTTTTGTTTCCAATCTCTTCCACTCTACATCTATGTGTCATTCCCCTCACCTTTGCCTTCTCTGGTTGTTCTCAGACATTCCTTAATCATGTCCTTTCAATTTATACACCATTGTTCAGCCTTGTCATTTGACAGGCATTATGGACTAACATGTTCCTGCATTGTTCTCTTCATCATGTGTTCCAAAATGTTATGGATATTCCCTATAAGTCTATGGGTGTGTTTTTTTCTATCTTTGTGTCTTCTTGTTTTTATATCTCGTCTGCTTTCCTTCATTTTACTGGTTTCACTGTGGATTAAAATAAACATTCCTACTGCTTGCATTCAACCTGCCCACCGCAATCTTCATTACACCTGTATAGAACTGTGAGCCAAATCACAAATTGGATGTAGTACAACTACAGGTAAAGTTTTATTTATTGGTGCAATCTACCATGATACAATTGGTGCACATATATCAGGAATTGTTACTCAGAATGACCCAGCAAGGCTGACAATCATGCCTCAATCTAGCGCTTCTATATTTAAATGCTTCTAAATGAAGTAGCGCAAAACTTTATACTTTATGCCTTAGAGTGAAAATGTTTCTAAATTAAATCAAAATGTAGACAAAGAAACTATTAGCAGCTAATTCTTTGAGAGAACTAGCTGCACATTTGACATTTGTGTGACATGTTTAAAGATATTATCAGTATCCCAAATGGCTGTGGTTTATCTGTTGCCTCTTGCTTCCAACTCGTGCAGTTAGGGCAAGATTATATTACAGTTCTTTTTGGCAGCTTGTTATTTAGTATACATTTTGTCATGGCTGTTATTTTTAATAGCTGGTTGTAGTTGCTAGGTTACAAGGTAGTTGGTGTGCCATTATTAGGGAGAAATTCTAGAAGAAATGAAACTTCACAATATTTTCTAAGTTTGATACTAGAAGGTGCCCTCAAGAGAATCCAAATATTTTGTGCATTTTTCACTTCATGCTTTCAGTACCAACCATTGGACACAATAAAATCTACTTAACTTCACACTCATGAAGTGCCCCAGAATTTTCACAGTGTGAAGTCAGATTTAACAGTTTTACAATGTAAAACATACAATAAAACACCTAGAACACATTGCAAAATAGAAGAATATAATCAATTTAAATCAACAAAACAGGTTTCTGAGTACACTATTTTCTACAGTGGTTTCATAGGACTGAGTTGTGGGTGCAGACTGTATTACTGATACATACCTTTGTCTTTTCTAAGGATCTCTCATTTATTATCTTTAATTAAATCTATGGCCATTGCTAAAAAAAGAAATCTAAATCCTATTGGTCCCATACTTTTTCACTGTTTTGTTAATAAGTTGGCAATAAAAGTTTAAAAGCTATTTGTAAGCTTTTGTTATCTGAACCAAAGCGCAATGTCGTACGACAATCATTAAGCTGGTATGAGGTAAAATAATGAGGTGACTCATTCTAAAATGTAATGGACTGAAAATATCTTCCAGTACATTCTACGTTTTTTAAACATAATGAGAACGGTTTGCAACATATTTATTTTTTCGGTGGAATGTTATAAACTGGCCAAGATTCTGTGAACCCGCTGATGTTGAATTGTATGAAGGTTTGTTCTGATATCATTAGCATGCAGAGTTGCCAGAGGGGGATTTGCATAGACCTGAATCATTGTATTTATTTTCTGCAAATGAATAGTTGACCATATGAATAGAAAAACATAACCTAATGTATAAATGTTTTTCCTCACCCTGACTTGAGCTCTTCCTAGATATGGTTTATTAATTTAAGTGTTGTAGTTAAAAGGACGATAAAATGCATATCCTCTGCCTAAGACATGAATTATGTCCATGTCTGCTATTTTTCACTCAACATGTTCAAGGTTTGCTAATTTTGGTATGAGGCTGAAGACTGCAATGCAAATGCAGACAGGCATAAGAATCGGTAATTTCCTGATTACGTTGCATGTATGTTGGTGATTGATATATTGAATTGTTCTATTATACTGGTATGATAAGGGAGAGAAAGTGTAAGTTTGTAAGTTGAAGTGTTTTCTAACGTTTCCTTACTTCTTAAATCTCCAAACCTTGTGAATTCACAGTTCGAAATAACACATGCTCCCAGGCTTTGAGTTTAGGCATGTAATGAGCACCCACATAGTGCAAATAATTTCAAGACAGGCCAATTGCATTGGCACTGCCAATATAACATCTCCTGATGGCTGTTAGAGCCTGGGGTTTCTGTGGGAACTAAAAACCAGGTCACCCTGTGGGAAGTGTCATGGAAATAAAAAGAAGATAAAATGTAGTCTGAAGGAGGAAACTGTAAGAACAAATTGACATGAACATTCACAGTGTGTTCAAAGAGTCTGCATTTACAGAAGTTGTCACCAACCCTTCTCACGAGACCTACTTTTCTGCAGTGTTTAACTACAAAAGCCATCTAAAAAGCTGCCCCATCTCCCCTGTCTAATGCTCCAGCCAATCAGGAATTTCTAAATTAGTTAATTAGCCATTAGACTTATCAGGGAGGTAGATCTCCAGGACAAGGTCTGGTGAGATCTGAGCACATGAACAGGTTCTAACGACAAAGTTTTTTCTCTGTTTTTCTGTATATTGGAGATTGTTAAAGCATTATCATCATGTTAAGTCATTATTTACCATACACTGAAAATTCTTTAATAATATTTTTTTGTATCCTTTTATTTTACAAGTTCGTTTTGGGTAGTTTTCATGGTGTCCCATTTCTTTTAGTTGGTATTATATGAACAAAAGTATTGGGACATCTGCTTATTACACCACAAGGGACTTCAGTGACCCTGCATTCAGATAAATAGGCTTCAATATGGAGTTGTCCCCCATCTTTGCAGCTGTTAAAATGGTTCCACACCCATGTTCTAGAATTAGTACTCCCAGAAGAGTACAGCAGCAAAGAGAGGGCAGATTCCCCATGATATGCCTTATTTCAAAAGAAACATATGTCTAAAAACATGTAAATTCTTATGATGGACAATAAAAATGCCCCCAAGTCAACATTATATGGACAAAAGCAATGGGAAACCTGGCCATTACACCAAAATGACATGAATGACACTGCATTCAAATACATAGACTTTCATATGGAGTTGGTCTCCCTTTGCAGCAGCTATAATGCTCTGGACTCAGAGAGTAACTTGTTTTCTAGATAAATCATGAATGCCCTGCTCTTAAGCTCCTAATTTTTTAGGTTTTGCAAACCAAATGTTAACGCACTTTTGTTCAGATGGCAGTCATTTTAAAATAAAGGTGTGCAATACACTAATTTTGTTGTTGTGTTATACCTTTTACATAGCATTTTATATTGATGTCTGCAGCACAGCTTGCAATCTTTACCTCCTGGTTAGGTTGCTGATCTATTCAACAGTTAGTGAAATTCCAGAAGGCTTAGAGTGACGTTTCATTTAATTGGCCCCACCTCTTGTAAATCAACATGCTCAATTAATTTCAATGTTCCTAATTATGTTGTTGGATGATCTGACATGGTAAGATTTCAGCCCAATGCCTGAAGGCCTAATCAATAGGAAGGCTCACTTTGCTATGTCTGCTTTGTCATCATAAAATACACACTGACTGGATTATTTCCCATGCAGTGTTTTAAGATAACCTAATTATTGCTTAGGAGTAAAAAAGTAGTACTATAAAACACGACATCATTGGATGCATTGGAACATAAGTAAGCAGAATTAAAATGAACTAAAATCTAAAAAGATATACATTTATTATTATTAATTGAGTATTGTTTTTTTTTACCCTTTCTAATTATGCATTGTTGCAGTGGCCATTTGTTAGTTTCTAATTTGTTTAGGCTTGATCAGCTTGTCACATTCTCACCCTGTTGTTTCTTTCTCCCTCCTGTCACATGTTTCTGTTATTGTTTATATGTGTATCCCTGCGCCAGACGTGTACACCTGTCTGCGCATTTATAAGCCCAACTTGTACCGGCTGTTGTCTGTTTGCACTTCGTATTTTGTGGTCTGTGTTTGTTGTTCAACACTAACATAACCCTGGATTTTTCCATTACCCTTACATCATGTTTATTATATTCTGCCTTTATATAGTGCCTTTTTTGTGATATCTCCGGGTTTTTTTCATACATAATGTCCTATTTTTTGCATGTACCTTCATCTTTGCATCCTCTACTACCCTTGTTACATAGCTACATTGACATGGCTTATCTTAATACACATAAAATGCAACATATTATCTATATCTAAACAATGAATTACTTCTTAGGTTTAATGAAATTAAAGGTACTCTGACTTTATAAGTGTTGATCATTTTGACTTTGTATCATTTTGATAATGGGCCAATATCAGCCTAGCAGTTTCACTAAAACTCCAGCACTGTACCTGATAAACTCATTAAAGTGCCACACACACTACCAGGTTTGGATCACTGCTGTATTAAGAATAACAAATATCCCAAATATTTTTTTTAAGAGTGGGCCTGAAGTCTGGAAGTGATCAAGGATGAATGCAGGAGAGGCAAATGACAAACTGATGATAAAAACTACGGTTACACAGTGTGTACAAGTTTGCCTTGGATCTATAAAGTTGGTGAAGCTCTTAGTGGAATGTAAGTGGGTGAAAAGAGAAGTGGACCATTCAATGTTAACTTTTTATGACGTTTTCAGACATTTAAAGTTATCTAATGATGTAACTTACTTTAATACTTTAACATATAACAGTAAAAATTAGAAGCTTGTGAAGTCTAGAAATGGTAGAAAAGACAATTTCACAGATAATGAAGGCTTCTACACAACCCATTAAAACCCATTATGCTTTATTTTTTATTTATTTTTCTTTCAATAATAAGAATAATGCACATCTGAGTTGTGTCTAAAGTATATCAGACTCAGACTAAATAAATACATATTCTTTAAGCAAAGGTTTTCCAGCATAGTGAAAGGTATCACAGGTTTGCAGGTATCTGCTTGACAAATAATCGTAAGATGTTTGTGTCTAGGACACATCACAAGCCACTGCTAGCTGGAGTGGCACATTTTTACAGTCCAGGTTGCCAAGGCCATTTAAGCTGCCAAAGCACTTTTTCTGTCCAGGAGCATAAATCTGCAGAAAGGCTGAATATCAATTTCAGCTTGATGCTGTCCAGTGGGCTAAGAGAGATTTAAACATGCCCCCTGCTCCCGCTGCCTTGCACATTTAATACACATCCACCACACACACACACACAAACACACACTTACAACCACACACACACAAATACAACCCAACATACACATGCGTTAGTATTGCTATATATGTGACTTGGGTAATACTGTGTCTCAGTAAAATTAGAAACACCTAAACCTAAACTTAGTTGTAAACCAAACTGCAACCAAATTACAATATTTCTTTGTTTTTAGTGTTCCTTGTGAAATGTTGAAAACAGCACCTATCCATTTGAGGACCAGCTAACAGTCCCATAATCTAGGGATTTCCCAGTATTCCTATTATTTGGTTCTCATATATGGATTAATATACATACACATGCACACAGACCAGTACAGAATAACAATTTCTACTTTGCTGGGCTTTTTCTCATCAAGTGCTTATTGTATTGTATCCTGTGGGATAAAACCAGGAAGGGATAGGTAGAGCAAGAGAGAGAGAAAGAGAGAGAGACAGCAAAAATGAAAATGAAATCACCAAAGAAAAAGGTAAGAGGAAGAGAAAAAGAGAGAGTCAACAAAAGAAATTAATGAGGGAGAGAAAAGAGAAAGAGAGGGAGAGTAAGGCAAAGCAAATATAGAATTAAAGGAAATGATAGAGCAGGAGAAAAAGGGAGAAAATTAGAGAGAGAAAAGGAGGATAAACTGAAAGAGAGACAAAGGGAGAGGGTAGACAGGAAAAGAGAGAAAGAGAGAAAGAATCTCTTGTCAGGGCTGTGTGTAAAGGGGAATGGTGCTCTTGAGAGTCATTTGAGTGGACAGCCATAAATCACTCCTCTAACACCCCATTCGACAGTCCATGACAAGGGAATTTGATTATTAAAGTCAGCAAAACACACACACAAGTACACACACAATCCCACACCTATTTGAGGTACATTTGCTATAGTGGCATTATGCTCAACCTATCTATTGGAGACTGTCTATTAGAAAACTAACATAAATTAGTGGCTTTGAAAATGTCATGAATTCATTTGTTGCAGCATTAACAAGCCTTCACAGGGACCTATTGCCTGGCCTCTTTTACTCATCATAATGTCCAGTCTTTTTTACAATTATTGTTATTACAATCAGTAGTGCCTTGAAATCCACATTTGAAATTTAGACAACAGCTGAATATTTAAAAGGTACTGTAGCCTTAATGTATCAATCATTAGCAGCTGCTAATCATAAAGCATTGCGAAAGATTATGGCTTGGTTTATAATAAATGTCTCCCTATCCTGGGCTGGAGTACTGCTGTACAGTATCTTTTCATATTTTCTGCTTTGAGTTTCTGTCATAAACTCATGAATCAAGCAACATGCGTGGAAAATCTTGACGACCAGAGAAATGCATTTCACCTGCATTTATTGTAAAAGTGCTTAATATATCAAGGGTGAAATAGGGTGCTCATCTTGAACACAGGAACACTACAGGAGTGTTTCCTCAGCCCACTCCTATACTCCGCTTCACCCAACGATTGTTCTCCTATTCAAACCAGTAACACCACTGGCAAATTTACAGATGATACCACCATCATAGGCCTGATTGACAACAACAATGTATAAGCTTATGGAGAGGAAATTCTACAGCTGAAACAATAGTGTGATAGCAATAACCTGGAACTGAACACATCAAAGACCAAGCAGATGATAGTGGACTTGTGAAGAGCTAAGCAGGCTGAGCACTTTGCCCTCTACATCAATGGAAAGGTAGCAGAGGGTGTGTTCCTAGGGTTCCACATCTCTGCCAACCCTACTGCGTCAACACACATCTCTCACCAGATGACGATGGCACATCCCCTGGAAGCTACGTCAGACCCACAACCCTCTGTCCAACTTTTACCGCTCAACCATCAAGAGCCTCCTGAGCTACTGCTGCACAAAGGAGAACAGGAAAAACTGACAGCAGGTGGTGAAAGAAGCAGAATGTGTCATTGGGATGGCACTACCCCTACTTATGGACATCTACACTGGCAGACTTCACCAGAGGGCCAGGAACATCATCAAAGAGCCCTCACATCCTGGATGCTCCCTTTTCTCCCACTTACATCTGGCAGACATTACAGGTCAATAAAACCAAGGACAAACAGTTTCTACCAACAGGCAGTCAAATGGGTTCACCCCAACCCCGTCTGACCTTCTCACATTAAAATGTGTTCAGAACCGATCTCTAAACACACTACCTCGGACAATCACTGAATGCACATTGCAAATTTGCATACTAATGCACTCTGCACATTATATTCATTCATATGAACAGAGTCTATGTTCATATTGTGACGAGCCGGCAGACAGAACTGGCTCCCATGAGCCTTTGCGGGGACAGTAAGTGACACTTAACAGTGAACTGTA
>JBBKCR010000148.1:13424179-13462341 GCA_037577295.1 Ladigesia roloffi | reverse complement strand
TAGGTGGAGTACTCGCAGCTTGTTGTATTGTTGAAGGTGAACTCCTGACAATAAATACAGTTGTTTGAGGAATCAGCTATCGGTGTCGCTGTGCTTTCTCTTGCTCGCCACAATATTTTTCATTTATACTTTATACTTTTTACATTATAGTGTATGTTCTGTCCCCGAAATGTGTAGGGTGGGGGGGGACTCAAGTGGGGATTGAGTGGCAACCCCTGCAGTTGCAGTCCAGTGGTGGTTTGTTAGTGGTTAATAAAGTTTATTTTAAATGTCACATGTATGTCAGCCATCTTGCAGGAATAGTTGAAAAGGGTAGATGGGCACACTTTAGATCTGCATCCATCCTTTCTCTTTGAAGACACATAGTCTGTTAGTATTTGAATTGTAACTACTGATGGCGAGATGAAGCTTCAAAACACCTTGAAGCCTTCCAGCCACGTGTTGAAAAGTGTTTCATTTCTCGAGGTTTCTAATGCAGAGTGGGGACACCTACTGGCCAACACAAGAAAAATTAAAATGTGAATGCACACAAGGTGTGCAGTGTGGTTCGAATATGGGGAAAAAAATCACTTCTAATAGGAGGCTACTAATTAATAGCAGTTTATTAATACATTGTGACATTTTGTACCTAGGCTAATGAATGCAATATTTTAAATTTCATTACAAGAACTGAACGCTGGCGCTAAATTGCAAGTCTGGCATCTTACCGAATATGCCACAATGGTATGCATGGTATGACTGACTATTATGCTATAATTCTAGTGTGCATCATTAAACACTTACGCTCATATTAATATTTGTATGTTCTATTATGATATTAAACATTAAATTTACATTAAATATAGTGCTGTGTAAGTGTTTTTCATGTATTTTATTATCAGTATTTTTGATGAATATGGAAATGCTTGTGTGCCACATAGAAGTTAAATGCTTGGTGTAACTTGGGAGGTGGGATTAATTATTTTTAATAATTCTTATCCACTGCCTTTGGAGTCAGTTTCTTTTTTTAAAAAACACTTCTCACTTCTCCAATACTCACTCAGAGTGAACTTTACCTAAAAACATTTGTGCAAGGACAAACAGGTTTTGGTCAAATGTTTTGTGTGTCCTCCAAAACCCACGAGTAAACAGCAG
Organism: Ladigesia roloffi; assembly: GCA_037577295.1. Classification (NCBI taxonomy): domain Eukaryota; kingdom Metazoa; phylum Chordata; class Actinopteri; order Characiformes; family Alestidae; genus Ladigesia; species Ladigesia roloffi. The sequence goes on along the minus strand of JBBKCR010000148.1, from coordinate 13,461,207 downwards.
CGTATGGTCCCGCCATAATTGGACCACTAACCGAAGCATGGGAGTCACACATTCTTTTGGTAACGATACAAGCCTATAACTGGCGCTTCATCTCACATGCCACTTTTTGCTCAACACAAGCCTCGAATTCTCCCTTAAAATGTAACATCACTGGTTGTAACCAAGGGGGATAAATGGGGATGCATTTTATTTGTATTGTATAAGTGTGTTTTGATGATTTATAACATCATATGTAGGTCCACACGTATCATATGAAAATCAATATCTTATCTGCATATTTGAGGTTTATGCTTGGGTGGATTGTATGTTGATTCATGTTCATGTGAAGTTTGAGTGATATTTAATGCATTTCTACAATGTATTGCAGATTCACACGGCTTCCATTAAATGCCTTATAGCGTAATATCTTGTGACTGAGGTAGCATTATATTGTATTTTTTATCTCATATTGAGAAAGTGTGCATAAATGATCAATAAAACACCTTTTAAGCTAAATTAACACCTCGTTCTTTGAAACTTTCTTCTGTTCACTATGGAAAACACACATGACTGCATGTCCTACATGAGCACACATGCCCTACGCGCAAAGAGCACACTGGTGGATTAGTATTCTTGGAGAGGTATGTATGTTTTTGCAGAGTTATTTTCCAAGAGCACCCTCCTATAGTGTGATGTGTTAAGGAAAAAAAAGCCTATTTTTATAGTGTAATCTTTTTATGCAAAATTTCCACACTCGTGTTAATGAGCACAGAGAACATTAACACCTTCTTCCTATTATGCATAAACCTGCTAATTTCTTCTGTTCACTGTAGAAAACACACTCCACAGCATTTTTATACAAATATCAACTGACTGGCAATAAACTGTAAACCTGATCAATCAACCCACATTAAAGCGTATTTGTGTTCTGTTCATTTTGCTACAATATAATAGAAATTGTCTTAAAGCTGCCATTAAGTGACTCAAGAATCGGAACAAATGGAACCTGAAATGTCACTTTCAGGTTCCAGAGGGAAAACAGATCTGACCAGGTTTGTGAAGTACAGGCCTGCTGTATCCAGAACAACAGCACCACTGAAGCAGACCTGCCAACTCATCCAGGTAACTTGCTCACTTTTCAATTGAAACACTTTTTAAATTTTCACAGGGCAAATAACATTCCATTTTAGCATTTTAACCTCTTTTAAAAACTAAACTTCACCTACTTAGATGTTTAATGCCCTCCGTATATTTAGTGGGGTAATTTATAACTAGGCAATTAGCTAGGCTAATACATGTAGAGACAAGCCTCCAAATAAGCTTAAATTATCCAATGGTGTAGGTCATCACATTTTTTTCAGGGTTGGTTGTCACGCATGCTGCAGTTCATCATGTGCAAGGGGTGGGCCCACTAAGACTGCACACCTGGTCTGTCAGTTTATGTTTTGTCAGAACTGTGATTCCGGGGTGGATAGTGATTGGTGTATGTTGATTAAGAATCATCCTTTCTTTAGGTTTGTTTTATGAATTGTTTAATGTAGCTGCCCCTGTGCTCTGTATTTTTGTTATGCTGCTTACTTGAACTTCAGTTTGCAGAGAAATCAAGATTCTTCATTTACAGGTTTGAATCTAATGAGTCTAAAAAGGGTCTAAACAAATTCAAACATATTTGATGTTTGAAACATGAGATGTGTTCAGTTTGACATTTCATTGAAAATATACATTTTGTATAATTTAAAAAATGTCTAGATTTTCCCAATATAATGTCACAGGGACAACCAAGCCCACAAGGTGTGACAACCTACCCTGCTATTAGGTTGGTTGTCACATCTGCGCAAGGTGCTTTTGACAGCCCATATCCCTTGAGAATGGATTCTACTACAGTAAAGACTATCCGTTTGTACCTGACGCATTAAGCATTACTTATGTACAGAAAGGGAATTGTAATACACTGTTTTGGCAGAAATGTAATTAAAGTAAAAAGTGTGACAGCCATTCCCGGTCTATACAGCTTTTCTCTGGGGTTACATACAAAGTGCACCTGCATATAGTAAAAAACCATTTTGTTGTGATGTGGTAAAATGCCTGCCTATTTTTAGAGTGTAAATCCTAAATATGTTCCCAAATATACCCCAAGACAATTACATTTTTAACTCAGTACCCTTAAAGGAAATGTAAAGCTAAATCCATGTTCAGACTGTGCAGTGTACACGATGTAAAATACTGATATTACCCCTGAATAGATTGTATTGTAATTCATACATGGGTATTTTCTTTGGTATGTACTGTCATTTTCTTTGGTATAAGCAGTGTAAATACAGTAATTCGTTTAATTTACTGTAAAACAAATACAGGCTTTAGGTTGAAGAAATCGAAAAACACGAGAACTCTCGAGAAGCTCCATGTGGGAAATTCTGGAGTGCAGCTTCATCAAAGGGAAGCAGCCAATCAGCAGCAATGAAAATTAAATAGTATTCTCAGATTAGCTACTCACAAACCTCCCATCTCTGACAACAGCCAGACCTGCATCAAAGGGCACCAGCCAATCAGCAGCAAGGAGAAACAAATTGCATTCTTAGAGTGGCATTTCATCATGGAAATGTAGCTGAATTCATATTTAAGTTACAACATTAGTAAATTATATTTTCTAAATCATTTAACTGTAAAATCAACCTTCTACTGTCAGACAAGATCCCCAGTCCAACACCCAGGACAGAACCAGCCTTTTTGATTGGCTTGTTCAGTCTGTTGGAAACAACTGACTTCACCCCACTGCCCCAGCACACAGCTGCATAAAACATAACACTCTTGACCACAGAGTGATAGAACATGGTCAGGATGGCCCTACAGACAAGCTAACACAGTAGGTAAGTAATTTACAGTTAAATGAATAACTTGTAAACTACATTGACCTCAGTGTGTCTGGCCATGTGAGCATTTTTGGCTCCATATATGCATGTGTTGAGGCTAATAATATGGTACCAAGTTTGAAAATATTTGGTGATGCAACTGAGATCTTAGAATTGCCACAGCCCCAGGGTCTCAATCCAGGTTTGTCGAAAATAACTAATTATAGATGACTCCTGTTGTCAGTTTGTAATGAAATGTTCTCATACTGCACAGCAAGCCCAGTGTTTTCAAATGATGGCATATGCAAAGGTATTCCTTTTCAAATAAATGAAAGGCAAGATTTTGTTCTGACAGTTGTCATGTAAATTACCACTGTTTCAGCCCACTTGTGACAACTTGTGACAGCCAAAGATGAGAAAATGGACACTGCAGAAATGGGAAGGACGGGTCTAGTATTGAATTCGATATTGGTTTATGTAACTATACCCATAATGGTGTTCAATTTGGTGGTGAAAATAGTTTATAACCTAAGTCTCAAATCATTTGGGAGGTGCAGACTTTCACCAGGCGGTGCCAATAGAAAACGCTTAGACAATTTTTTCTAAAAACACAATACATGTTTTCTGTATTCTTAAGACTTTTTTTTAGTGGTTGAATCCAATCTCCCAGGTGCCGGGATTAAAGTAAGACTTACCTCAGCCACCACCATTTTGTGCTACTCCCGGAGCCGCAGAGGTGAGATTGGAGCCTGAAAAATTGTACCTGTCATTCCCACATATGTAAAACACTTCTTTTTTGGCATTTCAATTAGGCTGGAGATGGGGACTCTCACCTCTGCTGTCTGTGTGATCAGTGCTTCCCCTCCATGAGGAATTCAGTGTTATCACTCTGGAGCCTGAAATTTCTTCACTAGCTTTTGTTATCGCACAGCTCCTCTACAGCACTGTAAAAGAAATGCGTCAGGACTCAAATTGTTAATTAATGTGATTATACTTTTCGTTTTTGCAACAGTAACAACTGTAACATTCATCAACAGATGCAGGGATTGAACACACACCACTTGGTGAGGTAAGAGCAGACAAACTGGATAAGCCACCCAGGCTGCTTAGAGAGAGGTAGACTGGAGGCTCTATTCCTAAACAAATGAACAATAGATGGAATATAGAGGAAGAAAACCAAGCAAAACAAGATAACTAGAATTGAATCCTAAATACAAAGAAGAAGAAAAGACACCAAAAAAGGTGGAAGAAACCAATAAATATAAATAAACAATATTTAGAAAAACCTGTCCAGGAAGAAAAGAAGGAGAGTGGGACTTTACTAAGGAAAAGTGAACAAGAGCATGAAAATAAAATGGAACAGACAAGTGAGAAGGCAGCTAAAGGAGAGAGAAATAAATGGTAAGGGGCAGGGAGCAAGAGAACCTACAGGAGCAATTGACAGAAGTGGAAGAGGGCTGGCTGGTTTCACTAATTAAAGGAAAGAAACAAAGGTAAAAAAAAAAAGTGTAACCACTATGGAGAGTTTGAGTTTAGACTACCTTAATACTGGTTTGTGAACACTTCTCTGGAATGTGTCTTCAACTGCAAAGTGCATAGCATCAACATACACGGAGAACAATGAATAACTGGAAGCCAGTGAACAACAGGTGACATGAATGACAACAATGAAGTAGAAAGGAAATCCAGGAAAAGGCTAGAAGAAAACTTAAAAGATATTAAATAAACTAGTAAGCGATCTGCAGTTTTTCTTACAGAGAGAACTAACAGCTGTGCTAATCACGACTGTTTACATCCCACCCAGTGCTACTGCAAGCATAGCTCTCTCGCTGTTATCAGACATCATCAACAAGCTACAGCACATTTATATCGATGGGGTACACATTTTAGCTGGTGACTTTAACAAGGCAAACTTAAAAGTCTGTCCTGCCTAAGTTTTATCATCATGTTAAGTGTACAACCAGAGGGCAAAACACATTAGATCATGTTTATACCAACATTAAACATGCATACAGAGCCACACAGCTTCCACACTTAGGCCAGTCAGACCACCTCTCTCTGCTACTTACCCCTGCATACACACCTCTCAGAAGAAGCACTGCTCCTGTAACCAAGTCCATCACCACATGGCCAGAAGACACACTTCTTCAGCTTCAAGACTGCTTCACTCACACAGAATGGAGCACATTTGAACATCAGGATCTGGCAGCGCACACAGATGCTGTCCTGTCCTACATCACATTCTGTGTGGAGAATGTTACAGTGAGGAAACGCATCAGAGTGTTTCCCAGCCAGTAGCCCTGGATGACTAGCCAGGTCCACGAACAGATAAAAATTCGGAACTCTGCCTTCAGGTCAGGAAACAAAGATCTGTTCAGTGCTGCCAGAGCAGATCTGAAAAGGACAATTAAAAAAGCCAAATCTGACTACAGAAAGAAATGAGAGAATCACCTTCTTGACAACAACACCAGGCAGATGTGGCACGGTGCTCAGCAGATCACTAAGGGCACAGATCCACTCAGGTGAGCACTCGAGCCTTGCGCTAGCTGAAGAACTGAACCTCTTATTCGCACGCTTTGAGTCTCAAACCCGACAGCTACCAGTGACACCATCCCAGCATCAACCAGCTTCCAGCTCCCTTCCACTGACAGTACAGGTGCAGGATGTCAAACGAATGTTCAGCAGGGTGAACCCTAGGAAAGCGGCTGGGCCGGATGGAGTCACGGGGAAGGTACAAGGAGCCTGTGCAGACTAGCTGTAACAGGTTTTCATCACAAATTTCAACATCTCCCTGGCACAGGCCACCATCCCAGCCTGTCTGAAGTCCATCATCCCAATGTTTAAAACGTCAACCACAGCTTAAGTGACTACCACCTAGTTGCACTCAGTCCCATCATCACTAAGTGCTTAGAGCGGCTAGTCCTAAACCACATTAAAGTCTGTCTCTTACCCTCTTTTGACCCCAACCAGTTTGCCTGCAAAGTAAACAGGTCAACAGAGGACCCCATAGCCACAGCCCTTCACACCGCACTGAGCCACCTGGAGAATCGAGAAAGCTATGTCAGAATGCTCTTCATCGACTTCAGCTCAGCCTTTAACACAAACTGTCTGGTCTGGGAATACCACAACTCACCTGCTCCTCGGTCAAGGACTTTCTCCCAGACAGTAAAACTGGGTCCCTACCTCTCCACTTCATGGTCATTGATTACAGGCTCTCCACAAGTGTGTGTGCTGAGCCCACTGCTGTTCACCCTTGTACACCTCGGACTGCAGACCTGCCCACATCAGCAACACAATAGTTAAGTTTGCTGATGACACAACACTGGTGGGGCTGATCTCTGGTGAGGATGAGTTGGCCTATAGGGATGAGATTCTGAGGCTGTCTGATTGGTGCATGGCAAACAACCTGGCTCTGAACACGAAAAAGACTAAAGAGATCATCCTGGACTAGGATGCACGGTGCAGATCCACCCCCCCCTACATCAAAGGTGACTGTGTGGAGAGGGTGCACACCCTCACCTTCCTTGGCACCACAAACTCTGTAGACCTTTCCTGGACTGCTAACACCATGGCGGTCATCAAAAAGGCACAGCAGCGTATGCACTTCCTGAGAGTACATACTGCATGCCAGTATGGTTTTCCCACTGCACTGAGTCAGTCCGGAAGAGACTGCAGAGTGTCAGACCAGAACAGACTGCAGAGTGTTAGACCGGAACAGACTGCAGAGGGTAGTCCGCACTGCACAGAAAATAACCGGCTGCCCCCTCCACTCACTGAAAGACATTAACACATCCCATTGCCTCAGCAGAGCTGAGGGAATCCTCAGAGACGTCACCCATCCTGCTCATGGCCTGTTCAACCTCCTGCCCTCTGGCAGGCACTACAGGTCCATCAGAACTAGGACCATCAGGCTCAGAGACAGTTTCTTCCCACAAGCCATCAGTGTACTAAACACACACAAACTAATTTATTCACCACCCACAGACAATGTCCACTAACCTCTATCCTAACCCCCACCAACCCCCCACAAATCTCTGGGCAATGTGCAATAATCCCAACAATACCTACAATATATGCATATATTTATTCTTATAGTACCTTTATTCTTATATATATAATTTATATATTTAAGTGCAACCATTCTCATCTTAAAAAGTGCAATACCAATATTTGAACTTTTTAATTGTCCCTCATTGTTGTCTGTCTTGATGTTTGTCTATACTGTGTTTACTTTCTGCACTGTTACTCTCTGCACTGTCTAATTGTCAGCTCTGCGTCACTGTCCATATTTGTTGCACTGTTAAGTAGCCCCTACAATTTCGTTGTATGTATAGCATCCTGCTTCAATACAATGACAATAAAGGAGTATGTTATCTTATCTTATGTCTTATCTTATCAGTTGTGTGTGGAGAAGCTGACAGAGGTAAATATACTCAGAGCAGAATATAACAGCTGCATTTGTAGTCATCTCTGTTGAGGATAATTAGTTTGACCCACTAAGATTTGTTTGTTTTTCAAATTTTAGTCTGTCAATAAAATATTCAGTATTTAAAAAGATATGGAAGACATTTAGCTGATACTCTGTATCATTAGGAGTCTCCCGTAGGGATGCTTATTAGTAATGCAATCCTAGGCTGGTAGTCTATGTCTGCTGGATGTTATGCACTGTACAATTGGAGACACAATCTAGAGATTCCAAAGGGTTCACAACCAAGGATTCAGATAGTCTAAACCCAAACCCTTCAAATATGAAAAGATCTAAGGGACATTACACAGTCCTCAACCTCAATTTTGATGTTCCTGGATAACTCGGAAATCCTGCTTTCTGAAGTGTACCACTGAAGCAATATGTTATCAAATGAAAAGGAGAGACATCTTACAATTGCCATTTCCTCAGGACAAACAACATGAGTATGATGTACTAAAACTTTTGTGGCAGATTGTAAGGCAAACTGGGCGTATTTTGATCATGTTATGTGCAAAAGTGTCACACAAGCCTAAATGCATATTTAAAGGGCAGCATGCATATGCAGTGGCTGCTGCAAAAATGTGGGAGGAAGAAGAGATGCGAAATATGCTGCAATAAGGCTGCATTTTGTGTGTGCAATACAGGTTACTAATTCAGAAGTTTAAATAATTGTTCTGCTGGAGTAGAATTACCTCCTCAAAAATCTTTAGAATGCAGCTTGCATTTCTGAGCAGTAATTGAAGGACTCTTATGAGTGGTACTGCCTTCAAAGGTGTAGAGGTCTAGAAATGCAGCCCACCTGGACCTGATGGACATGAGGAAGCAAGACAGTGGGGAGTTCTCAGACAGAGCAACTGGGCCTAGTGTGAGTATAGCCCATGTCGCTCTGAATTAACAAATTAACCTTGATAAGAATAACCACAAAACCAGCCATTAAGCCAAAAAAATGTTGCTTCTTTAATGCACTGTGAGATCATATTTAACACAAGGAATTGTGTTTGTGGATTTCAGTGTTAGCAGCACAGTAATGTTCATGAAGCATAATTAAATTTTCACTTGTGTCTGAAAATGAGATACAAATAACAGGTCTGTAGGTTGTCATTATATTGTTGCTCTATTGTAGAGATTTTAACATAATTATTACTGCTCAGTCTTGTCATGTTTATGTCTGTTCCTTGGTTGTTTAAAAATGATACCTGGTGGGTATAATAAGAGGCATGCTGATGCAAAATTCATCTTTTCATCCCATTATCTGCAGCTAATATATTATCTTGTTTCATTTGAGTCTGTCTTAAAGGGTATGTTACGCAAAACTTTGCATCCTTTTGTATTTCCAATTGGCTATATACTGCTCCTGTAAACACTCCAAGAGCAAAGAAAACATCCATCCATTTTCTGTGAGTCAATTGAAAGATGGGAATCATATGTTTCTATGAGCCCTTTGGACGGCTGCTTCATCCTGATGTCAGGATGAGGATATTTGCGTAGAACCACCCCTCATCAATCAAACTCCCACCCAGTAGATTAGTTGATGATCCACCATCTTTGTCTGCCGGTTTTATGAGCATGCTTAAGACGCCAAGCACTACAGCTACAGCAAATGACAAATTATCACAACAAACTGAAATGCTGAGAGAATAATATTTATTGTTAATAACAATTGGGCAAGAGGAGAAGTTCACACACAGAGAGGTTAAGCCCTGCAGATGAAGTTCTAAAGGAAACTCTTCTGGTCTCCCTGTCTTATACCGGGGGCTACATGCGAAAAACAAGCAGGAAGTGTTACTCAGATAGCATTCAATAATACAAAAATACAAAGCACACATTCAGGATTAATGAGGAGAGTAGCATCTACTTGACCTTGGCTGATAGTTCCACAGCTGCACAAGAAGAAACAGAACGAACTCTTTGTACAGAGAATAAATTACGCCATACTGTCATAGAAAGGATATACTGTCAGATAGTATAGGATATAAGAGAGAACATATTGTATAAGATAAAATCACAAGTGTTAATCATACAGAACCTAAGAGAGAGAGAGAGCATATTGTGTAGCATGAATCATACGAAGTCATACAGGATTGGTCAGTAATTAGGAAACTATGGAGAGTAATAAAACCAGGCAAAGTAAGTTATGCTGGAATGTCAATAATTATAATCATGATAAGGTCAAATTCCACCACAGCTGTGTTGAGTTTTGGTTAAAAAAAAATGTAGTGTATACTAATTTTAAACTCAATATAAAATATTACCCTTAACAAAAATGTAAAGGTAAACCTGTATTTGTGTTGTTCAGTTTACAGTAAACTCCTACAGTGCCAGAATGTAAATACCGATATTATAATTTAGCATTAAATAATTATATATTGCCATGAAAATAGGCAAAAATGTGGGGGATTTTTAGCTCAGTTTAAAAAAAAAAAGACTGAATCTGCAACACTTTCTGTTCATTTTAAAGTCAGATAAATACATTGCCTTTAAAATACGAAGGCAAAAATGTATTATTATTATTATTGTTGTTGTTGTTGTTGTTTTTCTTTTTTTTATTGTTACTACTACTTAAGAGACTTTGCTAAGTAGGAAAATTATTATTGTTCTTTTCATATTAAGACACATTAAGACCAAATTCACTGGGTCAGTTTAACCCCTGGCTTTTTCAAATGCCTGTAGTTCTGTTCAAATAAAAGCCCTACGTCTTTAAGTTCATGATGGAGAGAGAGAGAGAGGGAGCGCGCAGTGATTTACCCTTCAGTTTCGTCTCAGTGGGGTGACCTGCAGGATAGATGGTGTGTGTGCTGTGTTGAGACGTGCTCACTGCGCAGCCACTTAACAGTTCAAGTGTTAATAAAAAGTGGAATGTTAGACTTTTTTTCTTTTTCTGTATGTGGCGGCCCTGGATGGATGGCGCCCTTAACATTTGCCTATATTGCCTATGTCACAGGTCGGCCCTGGCTACAGGCAAAGGCAAGTCACATGTGAAGAACTGAAATAATGCCAATTAAGGCTTAAATGCTTAAATGACACTATCAAGAACAGAGCTGGTGAGATCTCTATGTTAGAGTGATTGTATGCAAAGAACTTCATGAACATGTTTTGTAGCCTATAGACCTAAATAACTAGAGGTATCATTTGTCCCCTTTAAGAGTGATCCACCATCCAAATATTATCTGGTCTAAACTGATCCTGTGCAGAGGCACACATTAGAATTGTGCCCTTGAATATTTCATGTCTAGGCCCCTTGCTTCCTACATTTGCTTCAGCGCAACCTGTCACGACTTCACAACATCCCAGAACTTTCATAACCCTTCTTATTATTTAGTTATTTCTCCATAACTCTTACTTTCTCCATGCTGTCATCTCTGGCGTACGGCAAGTTGAGAATATGAATATAAGCAACATGACTGTATATCAATAATCTGTATACACCTGGGTGAAAGTGATTTTTGCTTCTCAAAATTGCATCATGGCTGTAGAAGCAGAACTGTTTTTGACTAGTATAGGAGAAAGCCCACACCTTAAACATCTACAGAGCATGAAATTCAGTGTTGGAATAATGGTGGTATTTTGGCTTTCGTTTGCACTTGAACAGGGCTGAAATGTAGAAGTGGAAGAATCTTTGCATTTCAGTGGTGGAAATAATGTGACATTTTAAATTGCATCTTCTTTTACTACTGCTATACCAAATCAAATAAATTTTATTAAATAATGTGACATTTTAAATTGCAACTTCTTTTACTACTGCTATACCAAATCAAATTAATTTTATTGTCACATTATTTCACCTCAGCTGTGAAAGATGAGGCCAAATGGAAATACTTCATTAATATAAAATAATGACACAATATAGTAATGTAAAAATATAGAGAGTTAAAAAAACAACAACATTTAAATATGATGTTTTGCTAAAATTAAACTAATATCAGATTTTTACTTGACACTTTTCAAAATCTTAATCAAAAATGTAATTCCCAGTTGTTGTTGCATAACCTAATCTGACTAACATACATGTAGGGGATTTTGCAAGTGTAGCAGTATGTGTGGATTGGGGCAGCAGTTGGCCTACTGGTTAGGGGACTGTTAGTGGCACCACTGATAAATCCTTGAGCAAGGTACCATCCCCGGGTGCCCCCCCCCCTACCCCTCACCCCAATGGTGGCAATACACAGCTTCAATTTGTAAATGCGTTAAATACCGTGAAATTATTACACACTATTCACACTGTGTGCTGTGCTGTGTTCATGTTTAATTATACCCAAGGCCAGTCATGCATTTTCAGGGAAATTTAGGGTTATCATAATGAGCTAACACAATTCTCTTTTTTTAAAACAATGCTTTTTCTAAAAGAATACTATGCTCTTTCATAAATAACACAATTTACTTTCTAAAAATTACACAATTTTCTTTCCCAGTTAGGGTTTGGGTTAGGCTTTGCTTTATCATTTCTACACAAACCCTTTATTAATATAAAAATATATATATTACACTGTGTATCTTTACATACTTTTAAAATGTCCTTGCAGGCTACCTAAAACATCATGTATTTCTTCTGCTCAGATGCTTTTCTGCTCAATGCCTGTAGTGGCTGCTGTCATCTAACAAACAAAAGGCCAGGAATACTGAATGTGTTTAAACACACGTACTGATATCCTTACTGAATTGTCAGCGTTTACCTGTATCATAAATGTTTGAGAGTTGGAAACAAAAACATTAGCAGTATTGCCAGGTGTCTATCTCCAGGTGACAGCCTAAGAGGGAGAAATTGTATGATTCTATACATAATATTTGAAAACGACAGTGCTATTACCTTGTAATCATAGTTAAACCATGGTTGAAAGCACTATAGCTATAAATCTGCAAGATTATGACTGAAACATTTAGACTGCTAATGCTTTTCATATGCCATCTCTCGGACAGCAAACAATGAGTTAACACCTTGCTCAGGAATGTAATATTATGGGTTATGCATTATTTCATGTTCATGAAGCCTAAGGCCCCCAAAAGTGATTGATATGTAAGCAAACCTGAAGGTTGCTGAACATATTAATGAATCTCTGCATCAAACGGCAATTATTGTCTTCATTGGTAAGTTATGAGCAGAGGGGTATAGAATAAAAACTCCAAACTTGGATACAGGCAGACTCCTGCAGAGCAATTTTCTACAGCTGTAAGAGAAAGCAGCTTCACCAATTATCCACCAAAGAGTGAGTTAAAACACCTCCTGGCCACTGCGCAGATGTTGTATCCATATGAAATCTAGGAACTGTGAAACTATCAATCTGTCAGTTACTCTGTGTTTCTATCACTGCTACAGTTACACTAACTTTGCCAAACTCAAAAGTAAAAAAAAACTAATCCCACACATGTACTTCCATACTATTTGAGTAGCTGATTTGTATGTATTGCTGTTGTAACTTGATTTCACTTGGTAATCTTTTATGTCTTCTTATGATTTCTATTTGAATTTTATGCTATTTATTTATATTTATATATTTTTTTATTTCTTGTCATGTACAGCAATTGGTCCTTTGTGTTTACTAGAAGTGCTAAACAAATAAAGTTTGATTGGACTGGATGGAGCCCACACTCACTGTATCAATACTGGACATTAACAAGGAATTCTTCGTTAAATTCATTTACCTGGAATTTATTTTCTCCCTCATTGTTCAGAATGACTATAGCCAAAGTCAGAATCTGATGAAACAGAACTGGCACTTACTGTTCTTTTCCAAGCGTGGTAAGCCGTCCTGTGGTGGTATATTCATAAGTTTTCAGTTTCAAGTATGCGCTTTGTTCTTTCAGCTTGAGAGCATCATGTGATGGGGTGACTTACCAGTTGGTGGGTGGAACAGAGATCCAAATGGTTAGAAAACACCCCCAAAAATGATTAATTTACCTAATCTGTTACTTATTTTTCACACCTCTTGAAATAATAGTTTAAGCAGATGATCTACAGCATTGTTCTCACACAAACTGACAGTAACAAGCAATTATTAGCCTCTCTGCCTCTACTGACCAATGAGTTATTGTATGCAGGCATGTGTAGCTTGGCCTAACAGCTAGTGTTGTCAAAAGTCCTGGTACTTCGGTACAAAGTTGGTTACGGTACCAGGTTTTCTGAAGTACCAGTGGAAACAAGAACCCGGTCAACCTGATTCTTGCTGCAGTTGCGTATTCTTCGTAAAAGTACAGAGACATGCCGCCCGGTGGTGCTGCTCTGAATCCGCTCGTTGAAAAGAAAGGAAGAAAGAGCCACTCATGGAAGTCTTTTTGCGGCCGATGACAAGGGAAACATCACTGATCACCAGAAACCCATATGTCAAAAGGAAGACACTTATAAAACAACTCAAAGACCGTCACCCAGATTTAATGAAAGAATCCATTCATAAGTTATTTTTATTTTATATATAGAGCTTTTGTTATAAAAAAAAAAGGTAGCCTATATTAATTTGAATGTCAGATTGAAGTAAACATTGCCATTTGCTTAGTTAACCATTGGCATATGCGTGGCTAATTCTAATGTGAGTAGCCGGATAACGTTCCTTTATTATCTATTTAATGCTCCTACAGCATTTAAAACAGGACATAATAGCATATTTTTACACACTAGAGGCTTTTAAATGACCTGTGTAGTCAAAATATGTGTATTAAAGAACAAATTAATGGTTAATGTTTGAATCTTTAAAACTGGTCTATCAGTAAACCAGTTCTAGCTTATGAAATATAGTTTGCACAGTTTGATTATAGTTTGGTAAGGCTTTAAAATAAGATACAATTAATTTACATGAATTCATATGTTATCCATCAAGTTGAAATGAACATTAATGTGTGCAAATGTTATTTTATACATACACTTAATACAATTTAAAATTAAGAAGGATAGCTGCTGTATAACTCTTGTTTATTGTCAAGTCATGTTAGGGAATCTTTTTATAAGGGTTTTTTTAATGAAACATTTTATGTCTGTGAAAAACTGATATAATATACTTAATATAAGTAATCTTATCTAAAGTATAAAAGCTGAGGTTTGTTATTTTGTTATTTTGCAGGTTTCTTATTTTACATGTAATATTCATATACATTTTTTTTACTGAAATTTTCCATTCACAGCTGCAGGCTGAGGAAAACCACGAATCACCCAAGCAAACTCGATTACAGATGCAATTCAGCAGCAGGATAAATCTGACAAAAACTCACCTGAGGCGAGAAATCTGAACTGAGCTGTTACTGAATTCATGTATGGACCAAGTACCAGTTTATACAGTTGAAATACATTTTGTTTCATTAATACAAATGTTTATGTTTATAAATAAGAAGAGTGTATATACAGTAATTTAATTATTGTTTGTTATTCATTTAAAATAGCTTGTTTTTCAATTCATATTTTTGTGTTTTGCTTTGGTACCGAAATTGGAACCGAGAACAGTGGATTTTCACTGGTGTAGGTACCGAATACTGAAATTTTGGTACAGTGACAACAGTACTAACAGCAAAAGCTTTTTTCTTGATAAAAGCTGTACAAAAACAACCAGAGTACAACCAGAGTACAATGATGCTACAGAACATATTTTTTCTGCACCTTTCAGCATCTGTCAGGTCTAAAATAAAAATAATAATATTAGACACACACACGTTATCTTACAGTTATCATTATTATAATTTCTAGCTAAAAGGGATTTTCCATTTCTACAAGCAGTATCTGCTGCCACAAAGCAGTTTTAAAATGGCCTCACAGATAAAATTCCTGTTTATGGGCCTTTGGACTCAGCATTCTCTCAAACAGGATTAATTTTTGAGAGGATCCTAACTTTTCCCTATGGATAGTTTTGTTGAATTAACAAAATAAATACAGCTCCTGTGTTGTCAAATAATTTTGTGCATGGGTTATTTGATTAAGAAGGTTATAAATTGTAAATAGGACAGCACTGAAGTAGTCTTTCTAATTATACAATTATAACACAAACAAAATTACTGATATATTATTGTAGGCTAATCTATTATTCACAGACCCTCTTGTTGAAGCACCAAGTACATTATTAGATTTAGGGAGATTTGGGGGGTGGGTTGAAGCCAATGTCAAGGTTAGATTTAGGGTTAGGATTCATTAATACAATATATACACTGAATGTAGTGTACATAATTAACAGTTATGTGTAACCAACATTTAGTCAAGCTGAGTATTTATTAAGCAACAGAGGTCTTTAAAATAGTTTTTGGACTTTGTATTAGTACACCATGCTATTACAAGGTTACCAAAACATTCAGCAATGTTCCTTCAGTTCATAAAACTGACACATCCCTTTTTGATGCTCCTAGCAGCCCTGCCTCCTTCTTCAGCTTCCCTCTCTCTTGTCTGTAATTATATCAGGAATTGCTGATTTCAGAGTGTTTTGCTCCTCTGTGCATGTAATCACCCAAATAAAACACCAGCAACATCTGATCATACATACACACTATCAGGCCTCAGCCTAGATCAGCAAATCAGACACTGTACATCCCAGTACTCTGGAAATAACATGATGCAGATCAGTTTCTTGATTTCTCCACTGTTTTCTCTGTTCTCCATCCCACCCAATTCCCAGCCCTCACTTTCCTCCAGCCCATCCATTCAAATTTAGAAGAAGCTAATTCTCTATGACAGGATAGAGACTAATAAGCACAAGTGTGTGAAGGGCTGCATATACCATTTCTTGCTTCCAATTATCTTTAAATATTTTATTCCTTTCATAATTCACTTCACTTGTTTTAAATGTGTACATATTTTATTTTTGAATTATAATATTCAGTACAGATCAGTTGCCTACATTTTATTGAAAAAAATATCCAAGGAGTCAAATTCTATTCCAAATGAAGGTCAGAAAGAGAATTAGAAAAAACAAAAATTTTTAAAACGTGTATATGAATGGAGCAGCTCCAGTTCTTGCAGTAAGAGTAGAAATTGCTATCACAAACATTCCCAACAAACACTTCCAATGCATGAAGCAAAATATTAATTCATTCATTTTTAATTGATTCATTTGAATTTCTAATGCATGACAGTCCAAGACAGCCTTGGAGGATGTTAATAAAGAAAGAAAAAGCCAGAAGACAGACCAGATTGGGAAACAGAGACAAAGACATAGTGACAGATTCCAAGGCAGAACACACACACATATATCTATCCCAGTCACTCTTTTCCTAAGGAAAGAAAAATGTCGTACAAATTGTTGGTATAAAATGATTATTGGCTAGACAGGAGCAAAAGGAGCCATGCTGGGAGGGGAATGTCGGATATCCCCATTTCACTCTCCATCTGTCAAATTCGATAAGCTACTTCCCTCATTCTCATCTCCATCTGCTTTTTTACATTTAAAACACCTCCAGAAGCATTCGTCACAAAGTAGAAACTAATGTTGCAGAAGAGATTGTGAAACGCAGCCCATCCAGATGAGAGAGCTCCACCAGGAGCAGTAAGATGCAGACAGAGATGATTTAATGTCCTTAAGTGACATGCTTGTGCCAGATTCACATTCCTTTAAGGCATCTTGTGAGTGTGAGATAAGCTGATAAGAGTATTGCCTGCACCTGCCATGGATAAGCAACATGCCTTCTGTCTGTCTGCTGTTATCCTGCTACCATTCTCTTTAATTCAACAAATCTAACAATTTCTTTTTTTACTTACCTGTGATATCTGTTCTTTATGTAGCTATCAATAATTATTGTTCAAACTGCGTTTGATGAAGTTCATAAAAACTATATTTGCAAAACTTTGTTTTCAATTTAAATATACTCACCATTCCCTACAGTCAAATATGGGCAAGTATATCTCCAAAAACAGCCCAGTTTTCATTCACTGCTTTAATGAAACCACGCAACACAACATATTTTCATATATTCAGCCAACTGAAGTTTAGCTTTTCCTATCCATTTCATGCTAAATAATGCAGAAGGGAGTGCTTTCGGAAAAGGGTATGATACCCAGGAACCAGGGGCGGAGCCAGGGGGTGGCTTTGGTGACTGAAGCTCCGAATCTCACTTAAAAAAAAGCCCCAAATTTTTTTAAGCTTTTAAAAAATAAGACAACCCTGACAATATATGCTGCCTATGAAATACATTACAACTCATTAATAGGCACAAACCCCAGTTTCCCTCATTCTTAAAAGGCTGTTATTTCAGCGGGCTGAAACTACAAAACCAGAATTCCACCAACTCAATATTCTAAACACTAACGTTAACGTCTACTCGTCTGTTGTCTGTCAGAACTCGTCTCTGTCTTCAAGTAGCCTCAAAACATTACCATGGACATAAGACAATTTTTTACAAAAAGAACCACCAGTGATACATCAGAAGCAGCTGCCAGTAACTTGTCAGATGTTTCAGGTCAGTGATATAAACACATCAGTTTAGCGCACTTTGATATTTGATGCTAATCACAACTTGGCTGTACTGTATAGCAAAACTTGGGCTATGCTATGCTAGCTAGGTTAGACTGCAAAGAGTTGCTGCTGTGATAATTCCTCCCCTCATACAAAACATATAATCAACGTTGTTTAAATGTCAGAAATCTGTTTTCCCTTTTTACTCCACTGAAGAGTATATTGTAGAGATCAATGCCCCTGTGCAGCGCTGCATTCGCCCACTTTTCAGCTTGCCTTACATACAAATCCATGTTCAATGAACTTTGCCGTGTCTACCCTAAAGTGGACTAGAATGCAGGAAATTGCATCTAAGAAATACAACATTTTCTGGGGGACGACCCCCAGACCCCCCTCTGGGCTAAGCCCCGGATGTTCACTATGTCTGGCTCCGCCTCTGCCAGCAACCATGTGGATTACAGGCCACTTACATATATCAGTGGTGAATAAAACCAGACAAATGTCATATGTGGACCTCCCTTAAATATTAAAGTGCAGGAAACATGTGCAACATGTTAGTGCTTTCAAAAACACACAGACAAATTGATTTTCTGGGGAAAAAAACCTATATTTTCCAACCTGAATCAAGCAAGAGCAAAAATACGTTTTGCAGGTCAGTGGTTCTCAAACTGGCCCACAGGCCCCACCAGATGGTCCACATCTATGTGTTGCAAGTTGGGTTAAAACAAAAACATTCTAGGGGGCTAAGAAGACTGGTTTGTAGGTCTTTTAATGCTTTTCAGGTATTATTTTAACCCAGCACATACTGAAATAGATCTTGTAATGCATCTGTACTATATTTCTACATCCTGTCATGGAACTCTTTCTTAGAAACTTCAAACCATCTACCTAGCTCATACAGACTGTAGCCCATCTGGTGATGCATAATTTATCCATACTCTAGCTCCACTCAGCAAACTCAGAATCACTGGTTCTGCATGACAACTGATTGTGCCCTGACAGCATCATGCATAGGATGCATGTGTGCCCAACAAACACATATCACTGGTATTCAGCACTTGGTCTCCCTACTTTTCTTATTTGCTTTCTTGGTGATATAATATTTTCACAGAGTTTTTCCTACAACAGTTATGCAGATGACACCCAGCTCATCCTCTCCTCACATACCAGTGATCCTCAGGTCTAAGTCAGGATCTCTGCATGGCATTTTCCTCTGGATTCCTTTAGCTAAACAGAGCTTCTATATATCCCAGGAATGTTTCCACAAGACTTGGCCTGGTCATAATTTGGTAAATGCTGTCATCACTCCCCCATAAAAAGGACGATAAAGAGTTCTCGTTTTTACCTTGTATTAACAGTCTCTCCTGAACTTGCAGTTATTTCTTTATGAAAACAGTATCATTTGTCCTGTCTTCATCACTGATGTCACTCAAAATTGGACTGTAACTCATTCCTCTAACGACCACCAGACCTCTACAAATTCTGAAAGCAGCAGCATGTCTGGTCTTTAATACACCAAAATTGACACACACAGCACCAATACTGCAGTTCCCTCACTGACTTCCCATAAGATTTATTACACTAACGTTCACCTAAACAGCCAAAAAATTGTGCAACTCCATCTTACCAATCAGCAATGATCAGACCACAGGTCTCAGCTCACCATCTTAGAGCATCAAGAATGGCCGGGCCTGAACCACCTCTTTTTCAAATTTGTCAAGATTTTAAAGCATAACAAGTTTTCTCAGCTTTGGTGGTAGTACAAACTTTCCCTCACCATCAAAATTGGTATATTGCCAAGATAGCTGCAAAGTGGACAGTCTTTCCTGTGAGGACTTTGGTGGAAGTACAAGTTAGATGTTTCTAGTAAAGTGGACAGTGAGACTACAAACTTTTAATATTGTGTGCTGTGTATTCTGCTGCAGTCTGGTCAGCCACTAGCACAGATACAAAAGCGATTCCTCACTTGACTCAATATTCTTTGGAGGAATGAGGTTGCATTCTGGCCATTGCCTTTTCTTGACCACATTGCATCACTGACTTCAATGCCTAAACTACTGCTATGTCCTGTTAAAAGTTAAAAGTTAATTGTTAGCTACCTGTAGCATTTATTTCAGGAACCTGAAAACACACCATGAGTCAGCAATGATTAGCTTTTACCTTATAATGCAACAAAAAAAAAGAAATCCAGATTATATGCAGTAAATCTTTTGGGTGCAAAGGAGAAAGAGTAAGCATTGCTAGAGTTAATCCCCTTTGTTTTGTTTTGTGTGTGTGTATTTTGTGTTTGTGTATGTTAGTGTTTTTATCAGTTGACTCTGATTTACAACATCCAACAAGTTTAAGGATTTTATCCGCACCTGGAGGGTATGTTTTCTGTACTACCAACATCTTTTAAAGAGCTGTCTATTCTGTCCTCCCCCAGAATCTTTCACTGTGTTTGCACTCTCCCCCTCACCACCACCACCTCTTTTGAGTTTTAGCTTAAGGCAGTCCTTCATGTGTGTGTGTTGTTTTTATCGTTTTTTTATGGTGGCTAGGGGGAGTGGGGTTGATGTGCTTTTGTTGTTTATGTTATGTTGTCTTTGCTAAGATAGCTTCAGTACCAGATCTACTGCACAGAGAGCCCTAAGCATCTGCCCCAAATCTCTCCAATTATGAGTCTTTCCTTGAGTGGCTGGAGTAGCCTTCAGCAGGTTTAAAATGCTCCCATTCTCTGCAATATTGTTCTCTTTTTATGTATTTTTAAAAAAAAAAGTCCATAATAACATTGATATTACTGACTAAAGAAACTCACATTTTTGGACTTGACTAAAGACCTGTAGGCCACCTAATGTTTTGGAGTTCACACGCCATGAGTACTAAACACCAAAAAATCTTTTCTGTGGGCCATCTTCAGTACAGATGAAGCAGAGGAGATCGATTCTGAAACTATACACACACATGCACTGTATATAGGCATATACAACATACAATGCATTATAAAAGAATGCCTTATACTGGAATTGGCCAGTTTATTACCACTGCAGCTGTTTATGTGGCCGTAATTGTAGTCCTGTGGTTCGCCACATGGGGGCACTCTCCGATTTTAAAAGTGTTCCGATGCAACACCTGGGGGGTGCCCCCGTCTCTTATAAAGTACCTTGGAAGAACAACTCTCAAGACCCACCCATTATTCGTCACTTCCCTTCATCAACTGGCATAAGCTAAGCTCTTACTTACTTGGCCAATCTAGTTTTTTGCTGTTCAATATGTTTATTTAAGGTTTACCATTTGTTAGATTTGTGTTTTAGATCATGTTAAACTCTTGGTGAAATACGACACAAGTGCCATAGATTACATTTAAGTCAGCCAGAGAGCAGCCAGAGTAATGCTAACTTGCCTATGCATATGACCAGGGGCATAGCACCAAATTCTGGGCCCTATGCACAACTCCAGGGGCCATCCCCCCACCAGGGGCCCTGGTAATTTTGTCCCACTTTTTACCCAAATACGAAGCCCCTGCAAATGACTATTAAAATGAGTTAAGTCTGCAACTTATAGTATAATTTAATGCATAACAAATATACTTTTTTTATAGCAATTTTACCCAGTAGCATGAACATTAGTTTACAATCACGTACAAGACTTTTATTATGTACTTTTTGAAATGGCTTTATTAATGCATTTGAGATTTGCTTTTCAGCACTTGGACACTAAATATAAATGGGTCCTGTTGCTTCATATGATAGTGGACTGGCCCCAAGAGTGTACCCATTTAAAGCACTGCTCCATATTACAGAAGTGTTGCCCTCCAGATGGATTCAGGTATAGCAGCTATACCACGATCATCTGCGGAAGGGGTCCCTGGGGGTATGGTGCATATTGTTAGACAATGCTCTCATTGTTGCAGAATACACTAAAGTCCACTAAGGAGCTCACAACAAAGCAGTTTAATATAGGATACATTAGAAGACTTCCTGTAGGAGGCATTCATGATGCATGAAAACTCAGACATTCCATCTGACCGAGCACTGACCTCTAATGTTATGAAGATAAAAGAAGCCTGCATAGCACATATCATTAAATTTGATTCAACACTTTTCTTCACACTAAGAAGAATCAATCATCAAACGAATTATGTGGAAAAATATAGTCAATCATGTGACAGTCATGTGATGTTTATGGAATATTGAAAACTCCATTTAGATTTAAATTATTTAAATTAGCCAAGCCCGTTGTCTCATTGAAAATTCCCACCTTTATACCTTATCAAAGCATGCTGTAAGGAAATGCTTTATTCCACCATATGTCAATTTATTTAACTAAACATGCCTTCTCTCCCTTTCATATTTTACTGAAGTCACAAAATATAGTAACTACATATCCAGAGATGTTTTGCGTGGTTTTTGGATTTACTTACATGCCATGTTCAGAATAGCCTAGTTTTATATACCACAATAGCTCCGGTAAATGAATGTCATCATTTCAGTTCATGTCTGGGGATGTTACATTCTTTGGTCACAAACATGTGCGACACAAGCGCACCACCTATGGACAAAAGGCAGCAAAAACATAATCTCTTACAGCACCATTCACATCAATGCAAATAGCACGATCCATCAAGAATAAAAGCTATAATAATGTAAATTGCTCGCCACCGAGACAAGTTATACGCACCGCGCCTCTAAACCACCCTTGTCTTGCCATTAAATTTGAGACTATATTGTTGTATCATGTTTAAAATGTTAATTCAACTTTTGACCAATAACCAATGATTTAAACCAAACACTTTCCCGGTGAAAATAAACACTGGCACCCAATACTGCATGTGTTCCAGCAGAGGGCGCTATAGGGACAGCAGACGGTAGCAAATTCACATAAACCCGCTCACCCATCTTAACTATCTAAACCCGCGCACCTAAGGAACACTATATCTATCTGTTTTCATGCAATAATGTCAATCACCACGACCCTATGGAATCACCGGCCAGTTTCTGACTAAAGGGACTACTGTTGACCAGATACTCTTCACAGAGGAGTGCCTTTAAAATTGTAGTGACATCCCAGCAAGCTTTTGTCATTGCCACTTTGTTGGTAACCTAACATCAAAGCTAATAGGTATACTAATATTGAAATGAGAGTGAGACACTAATACTGTCTGCATTGTCAATTTCACTGTAGTGAAAACCTTGAGATTTAGGTGTAGTGCAACAGTACCGCTGTGTTGCAAAAGCATTAACACAAATCAGGGCCACTGCTAGCCCGGGAGCTGTCCTCCGCCCAAAATTATGCAGCCAAAGGTGTTTCTGTTGTCAAAGATGAAAAGATGGACGGCTGAAACAAATGGTGCAAACAACAGGTGGAACCGCAAAGTAGCATGTTTTACTGAAGTGTCTATTGAGGGAATATAAAAATCAGATTCTGTGCCGTGTGCAGTGGCACAAAACCATTTTCCTGTAAGCGGTGGGGTAAAAAGGAAATCTGCATACATTTCTGGTAGCTGAGATTGGTAAGGAAGAGTCCTAATAGTATTCTGGAAATGTTATGAACTTCTTTGTGTGCAGGAAGGAAATTAGAGAAGAAACCTGACAGTACCGAGTGCTCATTAATGCTTTATTCAGATGCTTTTGTAATGTTTTGGATACTGTATCTCACAAACGGACAGATAGACCACGGCCTATCTGTGCTCACAATATTTCACAACACTGAAGCCATGCTACTGTAATCAAATAACTGAAAAAATAAATAAAATGAATAAAATTAGTTATCATTAAATACAGTCATATTTTAGCACCAAAATGAAAAGTTCTGTGTTGCAGTCCACCAAGTTTTGTACTCACGCATACCTTTTCATAAAACCTCTTTAATATGAATGGTGTGTGAGACGGTCAGCAAGAGCAGCATTCAAAAACATACACTTGCATTATGCCTTGACACCAAATTGATATGGCACAGAGGCCAAAGTACAAAACAGACAAAAAACTGGAGATAAACAAGGATGCAGGAATGGCTTTAAAAGTTGAGTTTGGTGGGGGGAAAAAACACGCACCAATTTCTCCTTGACTCATATGTAGTTGATCATCGCAGTGACAGGTGCGAGGACTACATTCTAAGAAAACTGTATACATTTTATTTTTTTCTGATTTATTTAACACAAGTTAATACAGTCTGACATCAGACAGCGCTAACCAGATCCAAACCTTTCATTTCCTTTCTAACAATACCTCACACTCTACAAGGGCACAAACCATCAAAAGTAGGACTGACCATATGGTATTCAAGCAAAGCCTAACCAGAAAAAAAAGATTCAGATAAGGCAGAACGCTTTTATAGGTATAAAATAGGTGCAGTGAAACTACTTAGAGAAAAAGGTGTGGAAATACAAAAAGGGATACTTACAATTAATAAGTTTAAAACAGCACCTCTATGCTTTTCAAGCTAATTTAACTTGTACATTTAGGCATTTTTATACATATATGTATATATATATATATATTGTTTTGCTTCTTCTAAATATTTCAAGTGCCAGGTACGTTATGTTCACCTACTCACCCCTACAGAAGGTATTGTACATGTAAAAGGCTGAATGCAGGCTGTTTGAATAACTCATCCCAGGGAAGTGGCAGCTGACAGTTATGAGTCGAATTCAACAGCCTTACAGTACTGGGGTGATTTTCTTTTGCCTGCGAGGGGAAATCCCACCGAAATAAAAAGAATAGACAGAAAGATCTGCTCTGAAGCAAAGCTGCAGATGATTCTATTCAAGGGGGCTGTTGTCTTAGCGGGACACACTACAGCATAGCTTAGCTGAGAGCTGATTACATGTTTCAGGCATGAACGCTTACTGTACATGGCTTCTCCTTTTCTTCCTGCACCTTTTGTTCAGTGACAATGGTGATTTGACAGATACGCTACATGGCCAATGTGATTTCACTAACATTCACCTGTGGCTTGTAACTGAGAATGATTGTATTTACAAAAGAATACAGACTGAGATGCTTTACCTTTGGAGTCACCATTAGCTGAGTTCCAGGCTGAGAAATGCTGAAAAAGCTCAGGTTTGTTGACTCTTTTCATGCACAAATTATCATCCTTTACACAAATGTACTGTTAAAAAGTACAAACAAGGAATAAAATAACAGAAATACCCCATAAAATGCTCATACTTACTGGCCATTTTTGTCAGGTACACCGTATAGGCACCCTTAATAGGTCTGCAGTTACTGGTTTCACTGACTGTTACTGGTTGATTTGTAAACCCTCCATTACTCCATTCATCAATAAAAAAGAATCATCATAGGTCCATTCATATCTACGTGCACACATCATTAAAACCACAGACACATGAAGTGAGCAGTGATTATCTTGTTAAAATGGCACCTGTCACAGAGTCAAAGAAAGACAACATTGGCAACAATAAACATTTTGACAAATTGTGATGGCTAGATGACTTGGTCTAAGCTTATCCAAAACATCAGGTTTTGAGGAATAATCCCATTATGCAGTAATCTAAGGTCCAAGCAAGGACAACCACTGAACCAGCTAATGAAGCCCCAGGGTGTCACTGGTTGATGGTGTTGAATTGGCCTCCAAATTCCCCAGATCTTTTTAACTGAGCACCTGTCAGACGTGCTGGATGTAACGACCTGATCTATAGGGGCTCTGCCGCGCAGGTCACAGCACTTCATTAGAACTGCATTCTACTAAACTGCTTTGTGGCACCTTTGTGTGTTTTAGAAGTGTAGAAGGCTGACAGTTGTGCATCAGTAAATTCCAGTCAGTCATTTTAAGCCTAGTGAGGTATGATACCCATATGGTATGAATATATGCATATGTGATGAAAATAATTCATATAGTGTTCCTGTTATTACATTACATACACCCCCTGCATCCCAAAACACTTAAATTATAGTCGGACATGTGAATAAGCCTTCCATTAAGCCAGAAATCTTCTATGTAAGGTTTAAGTTACTGCAGATTTTGTGAATCATAAACAAATCTTACCAAATAAGTCTCTAAAATAATACCCTAATAACATACTCCAGCAAAATATTGAATAGAACACCCTTATATTAGTGAAACGTCTCATATGTTTTGCAATAATCCTTTGTGAAATATGTTAACCTTTAAAATCAAATTTAATTTTGAATACCCCTTGTAATATTAAAAGTGCACAGGTTGGCAGGTAGAGATGGTGTTTCTACTACGTCTGCGACCTGACCAAAGCGATACATGTAAGAGGGGCAGGTGTGAATGAGATCTGATAGACACTTGCTCTGGTTCCACCTCTGTTTGGTCCATTGGTTTCAATGAAATATTGTGCCAGTGTTTCACTGCACCACATTGACTGCATTGGTATCCACACACTGTCTGGGTGCTGGTTTGCATTAACCACATAGAAACAGCATCAGAGTGTGTTTTGGAGGTTCTAATTCTAAACCTGGCCAATGTTTAAACTTACTCTGAATAATACAACTGGTCCATGGCCAAGTCCAATTGCCTGTATTTTGCTGGTAACAGTGTAGCCCTGTATGAATTATTTCTAAATTCTGAACCTTTAGGATTGTACTTAAATACCATGTTCTGGAGTGTGTGTTGTGTAGCTGCTCTCAGAATAATGCGACAGAGAAAATGGGGTCCAGTGTCTCAGATCTGCAGACAACTGCAATGTTTCTGTTCTGCCACTAGGTGGCCAAAGTCCACCTTTATATAGTCCATAACTGCGAACATCATTCATATGTCCACAGCATATGCCTAGGTGCCACCGCCGACATTGCGTCACCTGAAAGAATCCCGATATCCTTGACAATTGATTTTTTGGAGTCATGTCCTTCCTTCCTTTCGTGGTCTTCTACTCTTCTTGTAATTCCAGATCCAGATGTAATTCCTTTTTAGGAGCACCAGAGATAAGGCCCTTCATGACTGGATCATCACTCTGTTTACTCATTAAACATCAGTGAAATGGTGGTCAGTGACACATCCAATATGAGGCAAAATGACCACAGGAGCCCTGGGGCAGTTACACAGCAGTAGGTGAGAATTAAAAAAGAGTCCACAATATGAAAAACAAACACAAAGCACCATAAATGAAAATGGAAACGGATGGTGCCATAAAAGAGTCCGTCTCAGTGCATGTGAGTGTGTTTGTGTGTGTGTGTGTGTCTGTATGTCTGTACGTATGTACAGTGCATGAGAGAGGGTGTGTGTGTATGTATATGTGTTCATGAGAGGGTGGGGGGTATACGCATGCATGCTCATGAGCGATTGTGTGCGGCATCTCCGGCGTGCCAGGGGCGGATCAGAACTTGCTCTGTCTTAACTTGTCAATGTGGTAGCAGAGCTTGAGAGCTGGGCCCAGTTTAAGTCCCAGATACTTCATGATCATGTCACTCTTCAGCAGGAGCAGAGCATCTCCATCAATCTCCTGAAGGACCAATCACAATCCAGAAAAATATCTCTCAGAACAATGATTAAAAAATAATACAAATACCATATCACAGTTATAACCTAGACCTAACATTAAAACAGGAAAAGGACCAATTTTGGATCATTTCTTATAAACCATTTATTGGTATGTTGGACAACTGGTGCTTTCAAACTGTTTAAAACTGTCTATATGAGTTAAGATTTTGATTTCAGAGAAATCCATTATTGCAGTACAACAATTGTATGAAAATTGCCTATCATGCATATTGTAGGCCCATAATCAATCTGTAAAAGTATAATAATTAATAATCTGTCATTAGAACTGGGGATTTGTACAAATAATTTACATTTTTGCAAAATTTAAACTTAACATTTTAAACACAAAGCTCACAATGTGGGCCGAAAGACAGAGTGCACTAGCATATTAACAGTACTTTCTATAAGTCAAAGCTACAAAATGGAAAGTACATTAATAAAAGAAAAAAAAATCCTGGCAGTTTAGCACGACAATAAATACAGATCCAGCAACAGAGTGGCCAAAATGAAGCTAATAAATTAGCCAACTGTAACGTTGGGTGACCGCTAGGGGTCACCCTAAGTGCCTTTTTTGTTTATTTTGGATTCTGGTGTGTATTTGGCCTCCTGATCACACCAGTGGCCTATTGCACAAAACTAGGATAAGGGATTAAGCATAGATATCTTGGTTATCCTGGAGTCGGCTGCAAAAAAGCGGGATAGGGGGCAGCAGTATATGTTATGCCCCCTGCAGCCCCCTTTCCTGCTTTTGTACAAAAGGAAAGGGGGCTGCATGTCATGGATAAATTGAACCAGGATTACCAAGATATCCCGGCTTAATCCCTTATCGTAGTTTTGTGCAATAGGCCCCAGCTTCTAATTAGAGCATTCGAATAAGCAGCTGCTGGGGTGACCAGGGAAATGGGGTCTTTGTTGTGATTGGGTATTTCTTTGTGGGTTTTTGTATATAACGGTTTTTCCGTTCTGTTTCAGTTGTGGGTCATTTGTTCGATTAGGAAATTCTTTGTTTTGCGCTTTTGGCCAGTGTGCCTTTTTGTTTTGTGTTTATTAAAAATAAATACAATTTGAAGAATGGAAGGTTGTGGACATGCCAGTCTTCACTCGTGACACGGGGGGAGGACGTGACACTAATTGCATATTTGGAGCAAAGATCTGAAGAATCTGATCGTGAAGTCCATAATAACAGTATATCATTGGACTTTACCAATTCCTAAAAAATCATACACAGGTTTGTGTATACATACAAATCAACCATGCATCCAGAATAAGATTTTCTTTAGTTCTTTTGTGTGATATCTGATTCTGTTCTGCTCAGAAGGTAGGCCAGCTGCCTACAAGGTGGTAGTGGCCTAATGAGTGATACACTTGTCTGCGAATGCAAACTTGCAAGCCCAAACCACCACTTTCTATCACTGTGTCATTTACAACACTCAGTTGCTCCAGGGGGACTGTCCCTGTAACTAAGGATTATAAGTTGCACTTGATAAGTGCATCTGCCAAATGCCACTTTACTTACAATAACAACTAATCACAACTTACATTCTGTCAAAATATCTGTACTGGAAATATTGGCTCACATGTTTTCGGAAGAGCTCCACATGTGGTCCCAGGGCCTGAGGGTCTGCATCTTTAATGAACCACACCACCTCCTCTACACTCCACCGGGATGGATCTTTACTGGAGGGAGGCTTTGACTCAGCTGCCTCTGGTGATGGACTGTAGGCTAAAAAGATGGAAGGAGAGAGATCGAAAAAACATTACAGAAACATAAGGATAAAAATAAGGATAAAAATATTTTTTTCAATATCAGTCCCAGTAACGTGTTTAAACCATAATGTCAAATAGCCAGTAAGTTACGGTAAATTCCGGACTACAGAGCGCACCTGAAAGCCGCAAGCTCTAGTTTTAGAAAGAAAATCTATTTTGTACTTGTACAAGCCACACCGAATTTTAAGCTGCATGTGTCTTACGTTGTAATATGAGACCTGGCGCCGGGTCTAGTTACGAGTAGAGTTTAGATTCTCTGGCCGAACCCGAACCGTCCCGAGCCGGTCTGCGGGTCGGTAGGGCCGATATTTCCTGCCACTATTTGTTTTGGGTCCCGATGTAAGCTCTGGTTACAAGGCAAAATATTTTGGGCAGATTGGAAAAAAAACACGCATTAGCCGCAACGTATTTTAAGCTGCACTCTTCAAACTCTGGGAAAAAGTAGCGGCATATAGTCTGAAATTTACAGTATATATTATATGTATATAATAAAAATTTTAACTATATATAAAACATAATTCCTATGTATTATATATAGTCATACGATATAGTTTATTAGATATAGTTACATATATTTATATGTAACTAGAAAATATTACCATTCACAAAAATTATTCAGTAGATTAGGGTATATTCAGCGATTGCTCCACAGTCTACGTAGTCAGTACGGGCAACTCTCATTGCTCTGTGAATATGCAGCCCAATACACTATGATGTACTATGTGTTCTGAGTTTTTATCAGTGTCATCATTAACTTTTTATACCAATTGCTTATAATAATAGCTCTTCTGTGGAATCAAGAAAACACATGCAAACCCTGACTCCTCACACACATCATTGACATTTTGGAAGGACCTAACCACTTCTAAAGACCCCATTTTGGAGATGTTTTGACACAGTTGTCTAGCCTTCTCTATAATGACCAAGCATATATATGTATTATTCGTAACTGTATTTGAGTAAAATTAATAATTCAGCACGCAAACTCCATCCGCACCACCGAGAATCTACTCCTGAACTTGAGCATGTGATGGGGGGTGCGGGGGAGGTGGAATATCTAAAAGTGAAAGTGATCAATCAATGATACATAAACACACCACTGCACACAGTGTGAACAACACAAATTTCCTCCTCTGCATTTAAACCCGAACACAATAATTTTTTTAAGTATTTGTCCGAATACGGTATTCGTAAAAAACATTTTATTTGTGCCTTTCCGAATACCGCATTCAGATTCAGCCCCACCCCTAGTATATATATACATATATATTAGGGCATTAACTACTTCA
Source organism: Ladigesia roloffi (assembly GCA_037577295.1). NCBI lineage: Eukaryota > Metazoa > Chordata > Actinopteri > Characiformes > Alestidae > Ladigesia > Ladigesia roloffi. The sequence continues at coordinate 13,431,059 of JBBKCR010000148.1, read as the reverse complement.
GATTTTTCCTAGTCGAATAGTTCATCAAGATAGTCTAAGTCGAGTCGACTAGTCGTGATGACGTCAAACACACGCAGGAACAAAGGTGTCCAACACTGAGTAACTTTATTAAAGTTCTCTGTAACATTAACAGTCAACATGACATTTAAACTAAACAAAACAAAGGCTGATACCTTGATGGTTCTGGTAAATTTAAGTGTAAACAGAAAGTGTGAACAGTTTAAGCCCTGGTGCTGCTCAGCTCCTCTGAACCGGACTCCCTGCAGTGCTAGCATTAGCATGTTAGCCGTGCTGTTTGAGTTCTAGAGTGAAGGATTTCCACACGTGAGATGTGTGTCTCTGTTCTCTACTGCGTGTGCCTCCACTTGTTGTGTTCTAATGTTCTAAAGTTTACACACCAATCTACTTGCCCCTTTTATGAAGGGACTATTGTAATTGGTTAAACCAAGGAATGCGTGTCAGCGTCAGTCAATCAGAGGCAGAGACAGCAATACGTCCAAAGCGAGGGCAGAGAGAGAGAGAAAAAAATCACGACTAATCAACTGCTCTCAGAGGCCGTCGACTAGTGTCTCTATAGTTAACTAATTGACTAGTCGACTTTTGTGTTAATGCCCTAATATATATATACACACACAAAGCGAGAGATAAAATAATTAATGTTGTACCAAAATTTTAGGAAACGCTGAACAATGAAGCCAAAAACCACAAAAATAGACCATGAATTAAATATGAAGCTAACAATATATTTTTTATTTAAATTTATTACTGGTTAGATTTTTGATCATTGATGTCCTGGAAAAATCTCCAGATTCATGATGTGACAATGTTTTCTTACCACTTCTGTTTCCTTCCTGGAATGTGCTGGGACTGGCTGCCTGTCTGCATACACCTCCAGAGTAAGTAGGACCAGAGCGAAACCCATAGCTGGATTTAGGTGCCATGTACGGCGATGGAATAACACCAAAATTGGCATCACTAGGGTCACCAGAGTAGCGCTTGGACTCCATTTGTTCAGTATGGTAGTCATCCACCATAGAGCCTGCTGAGATAAGGACACAAAGCACAACTCTTAAATAATAATGGACATGAAAGTACTCTTGGTTAACCTTTATATCTACAAGGTCATCTATGATGATCACATGTCACACTCTCACGCCCACACCTGATCATTTTATTTGACAGCAAATAATTTACAATAGTTATTTGCTCTGGACTGCTAACTGAATAATAGGTCTGCAATTTAAAGGGTTAAAAAGGTTTCAAACCCACACAGGTATTTGTCCAAGCTTGCAAAAAGAACATGTGTGCAACTCATGAGATGTCTCTGCCATTCTTGATCCATTAACTACCAGCATGGGCCTAAATTGTCATTGGAATGTCTTCAGAGAAACCTGTAAACATGCATCATCCTAAACTTCATGACCTAATCTGCTGACTTTCTCCCACTGCTTCCTAAGCCACCGAGACAGCACTTACACCACAGAATACTAGAGGAGCGATTAACCCTCTGACCACCACTTAAGAGAGCTCAGCTAGAAGTAAAGGCCTCTTCCAAGCTCTCAGCAGGTGAGATCAGATAAGGGACTCAGAAATAAAAGCCTGGCTAAGGAATCTCTTCTGGAGAGAAAATAGTTCTGAGAGACTTCCAAGCTAAATTGGAAAGTCTAAACCAGAAAACTTGTGTGCATAGAAGCAAAACAAAAGGGAAAATGATAAGTGAGCGTACTTGACTTGGCCTGTCCGTCTGGGTGCTTGTCGGTGTGGAAGGAGGAGGAGGAGGAGGGAGAGGAGGAAGGTGCGATGGGCTGGTCACTGAATAGGTTTTCACACAGCAGACTCCGGCACAGCTTCTTGAGGAAGCGCAGGACGTAGCCAACGCTGTTCACCACTGGCAAACTCAGCAGATGCTGCTTACCATCAAACGTGGCTGTGTACATAAAAGAGTATGTTAATGAAAGTATATAACGTAAAAGAATGAAGGTAATCTTCTCCTAATCCCAAATCGATCAACCATGCCATGCCTGTGTCTTAAGTTTTACATGGAAAAACATTACAGCTAATAGGTAAAGGAAGTTCATACTGCACTGTCAATGCACTTACCTCACATCACACTGATCTGATAAGATCTAAACCTAAACACTGTTACAAATAAACATAATTCATAATGAAAATTTAGGTTATATCCAGGATCGATGCTAAAGGCTGGGGTTTATGTGAAGACCTAACACCAGCTATGTCTGACTGTTTCTTTCGTGAGCTCTCATTTCCTGTTAAAATTTGCTCCCTGAGCTGGCTGTTCTCTAAAACTGTATAACTGCAATATACAAATCCAGGATACTATCTGAATGTCTTCTAAGCTTCAAATATCTGTTTATGCTAAACTAAATGCTCAAAATTCAAAGTTGCTGTGTTAAAAAGTCTATTTAAATGTAAAGGTTAAATGAAAACTACGGTAGATGCTTTACCGAGAGAAATTGCAGCGTGTGATAGCAGTTTTGCTATAAAAGCTGACGTTTTTTTAACTCTGCTATGTGTTTTTTTTCAGTGTTTATTTTCTCTGCGTTTCTCTGTTTTTTCTTCTGCTTAACCAGCCTCCATACCCCTGATGTAACAAAGCCTCCAACACTCATTTTGAATATTACTTGAATGTTCTCTCTCTATTTTGTTACAGCCAAGCCCATATCTCAAAATCTGTAGAAGAGGCACCAAATTCAGCCATAAAAAAGTAAGAACTGTAAAATTAAAAAAGTCTTTGTAATGAATCCATTCCCTTCTCAAACATATTTATTCATAAAGACTATTGAACATTTTCTTGTCAATATGATAATTACAAGTTATTTGTTTAAAGGATCGGACAGTCAAACAGTTAAAATAGTTCAAATGCCTATTTGATAAACCACTGCTACACTCTTTAGACAAAAGACATTTGAACATCATATCAGTATGAGCTTATTTGATATTCCATTCCAAAACCATGGATATTAATGTGAGTGGACTTTCCACAAGAATTCTGTTAGCTCCCAAACCCAGATTCATTACTCCTGAGAACACTTTTTCAGTGTTTCAGAGTCGTGTTTTTTAAGGGGACTGCATGACTATGCTTGGTTTTACACATACGTAGGTTAGCAATGTGTGTTGCTCAAACACTTGAACTCCAGAATTAGGAGGGGTGGCCACACAGGCAGAAATTGTGAAAATCAGATTTTTAAATGAAATTGCTCAAGCGTTTAAAAAACGTTTATTCTTAGCTGTGTGATCACTAATATTCTATTAAGGAAACTATGTGTTTGTGTTACCTGATATTTTCTCTCCTCCATAACCCTGTGTGAGAAGAGTGAAAACTGCTTTCTGCTGATAAGCGCTGTCGATACAACCCTGTACCGCCTGCTGCAACACCACAGAAGGCCTGGCTGGGCCTAAATGATCAGGCAGCTGAAGAACCTTCTGCCTGTCCAAGTTAGGACCTGAGTTCACCTGTTTATTCACATAGATACAAACTACAAAGGGGAGAGAGAAAAAGAGAAAGAGAGAGGGGTGTTAGTTAAACTCTAACATGAAATCTTTCATCTAATAATGCATAACAAGTAATGTAATCATGTTTGCGCTGTCTTTGAGACTTTAAAAACATTGTCCTCCTGAGTTTTTCAATTATAAAAAGAGACATTTTAAAGAAGCTGTAACATGTATTACAACTACAAACACATGCAAATGTTAGGTGCTGCTGGTGTGGGTTTCCTCTTTTTTGTGGTGTGCTGGACTAATATCAACTAATAGCTTATAGCACCTCCTTTTGAAGACCAGCTTTATATTGACCCGTCTATAATTAAAAACACAAAGTAATCAATAAGCTGATTTACAGTAAGCATACATTTTAATTGATTGCTTTTTTAATGTGTAATCAGTTTTAATCAAGTAATTATATAGCACTGTGCTACCACACTTTGTAGCACTTTTGAAATCAAAATTCTAGAAGCATGACAATATTGCACTTGACTGACATTTTCAATATACCTAATTTATCTTTATTTATTTTATTTTTTTTTCAAATTATATTTATTTTCTGGTTTTAGTTTTAGTTTATTTTGTTAGATTCATTTAGACATGTATTACACCTGATCTATTTATCCTAGCATAGTAGTAATCTTGTTCTTATTCTTATTCTATTGTTATCCTTAATTTGCATTATTCTAATGTCTCGTGTTGGTGTAATGTGGCGGTCACCACAAACAATTTCCTTCGGGATAAATAAAGTTTTCTGATTCTGATTCTTAATTTAAACAAAACAGACCTTCAAATGTAACCTTTTATCAAACAATACTTTTCCTATGTTTGTCCAAAGAAATAAGGCGAGATTCACTTTAACAGACTACCTAAATTATTCTATCAGAATACAGGATCACGCGCACACACAACCCATGTGACTAAACAGAAGTGGTGGTGCCGGTGTTTCCCATTCAAACCGTCGCCACAAATATTTGTTGGAAAGCTTTCAAATATTTGAATTTGCACACTTGAAGAGTGCAATAGAGGGAAAGATAGGCGCAAATACATTTTTCATATGTGTGAGAGAGAGACAGACGCTCAGACAGAGTTCAACACCCTGCTGAGAGGTTCAGGAAAATAGCAGCACAAGCTAAAAGAGAAATAGCTAGTATGAAGCGGGGGAAAGAAACGAGATATTATTCAATACAATACAAATTTATTTATATAGCACATTTAAAAACAACCATAAACAATAAAAACAATAAAAAGACAACACATACAAATCGAAAATATAAGTTAAGTAATATTGAAAGCCTTGGAGAAAAGGTGTGTTTTCAAAGCAGATTTAAAAACTGACAGGGTTTGAGCAGATCTGATGTGATTCGGAAGGCTATTCCACAACCTTTGAATTGTTTTTGATTTCCTTTAAAAGGTCACCAACATCCACAGCAGCAAACATTATGACTGTTACGTTCAACTGAAAATTCCACAAAATGAAATGTTATCTTAATGTTATCCTACAACCAAATTTATTTTACAGAAGAAAAATGACAAGAATCTTTCAGACCCACTGCAAAAAGTGGTAATTTATTAATGAAAGGAATACAAGAACGTATCATCTAAATTACAGTTCAAACATCTTCCCAGTTTGTACAGTCTATATAGGGAACCTAAACTTGAAAACAGTTTTTAATTTTTTTACATTCAGCACCATATTTACAAGACACTATTCAGTTTCTGTTACTGCAAGTGACTGCAGACAGTCTGTAGCAGTTATTGGAAGACATGGGAAAACACTGCAATGTTCTGCTGTTCCTGGCTGTCAAATACGAAATGTATGAATGCATCCACCCAAGGATATAAAATTTTAAACATATAAATATAAATAACTCATCCCAATCATTACGGAGGTAATTTACATGGCGTATTATGCTGAATGGTACAAAAATCAAACAGAAGAAATTATTTTCCCATGAACCTGCACTAAAATGTTCCTGAGTGAGGTAATAAGGCTTCAGTAATGCTTCAGTACTACCTTTGTTCTGCATGGGTCAACTTCAGTCTCATGTTTATAGTAATAAAATGAGGAGAGCGTATGTGTCAAATAAAGCAATTTAAGATCCAAATTCTTGTCTTAGAACAAACATGGAGGGCTAAATAAGACAGTTATGTTTGGCCACAATGAGCACAGACACTGAGGGGTCAGTGGGGGGGCTTATAAGAAGGGATAAGTGGGGATAAGAGGAATGAGCCTGAGGGAGTAATGGGTGTGTGGAGGAATCCTCCAATCACTCAGTGGCTCTCCCCTACCGCACATGCCCTTCTCATCTGTGCCGCGCTGCTGCTTTTATGTGACAGATCGGCATTCTCAGGGATTTCCTTCAGCGTCTGTCACACAGAAGGCCCAATGGACATCTTGCACATGCACACACACACTCTCACACACATTCACAAATGCTCACACACACACACACACACACACACTGACAAGAAGAGAGGGCATGTGTGTGTGTGTTTGTATGTGTGTGTTTGTTTGTTTGTTTGTTTGTTTTAGTACCTTTTCTGGACAAATTGTGGCTTTGTAGAGATCCAAGGAAAAAAAGTGCTACCATATAAAAATAAACCAGACACAAGCTATAAACAACTTACCAAGATCAAGGTCAATGTTAGGGTTAGGATTAGGCTTAAGCTTAGATTACTATTCCTATATGAGGTTTGTTGATTTTGTAGGTGTAGAAAAACACTGTTATATTTAAATTGTATTCCTATGTTACATATGATTTTTTTTCCAAACGAATAAACACAAATCCAGTTAATAAACACAAATTGTGCTCTTCTTGCGATTTTCAAGATCTGTTGTTATTTTCACATTATCTGTGAAAAAAAAAAAATAAATAATAATAATGAATTATGTTTGGGCTCGGCAGTTAGCAAGGAAAACAGACCCCTGAATGGAATGAGCCTCCCCTGCTCATCACCCGAACATAAACAACCAGCATGAGGACTAGGGGAACGGCGGATGAGGCCTGCAGCCAATCTGAGAATGTTATTAACTTCTCCTTGCTGCTGATTGGCAGCTGCCCTGTGATGTATCTCTGGCAGACGCAGTCCACAATCTTCCTCAAGGAGCGCTTCGAGGGTTCTTGTATTTTTTGCTTTGTACTTAAAGCCCTGTATTTTTATTACAATAAATTAAATGAATTTATTACTGTATTTACCTCACATATACAAACGAAAACAAAAACGCATGTGCATTAATAGAGTACAGTCTATTTAGGGGTAACATCAGTATTTTACATTCTAGCACTGTAAGAGACAGCAGTTCAATGTACAGAGAAAAGATACGGGTTTCCCATTACAGGTTCTTTAAAGGTAAAAATATATATTATATTTTCTG
>JBBKCR010000148.1:13370469-13383287 GCA_037577295.1 Ladigesia roloffi | reverse complement strand
GATACAGATACAGATAATTAATCTGGCAAACAGATACAGATACAGATACAGATAATGCTGTACTCGCTCATCCCTAACCATGACCTCAGCAAGGATCTGAGCAACTTCGACAAACTATCATAGCTAGATCACACAGCCAGAGGCCTTTTGGGGTAGTACCTACCATAAAGAGGCCACCAAAAGCCCAGCAACAAATGGGCACCCAAACAGTTGGCACCAGAGAATGCGCGATGAGAAAAGAGCAGGCCAGCAGAGGGAGTGTAATGCTCTAAACAGTAATGCTGTCACTACGCGGTTATCACTACGCTGTAGTGTTCTGCTGGGCAACCTGAGCATTCATGTACATGTTACTTTGATGTGTACAACCTACCTAAATATTGCTGCAGCGCTTTCTTTTATTGCAACAGCCTTCAATAACGGCAATAACCTTTCCGTGTGTCCTGCTATGCTGCAAATACTGGATTTTTTCTTTCAAACTAACTACTAACACTGGTAAATTTTTACTTACTTAAAAAGGTCCTAATCTGTAGTTTCTTGGTGTGCTGAACACGAATATGACCATGAAAATTCCTTTTGCCTCTCATTTTGGAGATATTTTAGTTCATTTTCTTTGCTTCACAGTGTGTATTATTCCACTAGGGCTGTAACTACATCCTACATAAGCCTAAAATTATGTAATATTGCATTACATTGCATAATACCATCATGCACACATCCTCATCAAATCATTATCTAATGCGATGCATTACTTCTTATGCAATCAAGATATTGCAAAAATGCAACAAAGATACCAGGGTCAATAATCCACAACCATACTGACTGACTACTGCTAGACACTCATATGCTCAGGAAGAGCTCTACAAGAAATCCAAGTAGTAGTCTTGATGTTTTTGCAGGTATTAAGCATGGACCTATTATTTTTGGCATTCATTTCATGATGTAAACAATTATTGCAGATTACAGATTTGTGTTTAGCATATAAAAATTGATGAGAAATTAATTTTATTTCAGTAACATGAATTTGATTAAAATGTGTTGACCAATGTAATTGTGTGTGGAAACTTTTTTGTGGCCATATACAATTTTTAATGCATTTTAGCCTGAAATTTTTACAAACGTTTTAATTTACTAATTTTCTAACATGGATATTAACATTTCTGCTCGCTGCTGATTGGCTGCTGCCTTGTGACACATCTCTGGCAGCTGCATTCCTGCATCAGAAGTGTTTCCCATGTATATCTTGAGTTTACCTTTACATTTTCTTTAAGGACAACATATTAAAACAAATATAAAACTAAAATGCTTTGGCATATTTAGGATTTAGGCCATAAATATAGCCATTTTTCTACCTTTTCTATCTCAAATTAGTTGTCTGACAATTTGCGGGTGCTCTTGGATGTAACCACTGCAAATTTTGAGGGGTCGACTGTAACCTTAAAATTTCCCTAACCTTGAAGTTTGGTTTCCATGGTAAGGTGGGGAAAGCTTCCGAGGACGGCCATGACCTCATCATACTTTTCCTCTCCAAGAAACCGCAGCATGTTTCTCCTGTCTGAATCTTTCAGGCTGACCAAGTCCTGAATGCTCCGCACTTTATACTGTAAGTGAGTAAGAGAGAGGGGAGACATTTGGAAACAGACATTTCCATAATATACAGAATTCATAGCAACAGATATGAAAGCTAAACACTAAGGGTCGGTTTCCCGGACAGGGATAAAGCCTAGTCCTATATCACGAAGTGCTGAGAATATAAATTTTAATTTGAAAAGAAAAGGTTATTCAGGACTAGGCTTAATCCCTTTCTGGGAAACCAACCCTAAATAAATTGAACAGATGATCTAAAAATCAAATATGCGTACCTTTTTGGAGATGCAGTATCTGAGATGCTCCTCCTCAAAGTGTGGCAGCTGCAGTAAAGGAGACTTGGCCTCCTGCAACCCCTGAACCACCATCTGAGTGAGCTTCATACAGTTCTCTATTGAGGTCAATCTAGGAGCACGAAACCCTGCATAAATCACAAAATGTGTTTTAAAAAAGTCCAGTTACGTTAAAAGTTAAACAAAATCAATAGTTTTAGGAATGGTTACTGATTATTGGGGCTGCATAGACTATTTATCTAAAATTCCACAAGTCCAAAGCAGGATAGCAATAACTGGTCAATTGCAGAGAATATAGTGCATACAACCAAAACTCATACCATATGTATCTAGCTTATTTCTAGCTACATTCTTGAATAGTTTAAAAACAGCATCTTGGACTGTTTAAAGTCCAGCAACTATTTCTCAATCTAAAAGCCTTAGGGATGCTTCCTAATTGCCCGAGTTGATACACAAGTGTTTTTTTTCACTGGACACAAAGTGTGCACATAAACACAGAAGACTCTGAAATGTTACTTTTAGCAAGGAGTCTCCTTCAAGAAGTGTGTGTAAATTACAGCCATTTCCACTAGTCCACACCAGACTGAGTGTTTGAGCAACTTTCTTGTTCAGTAAATTTCACATTTCCAAGACGAATGTGTACACTGGTGTTTTGATTTGCCAGCAATTTCCTGGGATACAAGTATGCTGTCCTGTTAGCAACACAATTTCTTTATGTTTAATAACATATCACTGTATAAAATCTAGCTCATCCATATTTGTTATTTGCAGGTTTAATCCTCAGCCTTACTTTGACTTTCTTAATATATGTGAATCACAGTCAAAATGCTTAAAGCCTTGCCTAATTATTTCTTGATCACAAAAGGATTTGTCATTTCAATTTTGGCAACCGGGCTGCATCTAGTCAAAAAATGTTCTGGGCCAAAATCGACATGCTTCACCATTATTAGATACAAGCCTCTATTAAGACTTCTATGAAATAGAAGAAGAGGAAAGCATGCTCTCATATTAAATGTTCTAATTTGGTGTGAACTATAAAAACTAGCACACATCCAATAAGGGTTCCCAAGTAAATGTGCTATAATTTCAAATGAAATTACAGGCACACAGTTGGCTTTAGTTTGATTTTGGCCAGTCTAAATAAGAAATGGATGGAAACTGTATTTTTGGCTTGTCAGGAGTGTATTAAATGTATGACATTGGTAGCATGCTACTCACAGCAGGCATAGCTGCACACATTTCAGATGCCACTATTTAGAAAAAAGTCTAAAATCACTTCCATTGGTCATTTACACTTCTTTAAAAATCTTTTTAAAATACTCTTCACTGCTCCAGGGTGTGTGTGTTCCATCTCTTCTCACTTTGCTCCCACTAACAACAATTATTACTTAAAACGGTTAAAAACCTTAATCTGTCTTTAATCTACTGTAGGCTTTCTAAGCCTTTTAATGGGAACTCTGTAAACTCTGTATGCTGTCTACTGTGTTGGTGTGTGCATACCTCCTCTGTTGGAGGCCATCATTGTGAGCTGACAGCCAACATTTATCATCTCCTGAAGCAAGGCAGGACACTTCTTCACTACAAATCTCTGGTCTGAAACAGAGAAACAAATGTCTGTGTTTAGAAAAAGCCTGGAATATCTGCAGCATGCAAACATACACGTAACAATACAGAAATGAAAAATACACAAAAAAATCATTTGGTGTAGAACTATGAACACCTATATATAAGTGTGGATGATCTTGAATGCATTTGCATGAGTGAGAAAGATTTGCATGTTTACCTTCTTCAATATTCTCAGACACTTCCATCCGAGCAAGGTGTGTGAGCACGAGGACACGAGCCTTCAAACTGTAAGGGTAACAGAATGGAGGCTCCTTCTTCTTTACGTTGATGTTTCCCAGCTCCCGAATCAGCTAAAATGACAACATGATTTATGCTGTGCACTGTATTTAAGCAACATGCAAACAAATGTATTTTTATGTGTGAAATTGTAGAAAGTGTTTAACAGCGTTAAGCTTCTCACAGTTCCTGTACCTGTGGAACTTCAATATTGTCTGTTGGTCTAATAATTGCCTCTTTGTTGCTACGTGGGTCAAATTCGAATGCTGCCGTCAGCACCATCACTAACCCTGTGAAATTGTAAGCACGTAAAGGAAAGTCAGAAAGGAGACATTTGTTGGGTGAAAGTAATTGCTAAGTGAGTCTGTTTTAAATGAGCTGCTATTATAAGAAGTAAAAACATGATGAGTTTTTTATTCACAGCAGCAATTCATATTCCACAGAACATACCACATTAAACTACTTATTAAGCCAATTATTTTTCCTGATTCCACGTGGATATGACTAGTGCTTTTTACTTCAATCACATGGATCCTCAAATATCACTTTTTTACAGAAGCATTGGAAAGTGTACTTACGCTTCATGTTCATGTTGGGTGTTTTGTACATAAAGTGCATGAAGAGCTGAGTTGTGTTAATGAGGATCTGATCCCCACTGTAGCGAATAGAACGATACCACCATGTGCCCTGAAACACGCACACACACACAAACACACTTAGAAACTGCATGGATTGTTTAAATGAGAAGTCAAATACAAGGATTAAAATGAAACATTTCAAAGTAATTTAAGTAATAAAACAAGCCTCTCACCACAACCACTGGAAGAATGACCATAAATGCCAAACCATACACCAGTAGCACCTGCAAAACACACACAGATATCAATAACTCAGGACATTTTGACAGTTGCAGATATAAGACGTGAGCTTTTAAACACACAAAAATCAAGATCAAAACTGAAGGACTGATGAAACACCATACCAACATAGAATTTTTCTGATCGACGATCCACGCAGGTAGAGCAATACCAAAACTCGTGACTAGGCAAGGGAAGGTTTACATATGGGCAGAGATGGGGAAAAAAAGAAATGAAGAAATTAGCTTAATGTGATACAGAGATTCAAATGTAACCATGGACTGGGGAAAAAATAGGCTTTTCACCTCTAGGACCATCAGGATTTCCGTAGGTCTCCCAGTTTTTCCGTGATTCCTCATTAGTTAAACTGGAAAGGTAAACAAAACAAAACCCATGCACTTCATATATATATGACAACCAGAAAACTGCCTTAAAAAAGGCAACAAAAAATGTTGTCCCACACCTCATAGAAGAATTAGCAATGGTACATGTCAGTGCCATGGTGGTAGCATTATATGTTTGTGCAGTGACTGTGTTAGCAACTACTTTATTGCTAAATAGAACAGAATACACGATAAACAACTGTGGTGTGATATATATGAACTGGGATTCCTAGAAAATTATGAGAATTTGGTGTCAATGTTAAAAGCAAAACACCATAATAAGAAACAAAATCCAGTTTATGCAACTGCTTCAGCAACAGCAAAAGTTGGGAAAATGACTGACAAAATGCTCCGTTTACTGCCATGGTCAGTGTAATGCAAGTGCTACTATTAGAACTTTCTGCCATAGCTCCAGTGAAAAAAATAGACATTGAGAAATAATTTTAAGAAATATAGAGGACATTTTATTTCTGTGTGCAAAACTTAAGGTTTGCAAAACAACAATAAAACCCCCAGGAACCCGCTCAATTCTACTGAGGCATCAGTACTGACTTCAACAACACACGTGTTTGTGCAGTACACCTGATCAGAAAGCCTTTGATGCCCGAAATTGTTAACAAGACTTTCATATCTTGCATCTGTAGAATCCAACATATGTGTGGTTAAGGGCCCATTTCCAGCACAGTGTCACACGCTGTATTGAGAGCAATTATTCCCAGTTTGAGGCACAGCAGCAAAATGAGCAGAAGTGCTATAAATAAAACAGAACAATGAAGCTAAAATACAGTGATGATCCTTACGCTGAGTAAGCTTTCGCGATCTTCATGAACATGGCCTCATCTCCTCCTTTGTCAGGATGGAATTTTAGCGACAACACTCTGTACTGCTTCTTAATCTCAGACACTGATGCCCCCTAGACACAAACAAAACACACAAACATGTTTAGACCGAAATCAGTGCCAGTTCTGTATAGCGCGCAGGTAAAGAACAGAATACTGGTCTTACCGCATCCAGATTTAGGACCTCATAGGGGTTATACTCCTGGTACTCACGATCTAATTTAGACACCTTATAAGCCAGGAATATAAATACTGCCCAACCAAACAACAGGGCTGCTTTTCTGTTGAGATATAAGGAACAAATAAAAGGTTACATCAGTTTTTATTATCCGGTCAAAAGAAATGCATAATCAACAAATATACAAAACTGTTATTATTCATTTTAAACACTATGTCTATATGCCTACATCTTTCAAATTTGTGGGGAAAAAAATAAACTTTCAATTCAAGTATGTTATATATTTGTGGTTTCCGAGACAACATGCTACAAGTGGAAATCTCAACCTATAAAAAGTTACACATTTTGGCAGCATTCATTCAAAAGAGTAGCACTGCACACAGTTAAGACAAAATAAATACATTTAAGGTTGTGTTTCCTAGATTAAATTAAATTACAACTAAGTTATTATTAAACTGATGGTCTCGATGACTTTTTAAGCTGTAAAGAAAACCATTAATTGTAAACTGCAACAAAGGTTGTTACTATAATATGTTTACTTATATAAAAAAAGAAAACTGTTTCTCACTTAATGTTTAGTTCAAAATTTAAAAGGTAAACAGACTATCTGCAGTCTATTCACAGGCAAACATTCTCAGCAAATGGCCAAGATTAGCACTGATTAGAAAATACATTTTAGATATTAGATGATACATGATGAGCCTGGCAAGAATTCTATATACCTAGACAGCAGTGATTATACGAAAGTAAGTTAAAAAAATATGAATCTCTTAAAAATTATGATGTTTCAAATGATATGGAGAATTTTGATGGTACAACCAGCTGCTTAATCCACCCACCCTCCCTCTATAGCTAATTATATTTTCAAAAACAAAATACATTCATGAACCCTAAATACTTTGTCACAATGTCAATTATTGTCCATTGTCAGGGGATTACAAGTTCACGTTTTATAGCTGAAAATTACAAAAAGGAATTTTTATGGGTTCTAAATGATTATTAAGAAATCACATGAGGTCTAATGGGTTAAACAAAATTAATTACTCATCAGAATAATTGGTACACGGCTCAACTATAAACCAGTTTCTCCCACTACTCCTGTATGTCAGTATCAAAATTATATGAAAATATTTATAAATGATTGCAAAATTCTAACACAGAGAATGCAATCTCAATGTCAATTACAAGCTTACAAAGCTCCAAGTGTCTAAGCAGAGCTGGCTTAAACAGAATTGTTTAAGCAAAGCTGGCTTAAGTAGAATTAAACTCTGTGTGTGGAATAAACATTACTACTAGCTTGGACAACTGAAAGCACTCAATTTCATACATTAAGCTAGCTGATATTAACATTTTCTTAAGATCTCTGCAGTAAAATCCAAGATATAATGAGGGCAGGTAACAAGATAAAGCATTAAAAATTGCAAAGTGGCATTAAAATGACTCATACATCTGCTAATACCAAAAGATAACCACAGATTGTAAATTCCTTTACACTAGCGCTCTTAAAGTATGAATGGCGGGGCATACCATTTCTATTTATTCTGGATGTGTACACACGTGATGTTATTTATATTAAAATAAAGTATATTCAAAGTGACTTTTAAAAACATTACTTAATGATCCTCAAATGATTAACAACATAACCACAAAGTAAATTTTGCCAAGAAGAAATGCATGTTATATGCGTAAACCATAAAATACAAAAATAAAGCTGATTGACAAAAATGATAAACATCCCTTATAGTATACTAGAATGAGAACTACAACTCTTTAAAATCTTTAAAGCACAAGAAAGATGATTCTGTCCAGGCACAGAAACGAATTCAGATTCAGATCACTCTGTCCCCCACAACTGTCTACCACATCACAAAGTAAATGACAGCAGCTCTATTATTAGCTGCTCATGAACTAAAAACATAACTTACAGTACATCTCTTCAAAGGTTCCAAACAGAATGTGTAATTTTACCATATGTTTACATTTATATTATTTGGCAGACACTCTTATCCAGAGTGACGTACATGGGTGCTTTGTAGTCCACAGTAAAACATGTCCCTCACACTAGTAAGCCTAGTCTTAATATGTTCCTACCTCTGCTAGCAATAAAGAAAATAAGTGTCAAATATTTAGTGCATTACTCCATGGTTAGCTATATTTACATTTTCTCTCTCAATACACCTTGGTAGATGTTAGTGAAAACAGATCAGAAAAATCTGAATTACACATCAGAAGAACGATAAAGAATGAATGTGGTGCAATGCTGAAACAAATTTAGCCTACAATAGTACATAAATGCGGTCATGTCATGCTGTAAGCTGTGTCTGTAGCTGCATGTTTCCTCCTGTGGGGTAGCAGCATGCTTCAGTACTTTTCATCATAAGAGTCTATTTTTAGATGCCTGTTTTAAGTGAAGATTTTTTTTTTCAAAAGCTAATTTAAAAGCTTTGGAGTATTTAAAGGAATATTAATGGACTATCAGGCAATGCTTAATGCTTCAGTGGGTCTCTGTGTCAAGAGTGGTTTTGTGCCATATCTTACAAAATCATGCTACTTACTTTAGTGTTGGGACAATACTTTGCTGTGATTTCATAAGCCGAAGTCGATACCACAGACATCTTCCATGAACTCTTCTCAAGCTCTTCAACCGTAATTGCTCTGCAAATTAAAAACAACTAATAAAGAAACAGCACTTATAGGCTACATGATAATTTATCCATTCAAACAATCCTACAGGGCTGCACTGATCATCGACAGAATTGCTCACACTCTGTATGCCTTTGCAGTGTTTGTTATTTACAGCTTACTCAGACTACACATGGATCTACAAAATACAAAACATATTTCTAGGATGCCCTGTTAAATCTGTAGAGTGCACTAAATATCAAGGAGACTCTTCACTGTAACCTCTACCCTAAGTACTTTTAACAGAGTAATTTGTAACTGTTATTAACCTACCAAGCTTAAGTTTTAAATTCAAATGCTTATCATTGTTATCTTGGATGCATCTGAAAACTTTAAACTGAACCAACAACATCTTAAAGATGTGTGAGGTTAAAATGATTACATTATTTAGTAGGGATAATGCTCAAATGTGCAGAACTAGGAATTGGGAAACTGAATTGAGACTTACATGCCCATGATAACATACAAGATAGAAAACAAGGTCAGAGATAAAATATGGGCTCAGGTAATTTTCTCATATTTAGAATTAACATAGTAAATTTTGTCCCAATGTTCATTCATGTTTTTTTTTACAACCACGCACTGATATAGTCAGCAGTACTAGAAGAACACAGTTTCTAGTTTAATTAGAAACGGAGTACAAATTATCTTGTTTGATTCAAATTACTGCCAAGCTCTAGATACTGAACAAAAAGAATTAGTTTATGTAGAGAATATAATGACCCTACCGATTTGCCATATGACCCACCCCTAAGCAACTACAAGCTTAATATGAGAAAATAGGCATTTTACAGTTTTCTTAAGATTATAGAGCAAATGATGTAGTTTTGAGTCTTTGAAAGTTAGTGGCATTACAGAAGCATTATAACAGTCTTCTGATTGGTTACGCTCTGTAATAAAGCACGCAGCTTTTCAACAATGACCATCGTTTCATGGATCAATATATTTAATGATGGCAATGAAGAACTGTTCGCATTATGTTTCTGGAAATCTTGGACTATCATAGACAACACAGTACAAAATTGGAGCAAAATCTACTGTCACTCCGTTTCTAGCCAGAATCTGTTCCTATAAAGACCCAAACCGACACGTCAGACTGGGGACAATATTGCATATTGGCAAGTAACCAGATAACTATTTACTTACATACTTTATTTTGTTTGTCCTGTGGCTAGCCATGTTTACTGCTTGGAGTAACTAGATCATGTCAAATTGTGACATTTACCTCCAACGCACTGACGGTACCTGTGAGTGCTCGCTTTAAGCTTAAAAAATCGGCCTGGCTACATCGGTAGAAGCTTAAATCCGAGTTAACGAGATAACATATTTAAAATCCCTTCCAAAACTACAGATAACACGTATCAAAAACTGGATCTGTAAAGTTGTCCCTCTGACCCTGTGGTAGCTGCATATCGGGTCTTCATACAGGACTGCTAAGTAGCTGGCTAAGCTAAGTCAAATAAATACAGATTCAATAACGTTCAATTAACGCACAGTCAAGGGCCTCGTCTTATCTACAGGGCTCCAAAGTATTCTGTGATCACTAAAACAGACAACCAAACCGTTGTGAAGCAGAAGTTGGCATTAGTGATACCACTCTTGCTAGCACTGACAAGCTAGGGAGCCATAGAATCAACGCTCGAATCGAGCACGTTCAGAAAAGGAAATCGTTAGACAGCAGAGTACTGAATATAAACCCTCCATACACGTTTAATAAACTTTTTAACTCGTTAGGGAGCTGTGGTTCGCCACACAGTTTCTCTAAATGATGGTAATCGTGCAAGAGCCAGGTTTTAGCTAACTGAGGTTGGCTCAGCCTTGTGCAGAGGTTTCCTCGCCTAGAGTATCTCTCCCGTCGCCTCACCTGCGTTCTGATCCCGTGGCCACAGGTAATAAGTGGCCGGGATGACAATTAATCCAACGAAGGACGTGAGGAAGTAGAAAAATGTGTTGCCGCTGTCGTCGTACTGAAACTGTTGCCCGGCCATTTCGTAGCAGAGCTGAAGTCTTCTCCGAGCTCAGCCTGACTGCTGTTTCACTCACTCGCACACACACACACAAACACATACACGCATCCTCACTGACAAATCTCAAAATAAAAGACCCCAATTTTTTCATCACCTTAATCTCATTTTACAGTGACCTGTCTGTCTACACCAGCCAAAAAAACAAAAACTATACTAAAATATCTAAATAAAATATATGTAGAAAAAAATAAATAATAAATAAACTACGCTATATATACTGATAAACACAGGAAATTTTGTAATGACAGGTGGTACTTTCGCACGTCAGTATATGTAATATATTACTTATATTTTATGTTATTTATCTAGTTATTGTTATCTTATCTGTGTTCTTTCTTTATTTATTTATTTATTTGTGTGTTATGTTGTTTATTTTATGTTAGTATTTTATTTATTTAGCCTTAATATGTTATGTATATTTTGTGTGTTCTTGCATGTAGTATGTTACTCAATATGTTTTTGCACTTAGCCAATAGTTGCCAGTTAAACAATGTTGACACGGAGGTTTTACTTTCTAAGAGCAGCCAAGAGCAATGCCTTAATGCCAGGCAACGGTTACAAACACATTCAAAGGGGTCTGACAACCTTTATTTTGCCATGTTTGAAAACTATGGGGTTGTTGCTGACATCCTGGATTCGTGTACAGAGAACTGGCCGCTCTGTGAGAGTACGTGTTCTACGCATGCGCTTTAACACTATGAATCGGATATGTTTGCTTGAAGTGGGCCGGAATGCAGGGGAACGCAGTCCCGGAACTTCTGTATTATTTTCTTTTGGGTTCCGCCACTTTTCCTACGTTCTTACTGAAACTGATCCGACGCAGCGACAGTGTCCTGAGAATATGTCGGAAAATTAGAGTTTCTGCACTTATTTTTTTCCCAATTCAAGCACTAGTTACATGAAAATGAAAAGCTTATTTCAGTTGAATTTTAGGGAACGGGACTGTCCTGTTCTAAACAGTCTGCAATCTCAAGCTCTCAGGCAGTTGTGGAAAATGTTTAGAATGTAAGATGCAAATCGTGGATCCGATGTTGTGCAAAAATTGACCAAAAGTGCAAGAAAAACAGACTAATTTGAGAAAACATACACATCCAGATTCATACAAAACACTAATATGATCACAGAATCAAGCATTTCACTTGACCATCCCAGTCCCCTAACCTGTTCTGATCAGAGAGTTGTTAAATTGTGTGTGGTGTGTTATGAATTTGCAGCATTTTTCTTGGTTTTATAGTACTTCCTTGGTGCGTGAATTCAGCCTGGATATGTGGTCCCCAGTCACAACTGTGGGAACATGTCCTTGTCTACAGATTCTTAATAACAAGAGATTTAATAATCAATTATTGTTTTGAATCAGGTCTGCTAAATGAGAGTACACAAAATGCCATGGAGATGCATTCCATTTTGTTCGTATAATTCCAGCACACTCAAAAGATGATGCTGTCGAGAACTGCAGTTAATCATAAATACCTTCAGTCACAATGCATTGCAGCATCATCAAACACAAAGTGGCAGATGCTCTTTAAGAGCAGATGGAAAAACCCATTGCTCACTACTCTTTACACAATTTGAAGTTTTATAATATCAAGACTGTGTCTTTCCCCCAAATTAAACAGAAAAGTAGGAAATACCAAAGAGTATGCCTAAATAATTTAATAACTTCCAGTAAGCTCAGCACCTTAGATCTAAAGCTAAAATTGGGACTGTTAAACATTAGATCGCTCGCTCCTAAAACTGCTCTTGTTAATGAATTAATAACTGATCAGAATCTGGATACCTTATGCCTTACTGAGACCTAGATTAAACCTGATGATTTTGTTGCTCTAAATGAGGCTAAACCTCCAAGATACAACTACATACACAGTCCTAGATTAACCAGTAGAGGGAGAGGTACGGGAACTATATATAAAAGTCCTTTAAGTATTAATGAGATAACTGGGTCTCATCAGGTCTCATCATTTGAAACTCTGTTCCTTAATTTAACTAATTTGGAAGCAAATAAAACCTCTCTATCCCTAATTACTGTCTACATTTACATTTACGGCATTTAGCAGAAGCCTTTATCCAAAGCGACTTCCATTCCTAACTACAGGGGACAGTCTCCCTGGAGCAACTTGGGGTTAAGGGTCTTGC
>JBBKCR010000148.1:13353403-13366007 GCA_037577295.1 Ladigesia roloffi | reverse complement strand
CTATATATAACAGAATGAAATATATTTCACAATAATGAGTTGTATTTCACAATAAAATTCTAACATATTTCATAATATTTTTGAACAATTTGGAGTTCCATAGTTGGCAAGCCGAATGACTGTCCGAGCCACGAATGGCATGAGAAGCCTGCATTAACTCTGTGTGGTATTGACCAATCGGCGATGGTTAGGGGCAGAATTTGGATTTTAGAACATGGCGGCACCCGTGTGTGCGGTAGTGATGTGTGGGTCGTCTCGTAACCCGCGGACTCCGGGTTGGGGCGGGTTGGGGCGGGTCATTAAAAACAAAATTTAATAAAAAATCCAATCTATAGCCTAAAATGTGTATCATTATCTTGTTATTAATATGACGTGATTTTTACTTCATATTCATAATCATATGTTGATGCGAGTTTACAGGGCAATGTTTCCTAGCACTTTCAGGCTGAATTAAAGGCTGTTTTTAAATGGCATCACAATGCCTAGTATGTCTATGCAATGGTCGCGGGGTGGAGCGGGGCGGGTTGTAAAAATAGGTACAGTGGTGCGGGGCGGGCTGGGGGCGGGCCAAATTATTTCATAAAAGCGGGACCGGCGGGTTGGAAAAATACCCGACGCGCATCACACAACCCCAAACCTGGAGGCGTAAGGCAACAGCACTACTCACTGCGCCAATTAATAAAGTATTCAAATCATATGCATAACAAACTATCTTTCTGAGCAATCCAATATTTCAGATGTAAACAATGTTATCAGAGTTTTTTTATTTGGAAAAAGGAAAGACTAAAGTTTTTTATTATTATTATTGTGGTAATAAGAATCAGGGTCTCAGTGTTTACAGAGTTAATAGTGCCATTTTATTTTTCTATTCAGAACAAACACAGAACTTGATGTCTATGATGAAGACTTACTTCAACTTGGGTCTGTGTGAGCTGAAAGCACTTCTGAAAATCAAGGACAGAGAGACTGGGCACAGCAGCACTGAAATAGTGTTTAGCTCTCATCATTTTCACAACTGCAACAAAACAGAGCAGAGGACAGTTAAAAAAAACTCAACAAAATGCACAAACATAAAGAGCATTAATTCTAATAATGTAATTGCATACACCAGTCTCAGTTATAAAAAATCCCTCAATGACAATGTAAATAATGTCTGCGTTTACACTCAGAGATGCTGCAAACATTCCCTGAGAGCTAATCCACACCTAGCCGCCTAGCTTTATTCCCTTTCAGTCAAACTCATTAATAAAGTAAAACTATCAGTGACATTAAAACGAGCATATGTCACCTGGGGCTAAGTCCTTTTAGGGACGTTTTTCTTTTAAAATTAGTGTATTCCGCTGCATCTAAACCATCCGCAAGTAAAAAGGCAATACTGGTCTCCAGCGCCATAATAACGCGTGTTTCTGCCGGGGTTGCCAAGTGCCTCCAAACTAATCACGCTACACAGGACTGCGCTTTAGGCACTGACATTAAATTACTCTTAAAATACGGTGTGGCCCTCACAATGAATAACTATATATCCCTCATTATCTGTGTTCCAACCTCCCAGACTTAATTTTTTTTAGATGTAGATACATATATGTTGTTCACAAAATTTAAGACGTATATATATACATATTCAGAAGATCGGTGGACACATCAAAACGTGGGGCTTTAAATATAGTGGGTCTAGATCCACGAACTAAGTGAATTAAGTGTAGATCAATAGGCACTTTCTTGTGTTCAATACAGGAGTGCTGACCTCAGATGAGTTTACCACTCATTGTCTCCAATAAGCTGAAATACAGTGCTCATTCTAATCAAGGTAAACACGCCGCTCTATTAAAAAACCCACTGATTAAAACCAATTTTCCTCGGTTTTAATAATGTTTATACAACAACTCACACTAACTTGGCAACCCAGATCTGGCAAATTCATCCCAATAAAGATCGAGACTGCCCTCCAGTGTTACGTGCAGGGAAATTTCACCACATGTAACAAAAAACAGTAAAAGCAAAAGCCGGATGAGTATGTTGCAAATATTCATTTATTCACAATATTAGTCTCTCACTATAAGTGAAAATATTGAAAAGAAAATAATGAAATAAATTTGTCAATAAAAAGTGATTCATTTGAATGTGTGATTTCCGAAAAACTTTCCGTAAAAATGCTGCGTGTAAGTGTAAGAAAATATGTTTTCAACCCAAAGCAGGCTAATATTCCTGAACAGCACAGTGTGATATTGACATAAAAGTCCACGGTTTAGATTGAATTCTGTTCTGTTCTGTCATGCTTTAATAACTCTGAGCCCTAATTTCCATCACCAGATATTATTTCCCATCCCATCAACAGGAGGCAGCAGTGCAACACTCATAGTCTCATCTTTTCGGGGCTTTTGGTCGATGTGATAATTAGTATCAGATGAAATCAAGAGACAAAAAAATAGATTAATCAATTCAATGCCAATAGAGAATCAAGTAGTCTCTACATAACAGGACCACACACACAGGCGCAGTGGGGGAGGGAGGGAGGGAGAGAGATTGGGGAAGAGAGCGAGAGAAGCCCTGCTCAGTAACCTTTGTCGTTCCCTCTTCAATCCTATTGACCCTTGTGATGATAGGAATATAAAATTGTGAGAGCGTCAATAATGAGCCATGCCTTGTCCAAACTGGAGAGGTGCTCTTACCCTTGTGCCCTAATCAAAGTTAAATATGCATGGAGCAATTACACGGGTCACAACCTCTCTTCTTAATTTACTTTTCCTTAAGATGATTAAAAAACAGCCATATTTTAGCAGGGCAAAAAGCTGCTAATCAACATATAGAAAAGCATCAGTTGTATATGTCTACATGGCTAGAGACTGGGCAATTAAAGCAGTCAGTTTAAAGTATTTAATATTAAAGCAAATCAATGTTATTCTGGAAATATTATTAAATATGTAGTATTATTATTTAATCAATTATTTAATATTTGATGCATTTTATGATTTAAACAGAGATCTAACATATAACAGTTTTCAAACTGCTCATGGTTGGTTTACCCTCACCTACTGTACCGATCAGCCATAACAATTAAACCTGTCTAACTTTGTGAATGTCTGACCAAAACAGGATCTGCAGGTGTGCTGTGGTTTCCAGCACCCTTATCTTAGCTACAGATACTTTAGGTTACAAAGTGGAGCTTTAAATGATTTGACTAGTACATACACATGTATAGACAGTCCCCAGGTGGTGATCAAGTACCTGCCCACTTTGTCCTCTGACTAGATATGTGCTATTTTGCAAGACAATTATTTTTTCTTTGTTCAACTGCATTTCAGTTTAAAGTCTGAGAGGCTGCACACAGTTAAAGGTGTGGTTGGAATAAATATGCATTAAAAAACTTTTCATTTTAAACTGTCACTATGTGAAGACAACAGAAATGCCAGATGTAAAAACAATCTAAAACTTTACAATTAATTTTATGGAAATATACACTAGCAGAGAGATTTTCCCAACTATGTTGCAGAAGTTCATAGAAGTGTGTGGCACTTATAGTTTGCTTTGCTTTCACTCCTCTGTCCAGTTCATCTTAAAGCACCTAGATGGGGTTTAAGACGGGAGCCTTCAGGCCACTCTGTATTTTCCCGCTTACCATCTTGTTCTTTTTTCTAAGGTAGTTCTGGCAGAGCTCGGACTTCTTGTTTAGGGTCACTATCTTGCTATAGGATGAACCTGACCAACTAGATACATACCAGAGGGTTCTGCATGGCGCCGCAGTATTATTTCCCACTTTTTTTACAGAGCACAGTGCATGCACAGTGTGGCACTGTTTTCTTTGTCATTGGGATAAAGGTAGAGACTGAATACTAAAGACTATAGTCTGTGTGAACTGATAACTTTGTAGAAATCTGTCCAGTATTAAACACATGCATGCTGTAGTTTCTAAATGTTATTTCGTTAGAAATACTTAAAACATGGGGTTTTGATATTTTATAGTCTGTAGTACTGCATTATCTAGCCATCAACATCAAATTATTGGCTTTGAAAAATACATATCAGATCTTAAATGCTTTGACATTCACTTTGAGTGTGATCAGCTCTTTCCTCTGTTCCTCAGGTTTATGTATCATTGGAACAAAATCTTTTTCTAACAGGATAAGCATTCTTCAAAATTGTTTCAAAATTATGTCTAGTCCAAGAAAAGCAAAAAGCTTTGAGAAATATTTATAATATTCCCGTGTCTTCCCAATGCTTATCTCGTTGAGCTAGACCAACACATTTCAAATGAGCTTCAAGGAAAAGAGACAGAAGTGTCTGCATGCTTTAAAGGGGCCTGGGAGGGTTTGAACAATTACTTCCAAAAATTGCTGGACGGGATCTTTTGAATTTGAGCTGCAGTGATAGAGGCATGGTGTGGCTATTTTGATCAATTCGTAAATAAGGTTTTGTGTCCTTTAAATTGCACATAGTGTAGATTTATATTACATTACCCTTTAAACCAGTCAGTTATATTCCTATAGCTCACTTCAGTGAAGCAGAACTCACCTTGATTGAAGCATTAAAATATGCAATTCCTGATTTTCTCCTAGAGATTAACAAAACATGTTATTTTGTAATCAGAGTACTGTATTATAAATAGTAAATGTCCTTCAGATTTCATTGGCACCACAATGGCCACCCATATTGTCCATGGGCGTCCATTTATGTTCCTCTTCCTAGAGGCTTTAGAGCCGTCTCTTCCAGCTGATGGGCGATGCACTGTACCAAAGAAAGGCAGGCAGGGTGCCCTAAAGGGTCAGATGTTCCTGCCCTTATGCCATGCCCCCTCCCAGTGATGCTTTTATTCTGTCTGACCCCCTGGATCTTTGTCTGGACAGGTTTGAGAGCATCTTGTCCTATCAGTGCTACAGGGAGCTGAATGAACAGAAGTCATCCACCAAAGGTTTCTGACATGGCCTACCCTCCAGCATCTGTGATGTCACTGCCAGCTGACCTGTCATAAGACCTCTGAGGCTTCAAGAGTGTGTGTGCTGGATTTGATTGAGGGAGCACAGAGATTGTGGCCAAAGGAGCACAGCCAGTGCCAAAGCCACTGAATGACCACTGTAACGAAGTGATTCTATAATCTATCATAATACCCTAAACCCCTGATCTAGAGACTTTGACCCCTGTCAAGTATAATAATACTGCCCTTTCATACAACTGCACATGATGCATCTTTCTGGAGGACTCGCTCCTAATCGTGACCTGCTGGCCTATGTTTCTAACATGTGCAACAAAGCACCATATTCAACACTTTCAGCAACTTAATGAACTGATGGTTTTAGGGGTGGGTTGTGTAACAAACAGTTTCTTATTATTAGCCTAAATTGGCACATGTACAACAGTTAACAAGTGCTGAGAGGAAACAGAAGGAATGTTTTGAAGGAACTGAAATAATGGAGCAACAAAATTAAGTCTCAGAGCTTCAGTGACATTTCAGATGATCACAATGAGAACTTAAGCGGATCAGAGTCATACTTTTGGTTCAGCTAATTTGTTAGTATCTAATGTGCTGATTTGGTAGTATCACTTGATAATTAATTTATAATTAATATAATTAATATATTGCAGTTTTGTTAAACATTGTTCTTGTTCTTTTATTTAACATAGTTCATGAACACTTCTAAAATGTACTCATTCACTCCTCAGTTCATGCAGTCCATATTCTGAGGCTGAGGTGTGAAAACAGACTCCTGTGAATCCACTATTTTTGTGATGTCATAAAGGGCCATTGAAGGCACAGTAACAAACAACCTGCAAATTTCTAAAGGGGTGATGAAAGGTGGGAAAACGAGTTTGAAAATGAATTATGGATGTGTTTTGTTCATAAAAAAAAGTGGAGTACACATAAAATTCAAGAAAAATATAGGGCATATGCACTTTAGTTTTTAGACATGTATTCACTAAGTAAAGAGTTTGAACACCCAAGGTCAATTTGCATTTGTATTTGTATTTCCCTACATAATCAACAAAACCTATAATTTGATCTGAGTTTCCCAAGCCTTTTCACATCACTGTATGTGCTGGTTGCTATATAAAACCAGCCACTGCACTGCATAGAGTGCTACAATGTGTAAATGCCTTTCAGAAATCTAAAATGGATGTCAGTATCTTAACTGTACAATGGACTAAAAGTGAACGTTTTGGCAAAGAAAACCAAGTGGACCTCAGAGGAAAAACACACAGGTTCTTTAAATGAAATGCATATAAAAATATGTCTTACAATTCATTTTCATTCAGTCAAATGTTCATAAAAGCATGAGTCATAACCATCTCTTTCAGGAGCTAATATATTAATACAAGGTTTTAAGAAGGGAACAGTTCACTGAACCATGTTACACAGCAGGCCTGGTATTACTGTGACTTCCTAAGGGCTTCTGCTCTCATTTAACACCTTAAGAAGCATGGATGCATGACTGAGGGGCACATGAGGGCAAAGCCTAATTTAGAGAAGTATGATCTCATCTCAAATGGTTATTCTTTGTAATAAGACATTAATCAGCATTACAATTTTCACTTTAATATTTTTAAATGACAAAATATACTGTTCATGAAAAGCCAGTTCAGATCCAGCACACACATGCTTTGACTACATGCTTGCATTTATTCAAGGCCTAAGTACTTGCTCAGTTAAGAGCTCAGGGCATTTCATAATACGCTCATTACTTAAGGTCCAAAGTCACTGCTCTAATTCGAACCAGGGCAAAGCGTGATGAAGGATAATCTCATATTCCCTCCAGTTTCCCCTCATCCTCTCTAAGGGTCTTGTCAGGCAAGGTTGGACTTTGCTCATGCTTTGCCTAGGTATTTCAGCTTTTACACCAGTTTCTTGGTCACGTGGATGTGTGATTGGCCTCCTCGATACATGCGTGGTTCAAGTCAGGAGGACTGACTTTCAGCCCCCAACCTGGATTGCTTACGGAGCAAAGAAAGGCACACGGCTTATGGGAATGAAAGCTGTCATTCTCACTATGATGCGAGCTTACCGCGTATGAAAAGGCTATTTTCCACCTATGGCTCCCCTCACGGGCGCTATGCAATCATATGATTCAACAAATCAGGCACAAATGCGCTTAACGGCCAGTGTGATAGGCAGTGGCTCTGTTCCATAAGACCAAAAAGCCAAGGTAGCTTAAACGGATGTGTTGTTGAGATTTTTCCGCCAAGTAACTTTATCCTACATTTAGATTAGTTGCTAATGATGGGGAGGAAACAGTCCAAAGAAAGGCCACGTAACCCAAAAAACAAGCCTCCTATTAACAAGCATGGCTTTTCAGCTGCATTAAGGACAAACCTCAGAGAAATAAATATATGCCTTTCTAATTAGTCCAATGTTTTGAGTCAATTATAAGAACATCCCAAGGTAATCAAATGATCCTTTACGCCATTGTTGCAGTAATGCGACCTTGTTAATAACAGTGCAAAACTGAAAAGCATGGTGATTTATTGGCATGGAGAATACAAACATTCACTCAGTAGATTTAATGGGAGTTAACATTTAGGAGACAGTTGCTGGCTTTTAAAAATAAGCCAAAAAATATAAGCTAACAAAAGGTAAGCATAAAACAACAAATAACACACAGGATTTAACTCTCTCTCTGATATATTATACATCTCTTCCAATACTGCATAAATTACCAGGCAGGCCTCTACAACATGACCGCATAGTTACTACTTCCAAACGCATTAGCAACAGAGAAGACAGAGATGGTTTTTCCTCTAGAAGAAGGAGGAAAAAAGCCCTGGCCAAAGCAGCACGTGACCTGTATAGTTCTTTAGCTTCTTGTGAAGTGCATTCTCCTTTCATTTCAGACATTGCTTTTCGTCCTCACTCCATGCATGCACCTTTGACCTTGCACCACATATTTATTAATGGGTCCTTCACTAATGGACATCAAGTGCTTGCTTCAGTACCACTGCTGTGTTATATGAACGAGTACCTTATGCCTGAAAAAAATAAATAATAAAAGCTGAAAGAAGGCATAAGATGTTCTCTTGGTTGCAGAGGGACAACAGCATAACCAGCCAGCCTCACAACCGCGATTAGGTCTCCCTCTTTCAAACCCCAAACCACAAAACCCAAAAGATTTCCTACTGATATAGTAGTCAGATTTATCTTCACAAACATTCTGGATTATTTAATGACAAATAAACAATGAAACAAGAGAATGAAAATATCAGTGAAAAAACATAATTAAAGCCATATTACACTATTGCTAAGCAGCACAAATCAATTATCAGATATGGAGGATGTTTTCAAGTCCACTCCTATAAAGAGAGTCGCCCATCCAGAAAGTGCATGTTGACATACCAGGGAAAGACATTGTCCTGTTCTTTCTCCTGCTCAGCTGAACTTGTCCTGAATATTCATCAGGCTGTTGTTGGACTTGGCTCTCTTGGCTGCAAAACAGTTGAATTGAAGAGAATAATCAGATTGGTATGTGATTTATAAGCGTATTGCAAGCTACAGGTTCAACTTTAAAAGCCAGAGAACTAACACCGAGAGCTTACTAAACGCCTGAAAAATGTGCCAACAAGCTAACAACATGTGCTGTGAAAGAAAGAACAAGGCCAATATTTTAAAAGAAAGCCGAACTCGTCAAACACGTCAAATGACTTTAAATTCAGCAGTGTTTTATACGGCACATACAATAATACAGACCACGTACATCTACGCCAGGACAATTCGCTATGGCATTTACAGGAAAAAATAAAATTGACATTTAGATGTAAAAAAGAATGAACAGTCAATAATTTTGTTACTGGACTGCCTACCTAATTGTAGCCACCCCACCTTCATTAGGAGTATGACACCTCTGCCCTCTCCGCCCTCCCTGTAGCATAGACAATAGGTCTGGCGAAGCAAGTTACTCACGGTGTATGAGCTTGCGTTTCTTTTGTTCTGAGTGCAGGAAGTTGCTCAAGTAGAATATGACTGGGAGGAAGAGCATGAAGCTGGACACAGCGATGACGGGGACCGTCTCCTCACGTGAGACTGAGCAGTTGAAAGTCTTGCTCCACAAACGCCGCGTCATATTCATCTTAAAGTGTGGAAAAAAAAGGATTGTTAAGACGCAGAGATTAGAGTGTGTCCACTCTGCCTCTTTGCTATTTT
The DNA here is from genome assembly GCA_037577295.1 of Ladigesia roloffi. Taxonomy (NCBI): domain Eukaryota; kingdom Metazoa; phylum Chordata; class Actinopteri; order Characiformes; family Alestidae; genus Ladigesia; species Ladigesia roloffi. Next base: position 13,356,886 of record JBBKCR010000148.1, on the reverse strand, counting down.
TCCAGTAGTAAAACAAAAAAAACATTTAGTTTAGTAATCAGTATATTTCCCCTGCAAAAGTTACTGGATTCTCCAAATCACAAGTCTTTAATGAATTAAAATACAAATACTGCTGCACACTGAAAAAATAACATGAGCCTGACAACCTCAACAAATATCCAAATCCCAAACTCACAAAACTCACAAAAAGTCTGATGTTGCTAATATGCTAAAATAGAGAAGCAAACTTACTTTTACTTTTAATTCCATGACATTTACACATGAACATTAGCTTGCTAGTATCATATATGTAGTAATATTTGTTCTTCATCTCTACAAAACATTGTAATTCAGAATATTACAGTGTCATTCATATATATCTTGAGTTTGAAATATTTATATTTACCATTATTATTATTTTTTTAAAGTCATTTTATTGGGGCTTTTTGCTCACAACAAAATGACACATGAAATTTGGTGTGCCTTTAAAACATGGTCATTTATTTAGCTCAGTGTAATTCAGGAAACATTAACATAATATCTACACAGATGTCATTACAAAAAAACTTTGCACATAATCAACTGTATATTTAAGTATCTTGTTTAATATTTTACAAGAATTTAGTTTGACTACACCAGGAGCAAGCTTGTAGTCTGGTAGTTTAATTTGATTATAAAGGCACAGGGCATTATACTGCAGCATCGGGAAGGACGAAAGTTCCAACTGTGGAAACACTTTAAGAGTAAAGTCATAACCACTCAGTTGAACCCCAGACAGCTTATTGGAGAAAAATATTCCTATCAGATTGATAGGCCCTTTAAAAAACTGTTTTTATCAGATTGAAAGTCAATTTAAGGATCAGATGAAATAACTCTTATTTTACATTTATACAGTTTTGAATGTTATTTTCTATCTATAATATCAGTATTAACATTCTGTTTCAAACTCTGCATTTCTGGTCTTTTAAGGCTTCAGCTCAGGTCTCTCTCAGTGTACAAAGTATTGGTCTGAATAGTTTAATATTTGCTTGGCAAATACACCCCATGATGTCAGTTTCCTTCAGTCATAACAGGACATCATCAAAATTAATGCCTTCATCTAAAATAGATTGCTTCCATAGTGTATGCAGTTAAAACTAATACTCACCGCATCCTCCATATCAATACAGACATTCTTAGCTTTACTGTACAGCTCATTAAGCCCTTTGTACAAGCCCTTGCAGTCTACACACAATTCAGTGTTGTTTTCCTGTTTGAGCACACACACAGACACACAAAAACACACTTCTGTCACTGCACAAAATGTATACAATATTTAAAAATAAAAATTGGTGCTTTTTGAAAACACTTTGAGGCCTAAACATACACAAAATGGTCCAATTTCCATTGCATTAGAGGACTCTAAAATATGTTGTGTTAACCCAACCAAAAAATAAATAAATTAATTAAATAACACATACATGCATTTATCATTTGAGATTGTTTTGTGCACAATTACACTTTATTACTTCTCTTTCCACTATTTATCCTGGATTCATCTTTTTGCCTGGACTTTAACCATTGTAGAGTCAGATCTGCTTATGTTTTCATAAACATAATTAAGATTACGCTCCTCTGTCAATCAATATTTAAAAATAAATCACAACAGAAAAACAAAAAAAATGAAATCCACAAAACAATTTAACCAATATGATCATATTTTGCTAATGTCACAGCAGCCTGCTTTAATTTTGAATGCCAAAACAGGCATGGCGGCTGTTTCCATGGTAGTTTGTGATCTAAAAGAATCAGTCAATAGGTTTATCCAGGCTGCTCACAATTTACATTTTAATGAAAGTTATTTTAAAGAAGGCAGAAACACTGGCAGTGCAGATATTACAACTTTTTTTCCCAATGTAAAACAGTTCAACATTGAAGAAACTTTGTCCTTTGTAATCTTCTCAAAACGTGTGACATTCTGAATGTTTAGATGTCTGTTAAGGCCTGGAACTAGATTTCTTTAATAATTCTTCAAACACTTTTTCTTTTAGTAATTCTTCAAATACCTTTTATTACACCTTTTGAAGACATTACAAGATTCAATTGATCTGTAGGAATGCTGATGAACTGCTCTTCTACCCATATAATCCTTCATTAAAATATTGGCTACACATTATTCCATAAAACCCCCTGTGTACATTATTACAATGACTGGCCCAAAGCAAGTTTGTTACCTGGTATTTCTCAAAGCAGCTCAAGGACTGATTGAGGCTGGCTAGGAAGTTTAGGGTACCGTTGTTCAGGCTATTTGTAGACAGACATTCTGATGAACACAAAAGCAAAAAAGTTACAGTTTATTACTTTAAGATCACAATCGGCAAACAGTATAACATAGCATAGGGTAGTATACAAACAGATAATGAACAACACGCATAACACTTCTGTCAAGCATCAGCCAAAGTGGCCTTAAGAACCATAGGCCTATTTATTATTTCAGATGAACCAGGATGATTCAGCAATAAATGTTAATAATATTTAAAATGCAAATGGACTCTAAAATGTCCTCTTCTTGTTCTTAAAAAGAGGTCACAGATATTGCCTGTTTAAAACCAGAAACAGCCGTCTATGTAATACCAAATGGAGAACGGATTTGGGTCTTTTGGCATTAAATGTTCACAGAATAATCCACTTCCCCTTTATGATGTAGGTCTAGTGATTGTGGAGCATTAGACAGTTAAAAATGTATTCAGAATGCTGCTGCCACGTTTTTAACCAAAAACAAGAAAATACATTATTCCAATCCTCAGGTCCGCACACTGGCTTCCAATCAGACAGAGAACTGTTCCTAATTGTTTATGAATCACTATATAGTTTGAGCTCTAAATATCTCTTAGATGTTTGGAAAATATCAGGCTGGTATGTTTCTTTGAACAGCTGGAGCTGGATCAGATCTACCCCGCCTATTGGCAATTTTAAAAAGTAACTAAAATGCAAACTGTTTTCTGATGATTTCATGAAAACTATTAAGATCTGCACAAACTGATTGCAGCTAATTTATATTTATTCTAAATCCCACTTTTATTCCTAATGAATTATGTAGTTACTTTCTTTGCTTAGTATTTTTTTAATGCTTTAATGCTTATTTAACAGAGGTTAAATAAAAGCCCACTGAATGCCCACTGTGTAAGATGATGTGATAAACAAATAAACTTGCTGACACTTGACTAGGGCAACCTCCTTGACTATTACTCACGGGCGCATGCTGCTTCATCCCAGATATCCGTTATGCCGCTGTAAAGGTTGTAAAGTAGCATCAGCCTATCAGCCCGAATCAGACTGTCTTGACAACTGATGTTTCCTGGCCCAATCTGTGGGGGACAGAGTGTGAGAGAGAGAGAGAGAGAGAGAGAGAGAGTGTGTGTGTGAGAGAGAGAGAGAGAGAGTGTGTGAGAGAGAGAGAGAGAGAGTGTGAGAGAGAGAGAGAGAGAGAGAGAGAGAGAGAGAGAGAGAGAGAGAGAGAGAGAG
>JBBKCR010000148.1:13327015-13343262 GCA_037577295.1 Ladigesia roloffi | reverse complement strand
TGAGGAAAAAATGTCACCTTCAACTTGGATGCCCTGGGGGTAAGCAAATAAACATCAAATTTTCATTTTAGGGTGAATTGTCCTTTTAATGATATCTAGCAAGTTTGAGGTAGAAACAGTATTTCAGTCACAGTTATAAGCTGCAATCACTTTTTGGCAGCTTGAAAACTGCATATCACCATTTTTAATATTCATTTTCAATTTAGCAGTTATAAGGGTCTGTTTGCAGTAGAAAGTGTCAAATATTACCCTCCTGTGTGATATTTAGTAAATTAACCTGGACGCTACAGTTTTAAGCAGCTGAGCGCTAATCTTTCATGGGGCCCAAGATTTCTGCCAGCGCCCCTGAGTAAACTATATGAACATGTGAACATAGGGGAAGGCTATAAGACAAAAGATGGACTTGAATACAGGGGTATACAAGGCTTTAGAGCAATCAATGTAAATGATAAGCTGAGAAATAAACTTCTCCCTTTCCAGTCTGGTGATTTTAGATCCTTTAACTGATGCTGTGGTCCATGAGTCCCAGTACCAGAGGTGCACACTGCTGGAATCTACTAAGTATTGCAAGGTAGTCACTCGCAATACTTAGTTGTAGACTGGCTGGCTTATTGCCCTAAAAGAGAGATGCTGATATATTAATTCCAGGGTTGAATATATTAATTCCAGGGTTGATTAAAGATTTTCATGGTCGATGCCTCGATTACCTAGTGCCTCGTCCCTGGGGCTGTCCACAAGACTAGTTAAGGGAGCCACATATTATGACAACTATCCCACCCCCTGCCACTCTTGCTTCTCTATGCTGGTCTGATTTGCTGGACTTCTGTAAGCTGTGCCTGCCAGGGTCACATGGAACCCAGGTAACACTAATCAATACTTCCTACATAAGCTACTCAGTATCTCATGAACATTTCAAAGTTGCTGGCGATCTTGCCCAGTTTCTCATCCTTACCAATCCTTGTTTTGTCGCTAATATCATGATTTGTCCTACAATTATAGATTGTGTTTTTTGATATATTTTTTAACATATTCCTCTTCATTGTGGGTTCATCCAGCTTCATTCTGATACTACACTACACATTTGCCATTGAATCATGTGTGCTTTGTTAGCATCTTCAGTTTTTTTATGTTCAGCTGAAGAGAAATTCCAGGGTAAATTTTACAATGCAAGCCTGAATCTAGACATTCAATACATCAGATAATATAGTGATTCTTGGTGTATTCTCTTAGCTGAAGTTGCTTTTGCAAAACATAATCAGTAAAAATTCAAATATATGATTCAGATATGATGCCACATATATCCACCTAAATTTGCCATTTAATTATAAATCAGTCCAGAATCATGCTCACAATACTGTAGAGTTTAATTTGAACTGTTTGCAGTAGTTCCTCCTGACTAAAATGCAACAAAACAAAAAGATTTTTAATTACTCTAAGCTGTGGTTTTGTGTGAGAGTTAAGGGTTAACTAAAGGCTGCTTTCTTTCTCACTAAACGCCTCTGGCTCTCTTAAGCAATGAGCCAAAGGAGCTGCAAAGTTATGCAGGAGTTATTCTCCATCCTCTGGGCCGTCCCTAATCCCCAAAAACCGCCTTCTTTTATGGGAGAGCTGTGGTTCTTTTCTTGTTCAGCACTGCCTATACAACATAAAGTCAGGCTGCATTTAATGCTTACGGTGGGATGTGACGGGTGGGGAGGGGTGATCTTGCAAATGGAAGGCCCCCGTTTTGCTGAAATATTATTGCCCGCTACGTCGTGTGAGTCTACCAGCCTGATGTGGCCCCCCCACCCCCACATACACTCCATCTATCCCACCCAATCCAGCCCCTGGGTGTCTGACTCGAATGACAAACTAGCCCGATTTCCCCCAAACAGTCGCTGGGAAATGCTGGAGCTGATAATAGAGATTTCGTTTTCATTTTTTACGCTCGACTTGGTTATTGTTGCTTCGCTTTTCTCCCTTCTAGAGATTAAGTCTGACTTCCCCCGCCAGCAGTGGCCCAAAAATGGGGATGACAACTGGTGAAGCTCAGGGCTCATGCTGCTCTCCAAAAGCAGAGTGTACCCTTCCAATAAGCCTTCCAAGAGAGTCCTGCGAACTAATGAACAGCCCCCTAACTTCACTGTTTGGGCCAGGAATATCAGGATACCCCACACCATTAGGTTCTGAAGCTATTATGATGGAAATGCAGGTTCCTGCATGTAAACCAAAAATGCACAGTGGTATAAAGAACAAAGAAGAATTTGCATGTCATACAGTTTAAATATATATAAAGCATCTTTTTGGGCCAGCAAAAATAAAGGTTTCAAATGGAACATAACAGGGTTCTTTTAAGCAATACCAGAGAAGAATGACTAAATAGCCATCGGTGTCTTAGCAGTTTTAAAAGAATAATGTGGATTTTTTAAAATGAATTAGAATCCATGGGTCCAACCAACTGGTGGCATTGTGTGAGTGATGTCCTTATGTTTGGTTAAGAAGTTAATCGTTGTTGACGGTGTTGTGATCTGCTCTCTTCGGGCTGCTTGGCTCCAGGTTCCGGAGACTCAAAATACAGACGGGATAATTACCAAACACGCAGCCGGCGAGGGCGGCACAAAGGCAGCTTTGACTTCATCGCTGCTTGTCTCTACCACCCTTCTACACACACACACACGCAAACACACACACTTTCCCTCAAAATCTCTCCAGCCCAAAACAGGACATGCACACGGCTTGTTTCATAACAAGGCATGATGCTGACTTCTTTCAGCTTCAGCGGACTGGACATAAAGCCCGACTGACAACCTCCAGTGGCCCGGACAGAGTGAGACAGAGAGAGAGAGAGAGAGAGTGAGAGAGAGTGAGAGAGAGAGAGAGAGAGAGCAACAACAGGAAAAATTATAGAATGAGTTTTGGACAATCAGGTAATAAGGGACTGTGTGCTTAAGGGGACAGTTATGGTATGCTAACAGGTGCCTGCATGTTAGCATGTTATATGCTTAAATGTGACAGCTTGTTAAATACTTAATGGAAGAGTGAGATATATGCTTATTTAGAACAGTGTAATATATGTTTATATGGGACAGCATGTTAAGCTCATATGGCAGTGTAATATACGCTAACATGGGACATTGTTCTATATGCTTACAGGTTGTAGTGTAATATAGGCTTATTAGTGACAGTGTGATGTATGCATATAAGGGAATAATCTATTATATGCTCATATTAAAGTGCCTGTTATGTGCTTATATGGGACAGAATAATAAATGATTTTACAGGACCATGTGTTAACTGTTAATACAGGACAGTGTGTTATATGTTAATATGGAATAGTGTGTTTTATTCTTGTATGGGATACTGTGTATTTGGTTGGGTAGTGTGTTATAGGAACACATACAGTATTGTGCCAAGGTTTTAAAGCCTTGTAATGCTTGAATGATTCAAACATAGGCCAGTTTAACAGATAAAAACAGGTACCTGGTCAAGTATTAGACTGAAATGAAAATGGGGATTGGTAAGGACTGGACTGAAAATGAGAGATAAAATTTTTGTAACCCAGCTATTCCTCAAAACTACATTAAAATGAATACAAGAAAATCTGTTTCATTGTAAGCAAATTTTGAAGAATTTAGATATCACAGAATACCAAAAGTAAAATTTACAATTTACAAGCAGTTTAAATGTATCTCATAGATTCCCCTATTCCCACATAGTGTAGTCTAGAAAAACAGAATTAACATACCACAGCGTGACAATCACTGTCAGAACTTCTATGTTGCTTTAACTCAATATTTCAATAAGATGGTTCCCCCAAAGTTCAGCTCTCTGAAATGCTGATAGTAAATTAACAACAAATGCAAATATTGATGTGATCTGAGAAACAGAGTGAAATTCCAGCTGACTCATTGTCATGCAAAAAGCAAATATATGTATTGTTGATTCTGCCTTATTTTCTTAGCCCAAGTCATTTTTGATCTTGTTTACAAATGAGAAGAGCAGCAAACACTTATAGGGCCAAACACTGAGTTGAGCTTTTTTTAGTGTGATATTGCTGAAAGAAAGACCCCCCCTGTGCCTCCTTGTTAGTGGCCAACTCTGAACTTTTTTTTGGCCCTTGAGTGCAGTTTAGTGTGAGACGGCTCTCCTTCTCCTCACGGGCCGCCCTCGCTTTCATTCCTCCGCGCGTTACACCAATTAAAGGAGGACGTGCAGCAACTGTAATGGGCTGGAGAGTGATTGTTTTTGACCAGCAACAAAACACATAGACCCACCCCACCGATTAGGCTCCTGGGTAAAGGGAGAGTAATGGAGGGGGGAAGCTGGTGCCCTATAAGCAGAATGGACTGAGAAGGAGAAAAAGAAACGGGGAGTGAGGGGGAGCCTCGTCTTCAAGGGTAGGAGCTTCTGAGCACAAAGACTGGTCATGTCAAAAGGGCGGGCAGAAAGATACCCCCCCCCCTGCTGTCAACCACCCAACTCAAAGCCTTACACAGCTTACTGGCTGCCTACATAAGTGTCAGCTTTAAAAAAAATTCAGTGACGAGACCAGAGGGTTTGGCCAGGAAGCCAAATGTACACAATTTAGAGACATGCATCCTGGATTTTTGAGTTCAAAAAGTGACTTTTCTTGAGGTAGATGACATTAGAAAATATTCAAAAAATATATATTACAAAAATGCTTTTGGTTGTTCTTTCAGTTCCAGTAGTGCTATCATTAGTGCTATCGTGTGGAGATGGAGGTTCTTCACATTCATGCATCTTATTTTCTAATATGTTAAATAATCATCCAGTCAAAGGTTTTTAGTTACTCAAATGTGGAGGACATCACTCAGTAGACCCTATTATTTCCATGACTGGTAAATTACAACATTTTGAATAAGAAAACAGTACATTTAGAATGATAGAATTAAAAGTGCATTTTAGAGGCCTGAGACCAAAAAGTATTATTTGTTCTGTAAAGATTCAAAAGTGATACAAATTTGAATTTCTCATAAACACCTAGAGCAAAACTGCATAAAGTATTATTTTGGATTAATCAAATATAAAAACATGACATACTGACACTACCAAAATGAGTTGGAAGAATGATCAGACTGACTAGTTATTTTGTATATTACTTTGTTGTGAGGGACAGTGGTCATATTACTCAAGAATAAGCCCAGTCTGAAACTAAGTGTTTACAGACTGTGTACACGGCAGCCTGATATGGAACTTAAAGTTCTTAGTGAGACTGTAAAGAATATAATCAAAAAGAGATGTTACTGAGAGTAAAGATTAGAGACATCTATGAAGATAAGAAGTACTACCATTAAAAAAGGTTGTGGGGCGTAAATATCTTCTGAATGTCTACTAAAGTGGGAAATGTCTGCCTAGAAAGTGAATGACAAACAGTAATGGCCATTGCTTCAATTAAACAAAACATTTTTATAACTACTTAAAATACTTGTCTGGTAATTACTATTGATTTTGGAATGTTTAAGCACTAATGGTAATAGAACAAACAGGCACAAAATTCATGGCTATTGAATTGTATATATTTTGTAGGGTACATAAATGTGTTCCCATGTTGATGTTAAGTAAGAATAAAACAATAATAAATAAAAACAGCATTTTAAATTTTTATTTTAACTCATGAGGTCCACTGATGAGGTTTGGATGGTTTAATGTACTAAAAACAAATAAAAGTAATACACCAATCAATCATTTTTGCATGACCTTTCCTAAATGGTTCTCATGTAATCTTAGAATTGAACTGCTTCGTACAGTAACATTAAGACTTCAAGACCTTTAAGACTTATGTATGCTAATGATATCTATTGTCACTGGCTCTGCATATTGTGTCCTTTTCAAAAACCATTCACGGCTGAAATACTCCTTATAAATTTAGTGTGAATAGGTGGGGTTAAACTGCTGTAGACTGAGTAGCTGGATGTATGTAAATGCACTGATTTGTGACATCACAAATACAATGAATTCTAAGTTATTTTTGCTGCTTAAATTCCATATATTTTGTGCACTGATGAGTGAATTTTAATCAAACATCCAACATCAAAAATGCTTTTTGGTCAAAAATGCATAAAATATATGGTCTTGCATGAAAGAGATCCTTTTATTTTGATGTTTAATGTTAAACACTACTATTTTTAAAAGAAAAACAAACCATAATGAACACCTAATTACAAGTATGAAACGATGCTGAAGCAATGAATTAGACTCACTCACTGCAATCAGCGTAATACATTCAAGATTGTGACTTTTTCCAAATAAGCTAATGATGCTTATGCTAAAGAAGAGAGGTGAGGGGAGGGTTCTGAACAGTAAATGGGTGAATATGTGAATGTGTGAGTGTGAGTGTGTTTTGTGTGTGTGAGAGTGAGAGAGAGAGAGAGAGAGGCAAGGGTCCTCTACAGAAAAGGCTTTGGCCCAGATGCAGTAATGTTAACTTTGAGTGGCCTCCGTGGCTGGAGACTGCCTCCTCCTTTCCTTCTCTTCCCAAGGCCCCAGGTTGCCTTTGCATGACATCATCGCTGAAGCATGAGCCCCCCTCCATGTAAAAAAAGAAGAAAAAAAAGAAAAGCCCTGTGAATCTCCCCATCACTCCCATTGAGGCTGGCTGCTCTGCAACCCATACGTTTCTTTCTCTCCCTCTCCTTTCTTTCCCTCCTTCTCTTTCTCGTCCTCCTCTTCTCCGCCAATCCCCTCCCTCTTTCCTGAACCAGGAGAAGGCATTGTTTGGGGCGAAGGCCTGATCAAAAAAACGCAGCCCGCCCAAACCGCAGCCTTTCTGTAAATTCAATAAGCCCACCTTAAAGATTTGCCTAATTAATGGATGACATCTTTGGCTAGAGGAGAGGCGAGGTATTTTGCTCGGGCTCGCTCATTGTTGGCCTCCTAATTAACTTTCCCAGGTCAGCCCGGGTCTCAGCAACCTGAGAGTGAAGAGCTCCATTGTGCGAGGAGTTGTAAACTTACTTTTTTTGCTTCGGCACTTAAAAGGGAGAGCGACTATAGGAACAGAAAATATCCTATTTAAGGTCTTTGTGAGTGAACTGCCTGCACATGGTCCAATAAAGGAAGTCTTTTTAAATAAGCGTTCATGGTCCTCCTCAGAGTCCTCCCGCACCCTCCCTCCCTCTCTCTTCTCCTCTCCTCTCCTCTCTTCTCCTCTCCTCTCTTCTTTGCTCCTCTCCTTTATTTCAGAACCATGCAGAAAGGTTATGAATGATAGTTTGGGGTCTGGTGAGTGAGAGGCGAGGGCCAGGCTTCTGTGTACCATTTGTGTTTGAACCTTTTGATGGAATTTGGGTATGGGAAAAGAAAAAGTCTAAACACTGTCTGGCAACTGCACAATTATCATTTCCCCTGTGAGCAAAATACTACTTAAAAGTTGTTAAGTACTGTAAAGGAAGGGACACTCATTGGACACTTTTTCGCGTCCAATTACAGAACCTTCCTTAGACATTTCCACCTATTCCACAAGACATGAAATCCAAAGCAGGCAGATCACAGGGTGGGTAAAGACCATGATTTAAAATACATGCAACACATGAATATTATTAATCCACTTACACAACAACAAAAACCATGCAAAAGGAGAATAACAACAACACAAACTGTTCTTTTTGGAAAACAATGGAATCCCTCAGTAACACCTACCCCCCTCCGTTCTACCACCCCACCCCTTGCTGTCCGTCTCCCTGTGTCTGAACCCAAAAAATGAAGCTTCCTCACTTAATGAGTGGGGTGTGATCTTCCCACAGTCAGAAAGGCCAACGTCACACAGTCATAACTGCTCCATTCACCATTCATTCAACTGAGGAACTTTAGCCATTTTCACAAGAAACAATTCCTTTAAATATTTGTCTCTGTATTTACATATAGAATGCCAATCAGCAACAAATCCAATAACATAGCATAAAAAACATTCGAATGTAATAAAAGCTCAGCTGTACTCTGTTACATCCAGTCTGTTAAGTTCATTATATAACCCTCATTTCCATAACTGGTACATGTGAACGATGATAATTGGGATGAAAATCCAGAGGGGGTGTGTGGCGAAGCAGAATGTGACAGGCGCGATGATGATCAAGCAAGAGAGAATGAAAGTTGAAACAAATTTATGCACATTATACTCTGCAAAACATATCTATGTGCACAATATCTTGGATATCAGCACTGACATATTACGTGGGTAACAGGAAGGACTTTTCAGGTGTTTGCTTCTGATTAGTGATAAATTCAGTGTGACTGGGATCCAGGCTGCTGATTTGTGTGTGTGTGTGTGTGGGGGGGGGGTTATGTTGTCGAGAGCTGTGACTCCAAACCTTTGACCCTTGTGGGCAGGTCACAGAGAAGCTGAGCAAAACATGAGAGACATAATTAATAGAGGAGTGTTGTTTAAATTTTTTTCCTGACCATTATTTGGCAAAATTATTTGTCTACAGCCTACTGATAGTATACATCATTTAAATACAGTTGCAATTTACACTGTGAACCCATTGCAATGAAAACCTTTATATTAGTTGTAAAAAACGGTCTGTGCTGTAAAATTATCGTCATGGACAGAGACTGTTTGTGTCTACATAGTAATTTATAAAAGAAATACAAAAAGATGGTGGTTAGTACAGCTCATAAAGAGTTTGCCATTATATTTCTCTCTATATTTATTTCTAAATATGGGCAGATTTGAACTGTAATACAAAAAAATATATATACGTTTTTAATATTTCTCGGAATACAGAATCAGTGGTCCTTTAACATATTCTGAATATCAAACATTTACGCTGCTTTTTATCCCTACTCACTTGTGAACAGTTTATTTTGGGATTCACAGCATGCATTTGTAACTGAAGTGGCAGATTCATGTAAGTGTTGTTGGTGATGGAGAGCATCAGTTTCCAATGAATTATGCTGAGTCTCAGGCGCTGCATCATTTTGCTATTATATCAGGATTATCATAATCATAACATGAGCGGATAGCTTCTGGCAGGCGCATCATTTCTCTGGACTGTTCCATTCATGGACTGTCACCTGAGGAGATCAATAAGCCATGGTGAATGACCAGAATGAAGCTGAATGTCAGTGTAAAAACAAAGTCTGGTCATTTTGAGCCCCCAAAATGTTTGTCAAAATGGTGTGAACAGCCAAAGCTTCTCTAGCCAGCTGTCATAATTTGTTAACGAGGCCTTTCAAAGAAGAGAATGATAATGAGAGGGCAGGAGAAAAAAGGAGGAGGGCAGGAGAAATGTCGGGGGGTTGGAGGTGGGTGACTGGAAGCAGAGAGCATGGTCCCCGGGGAGTCCTGGAGGGGGGCTGGTGGTGCGACATCAGACTGATTTCAGCGCAGCAACATGATGGCATCTCTGATATTTTAATATTAATGAGTAGGCTCTTCAGCTCAGCTCTCTCAACAGGTGCCACCGCGGCACACACCACATAATACTGAGCCACTGGCTTTCTTCTAAAGCCTCTCCAGTGTCCTCTATACACATGACCGGGCAAGTTAGGACCAGGAGGAGCACTGTGACTTAAAGAGAGGAGAAGAAGTACACAGAGAAAACGAGAAAGGGAGAAAGAGAAAGAGAGAGAGAGAGAGAGTGAGTGAGAGAGAGATAGAGAGAGAGAGAAAGGATGGGAGAGGGAGAGAGTGTGTCTTAAGTCACCCATCTACAAAACTAAGACGAAGGACAAAGAAAGAAAAGGGAGCTCTCTTTTTGAGTCACCTCTCCCCGAAGCCGAAACATGAGGGTCCGATATTTCTCCTCTTCTCCCAAACCCCCTTGAGAAAGAAATTGACTTTTGTTTGGAGTTTGTGAAAAGTGGGAATCAGGAGCAGGACAATGGGGCTCCCCGTGGAGAGGACCCGAGTGAAGCCATCTCAAATCAGTCAGCCAAGGGACCAATTAATCCGGCCATTGTCAGGCCCAAGCCACTGCCAGCACATCAACACATTCACGGCCCATTGTCCCGACCCTCCTGCAGTAGGATTTAGTCCGTCCAACAGCCAGTTTTGTCCGGGCCAGCTCAGGCGGAAGTTTCTCACTGACAATTTGCCCCAAATAGATTTGTCAGAAAGCGTCCATCGACCTGCCAGTTAGACTGGGTGAGGTGGCTTTGCAGGGGCTTGTTTGAGATGAGGTGGTCTTACAGTGGGTAGACAGTCAGCACGCAGATGTGTGTGTGAATGTCTATAAACACGTGTAAAATGTCTACTTGTTTGGCCTGTTTAATCCATGTCAAAATTTTAGGAAACCGACAGACTTAAATAAAAATGAATGACAACAGAATGAGTATTATCATGATGATTAATACTAGTTATGATTAATACTAGATGATTAATATTAGTCTTCATTAAGATGTAGAATACCTATTGTTGTTTAATTTGTGGCTACCCATTAAGAGAATATCAAATTCTCAGAAATTCTGGCATGATTTGCACAAGGAATGTGTCTTTGAACTTAACTCTGAGATGTCAGTGTAAGTGAAGAATTATGAACCAGAATACATGCAGTCACATCTTCTTCATAAAGTCCAACTGGTAAGCAGTTACAACACTTTAAGAATTTCCAATTGACGACACACAGCTGAAAAGTTTATCATCTGTCGGAAAAGTGTTAAATCGGGCACAATAACAATGGACCCAAGTGAGCCACTGATGCAGAAAAATGTATTGTGTAATAACCATTTTATTGCAGAGTGCCCTCATATCTTGTGCTTACATAAGTGCTGAATGACAAGAAGCCACACTGAACTGTTGGCCATAATACTGGTGATCTGGACTTTGCTTCTTCCTCTAAGATAATTTTCGGATAGAAACATAGCTTAATCCTTTTCCACCATCAGAGGGGGTGTTGCAACAATGGTTGCTGGTGAGGCCTGCAATACACTTCTGCACTCAACTTTGAGGACCATGTGAGTAGCTGCATACCAACAACTAGATACACAATCTGATTGTCCTTTGTCAAAGATTTTCATTGACTGTTATTGAGAGGAGAGTCACCGGCACAAAAAAAGTGAAAGCAAGCAGCCGGGGCAACCATGATGTTGGTTATGTTTGTGTAAAGACTATCTCTGAATGACAGGATTAGGGTGAGTTAAGGAGATTACTGAGAGCAGACCACCCCACCCCAGCACACACACAGACACACACTCACAGAGAGAGAGAGAGAGAGAGAGAGAGAGAGAGAAAGAAAGAGAGAGAAAGAGAGATAGACAGATACATATAGAGGGAGGAGTTGTATGATTCTAAGCATAATTTCTAATGTGAAATGTACTTTTAATTTTACTAAAAATAACTGACAACGCAGTGATGGATGGATGTATTGAAGGATGGATGGATGGATTGGATGGATAGATAGATTATTTTATTGAAAAATAATGTAATGTAATTTTTTATATATAACTCTCAGGAAATTAATTCAATATTTCACTTTTGGCAGATGTTAACGAACACTTGTGGTCGGTTGATCACAGGCCGTTAAACATACTGACTTCTCGTCTGGACTTCATTACATGTCTTTTAAGGGGTCTCAGCCCGGGCGCAACACGGCGCGCGCACTGCTTTTAGATGCGCGTCCACATGAACCTGTCATTCAACTGTCACAAAACTCCACGTCCTTCTATCCGCGACCACGTTGAAAGAAGGACATGAGAATTACTAATCGCGATTATCCAGAACTCCGTGACTGACTGGCCAGAGAGCGAGCGCTCCGGCTCCCGGTCCGCCGTGGGAATAATCGTCATTACAGCAAAGCGCTCGGAGCTGAGAGACCCGGACCGAGAACTGCTGGCGAAACGGTAGCAAGTTTTTGTTTGGGGGAAGAGGGAGCGCCAAATTCCACTCCAGAACGTACGTAGGTAAATAAACAAACAAACACTAGAAAATAATGAAGTAAAGTTAATTAAACAAAAGAGCGCATGCACAAATTGTAGTTTTAATGCAGAATGCCATAAGTCCTGATGTGATCAATAAGAGGTGGTAAGGGATTTAGAAAATACAGAAATATAATTATGAAATACAGTACGCCGAGGTAAATAAAAAAGAAAATGAAAAGCTGGAGGAGAAACGATACCAGCTGCGTTCAGCGCAGCACGTGGAGATCAACAGGTGCGCGCGCTCCAGATCAGGAAAGCCACCAAACATTCATACAAAAGAGCAGTTCATTCACACGAGGGATGTCACATTATGATTACTATAGCATTTATATTCTTTATATAATAACAACAACAATAACAATAATAATAATAATGATAATAATAATAATAATAATAATAATAAAAATTGTTGTTATTAATTATGAAAAATAATAGAAACTGAAATGCAGAGAAATTACATATACTCATACAAATAAAGAAATGAATAGTCTTGCTAATAGCCCAGCTTATCAGTCCCGGTGGATTAGTGTGAGCCTTTCCTTCCCCTCTCCTGCTCTCTCTCTCTCTCTCTCTCTCTCCTCGAGCCTTTGGAAACGTCACTCTGTCCGTCCCTATACCCCCCTCCACTTCACCCACCCGGCAGGTGACGTCATGCGCCAACTTGGAGTAGAAGAAGGCAGGGAAAAAAGCTAAGTGGGCAAAAAGGGAAGTTGGGCCTCTCCTCCTCCTCCTTGCCCTCCCTCTTCCTCCTCAAATACTTCTCATGCGTATTCCCGAAGGCTTTAATCTGACGGCGCACATCACAAAGTCAGCGAGGTTCTCAGCTGTTGCGCCTTTTCTGCACTTTTTTTTCGTTGTTTTCTTTTTTTGTTGTCGGCAGTGGTTTCTGCGCTTTTGTCTTCTTTCATTTCTTTTTTATTTTATTTGTTGTTTTTTTATTTTTTTTTATTTATGTATTTATTTATGTTTGCTAAAGCGCCACTTTCACTGTTTGGGCCACGGTGAAGGTCCCGTGCGTGGGCCATTGGACTAACCAGCAACACTAGCGGCTCAGAAACTCAGCAGAACTGGACTTCTGTGGTCGTGTTCAAAACCAGCAGTACTGGACTCTGTACACGCCTCCACACACCTCCACACACCGGACAGACCCCCTAGGTCACCCTCTGGTCCAGGGCGTTTCTCTTACAACTGAAGTTCAATAATAAAAACAGTCTCTCCGGGCTTAAAGGAGGTTTTTCGGTCACAACACGACTGGAAGTTCAAGAGGCCCAAGATGAGCAAAGCTGCCAGTTCAACAAGTGGTTGTTTGGATATTTTAAACGTCAAGTCAAGTGAGTAAACCCACGTCTGCTTCTCCTCAACTCTGCGTTTTACCAAAAAC
Source organism: Ladigesia roloffi (assembly GCA_037577295.1). NCBI lineage: Eukaryota > Metazoa > Chordata > Actinopteri > Characiformes > Alestidae > Ladigesia > Ladigesia roloffi. The sequence goes on along the minus strand of JBBKCR010000148.1, from coordinate 13,330,025 downwards.
TTATTCAGTTTTTATAATTTTAACCAACACGAGAGCAGACGGCAACTGTTAGCACGAAACGTTTTATGCATTTAAATACAGACAGTACAATTCAAATGTACTTACAAATTGTACGAACAATCATTTAATTTGATTTAAAACTACATGCTCACATGCTCCGTTTCTGCGGGTTGCTAGTATTTAAACTGCAGTAAAATTCTGCAGTTAGCATCACCGCACCAAGTTGTGGGAATGATCGGTTTAATGGACCAAATCCTGATGTGAGAGTATGTTTGAATGTCAGAGACTTTGTAAACCGCTCCTGACAGCAGCCTCACCTGTTCTGTCTGCTCCATTAGGACCCCACAGTGACTCAATCTCTCTTTAGTACCTCACTGTACCTCGCTTTTACTGCATTTAAGCTTCATTACGGCGGACTTTAGTGCGGAACCGTGTAATTATGAGAGTGTGGAAGCACGTGTTACAAAAAATACATAGATTTTTGCAAAAACTATTTCAAAGAGCATCTTTATAAAATCCACGTTCCGTATATTTTTTTGTAAAATTAGCGGATTTGTTTATAAATATATATGATCTGATTTGTATATATAAATACATAAGTTTGTGGTTGTCGTTTAACGTATATAGTAAATGTTTAAATGTAAACATAACTATATCAACAATATATGTGTGTGTGTGTGTGTGTGTGTGTGTGTGTGTGTGTGTGTGTGTGTATTTAATAATATTTTTTCCATTTACATTTAAACGTTTATTATGGCGCCTATCATTTCTCACAGGAAAAAAGTTTTAAAAATTAATAAATGCCTTAATTTCTTTGGAAAACATTTCTTAACGAATCTAGAATTTGATTAAATTATTAAAAAGTGTGAACAGTTTGTAAATTCAGCTTTTCGCAATATAAAGTTCTGCAATCCATCACATCAGCCTTCAGATCCTGAAACAAAACTTTCTGTTTTTTTTCTGAAGAACATTTCGTTTACCTTGCTGATGCGTCTCGTAGAACTGATCATTATTACTGTTTTTAAAGTTTTTTAAACGATATTCTTGGTGGTCTTGATGGTCTGGGCTCCGTCTGCACGGAGATCTCGGTGTCCAGGCCTGAGGCTGATTACTGTAATGAAATATGCCACAAGACCCGCAGAGCAATTAGAGCGCGAGGGGCTGCGGGTCCGGGACACCCGCGCGCTCTAACACCCCCTTACAGCGACTTCAGGATGTATTACAATAAACAAACCTTCAACACTTAATATATGAGATAATATAGCAGGGGACTGGCTCACGCGCTTACATTTATTTATTTCCACATGTATTTATATGTTCGTTTATATAGTTATTTATTGAGGGAGGCGGGTCCAAATTATTATTTCATACAGTTATATAATTATTTCACTAAATATCAACTACGTTTTTGTTTTCAATTATATGTGTAAACTTTTTACAATTATGATTAAATTAAACAAATCATGGGGAACATTTCTGTAAGTGCCAACGGAGCAAGGAATTACTGAACAATTCACAAATATACAATTATGGGCATCACAAATTTTAATCTCAACACAAATTTCCTTCATCCTTTTAAATTTACCTGCAGTGTACTTTGCATTCACCCTCTAATCAGTGAAATAATACAGTGAATAAACATTATTAATAATATGCAAATCACATAGGATCATCATAACAACTAAATCAGTAAGAAGAAAAGGACAAGAAGAAGAAGAAGTAGAAGAAAATTAAAAAATGTGTATTATAATGTATTACAATAACAATCACAACTAAAATAAAGGCAATTACAATAAGTATAATAATCATCATTGTCATCATAAATACCAGTATAAATATCTCCGTCAATGTAATTATTTTCACCGTGTCCTCAGATTGCACACGTGTTTTTTCAGCTCATTTATAATCACCGGCGAGGAGGAACATTAAATGCTAACAGCTCTAAAGCAGTTTTGAACGAGCGGTCCTTTGGCTGCAGTCTGACATCAGACCGCCCCGCGTCGCCTCAGCAGCCACATCCGAATTCCCATGCTACCGTTTTTGACGGGTCACTGGGAAATCAATGAGCAGGTGGACATATGTCAGTAATTACACGGCCGTTCCTCTCCACCACACACACACACACATGTCACACGCACACCAATCTACATGCAAATCTAGCACCATTAACGGATTTGGACGAAGAAAGTGGGAGAGAAAGAGAAAGTTTAATGTGCACACGCAAGAGAGAGAGAGAGAAATCACAATTTTCATTTACTCCGGCCTCATTTGCATACACTTCATTTGGGGATCTGGTGCATTCTGTTCTCCGTGTCTCTCCCTAATCCGCGGCCATACATGCGGAGGAGAAAGCAGCTGTCGAGCTTCATTATGTATCGGGGGTGTGTGTGGGGGGGCGGTCAGGGGGTGTGCTGGTTGGGGGGATGGCAGCTTGTCCTGATCGGTCCAGTTAGACGGGACTCAATGGGGGAAATCATTAAGTTAACACTTTCCCTAATAGGGCCATTGTGCGCGCGCCCAGCACACATTGTTTTACCGCGCGCGTGCGCATTCCCACAGACGTGCACCTGTTAAAGGGCGCGGGGGCGCGCTCGCGCTTGGTCTGTAGGGCAGTGACGAGCACGAGACTTCAGAACTATTCACTAGTTTACAGTCAAAGCGCGCGAGGCCTGATCATCACAGATCATCACATCTCCCTCTTGTTCCACTGGCGGCGTGGACCTCAACGTTAACCAGAATGATGAACAGTGACTCATTAGTCAAATTTCGGGGAGAAATATCTATGGAAAAATAATAAATATTTTATTTAAGCTTTTATTAAAAAAAAACAAAAAACAAATCTTAATATTTCCCAAAACGTGGAGATTTGAATTAACATCTGAGTGATACCTACAATAATATATAATTACTGCTCAATAAAACAACTAGCTATATATCTTTCTATCTATCTATCTATCTATCTATCTATCTATCTATCTATCTATCTATCTATCTATCTATCTATCTATCT
>JBBKCR010000148.1:13308403-13323586 GCA_037577295.1 Ladigesia roloffi | reverse complement strand
TATCTATCTATCTATCTATCTATCTATCTATCTATCTATCTATCTATCTATCTATCTATCTATCTATCTATTTAACTGCTTGTCTTTTTATCTAAATGGGGAACCGGTAAAAAATACGTTAAACATATGTAGAAAATATAAGTTTACAAGGAAAATTTCAGTTCGATGTTCAATAATCGGATTTTATCTCAGCTCTTCTAGTACTTTATTATTTAGATACTGGTTGGAAATTATCTGTTCAAAACACAGGGGATATGGAAAAGTGTTGACATTTTTTTTCCTTTTTTTGTGAAGGTCGTATACTGGACATCCCGTGTAAGGTGTGTGGGGACCGCAGCTCGGGGAAACATTACGGCGTGTACGCTTGCGACGGCTGCTCGGGGTTCTTCAAGAGGAGCATCCGGAGGAACCGCACGTACGTCTGCAAGTCCGGCACGCAGGTGAGGGGTTCTCTAGCTCTCTCTGAGTCTCTCTCGTTCTTACTCGCTCGAGCGCCCTTTCTCGCGGGGCTTTACATTGCAGCACCGCGCGCTGCCTAATTGAAAGATTATGGTGGGAGCGAGCCTCCTCCCGCGCTTTTGAGGGCCCTTTGGCCCGTCTAGTGGAACAGGTGTAATCCAATCTAACGCACCGGCATGACTGTGTGGATTTGGAGTGGGAGGCGGGGTGAGACTATTGGCCGAGCGGCAGGGGAGCGAGTCATTACAGCACCGTACCTGCATCGTCTCTCTCTCTCTCTCTCTCTCTCTCTCTTTCCTTCTCCCCCCTCTCTGTAATAAAGAAGACTACTAAATTAGGAAACACCAGATGACCAACATGTTTGTAAATCGATTAAATTTCAAAACACTTAATAACACTTTCCTAATCCCTACACACACAGGGTGGCTGTCCGGTGGATAAAACTCACAGGAACCAGTGTCGCGCCTGCCGCCTGAAAAAGTGTTTGGAAGTGAATATGAACAAGGACGGTAAGTACCACCCTTATATTTTCCCCATAAGGTAACATTTAATATCTGTGGGACTTCTGCAAGTGTTGGGAAATTTATAATGAAACTGTCACGTATAAACAAATTTGTATAAATAAATAAATGAACAACTAACTAATTTATAAATGAAGTAAATATGAATATATAGTTCTAACCGCTATTCAATGTTTACGCCATTCAAAATATAAACAAAACGGTTTAACTGTTTCTATATTTGTCAAAATCAATATATCAGAATAAGAGTGCATCATTATCTTCTAATATTTACTTATATTTAGAATTTGGAATGTATACATCTTCTGCAAAAAAAACAAAAAAAAACAGAGAAAACGCTAGAAACACCGATCATTTTCAAATAGTCAAGTTGTTCAGTGAAATCGTGTTCATGGTGATTTTGGTGGATTAGCCGAAAAAATGTTCTGCAATAACCTTTAGAATTGGTTAAAAACTGAAACAGGCATGCACTCTAAATTCGACGTTTTAAACTATAAGTAGTGTTAGAGGAGTTGGGGTTAGTTTTTTGTCAAACTTGCAGTGAAACTGTGACATTTTAAAACACAATTCCGCGCACGAAAATCTCGATGTAATTTTTTTTTACTTCTGTCATTCCACGGTAAATAAGCGTCCTAAATTACACAACACAGCATTAGCAAACATCAGTAAACATCCATTAGAAATGCTTTCAGCAGTGTAATCTGTAAAGTAGAGAAGTGTGCGGTTTGGGACGCGGTCCACGTATCTTCCTGCCTACTAACATTTTACTGGAAGTTCTGAACTTTAAACTTTTAAATTAAATTTAAAAATGTTCTTAATAACCTGCTTTCGCGTCCCTGTTCCCCCATCCCCCATACAGCCGTACAGCACGAGAGGGGTCCCAGGACGTCCACTATCCGAAAACAGGTGGCGCTTTACTTTCGCGGTCATAAAGAAGTCTCCGGTTCGGCCGCCCCGTTTCCCGCCACTTCCCTACCCGGGCCACCCTTCTTCACCACGGTCAGCCAGCTGGACACGCACAGCCTGGAGCTCAACACGGTGGCCAGCACCCCCGAGCGCCAGCAGACCATTGTGGGGCTTGCCCAGCCCACTCCTAAAGTGAGTCCAGACATGCAAGCTTAGAAGTGTTGTGTGCAAATGTCTGAAAATCCTCCCTCAAATGACATCATTTGCTGAAAGTAAGTGCCCACAAGGGAGCACTTCTAAATAGTATATTATTTTGTACTTGATCCAAAAGGGTCAAATTCTAAATCAGAGTAACGGAAAAAAACATTTTATAGAGTTACATATTTCCTTTGCATTGTTAGAAGAGTACAACATACATCAGAAAAGACCTGGAGTACAGGATTTTTTTAAGTTACCCATCTTATCTAATGGCCCATTATTTCTAACCTGGTTGCACTTTATTTTCCCTCTTTATTCAGTATCCACATGAAGTAAGTGGTGCTCCTCTGTATCTGTATGAAGTGGCCACAGAGTCGGTGTGTGAATCAGCAGCGCGTCTGCTCTTCATGAGCATTAAATGGGCCAAGAGCGTCCCTGCTTTCTCCACTTTGCCTTTACCTGACCAGGTAGGGAGCTCAAAACCCGTTTACCATGACACTGAACAGACTTACGCTCTGTAGTGCCCAGCTAAAATCTGCATTAATATCACAATATTTTCCAGAAAAAGAGGCTGAAGTGATGTTGTATAAAGTCAAGCCAATTAATTTAGGTTTTGGGGAGGATCGATCTGAGTGCTAACAAGTGCTGTAATCTGTTTTGCAGCTGATCCTATTAGAGGAGGCCTGGAGGGAGCTGTTCGTACTGGGCATAGCACAGTGGGCGATTCCTGTAGACTCCAACACTCTGCTGGCTGTTTCAGGTATAGGCAGTGCCGCAACACATCAGCATGCACAGTGTTCTAGAATAGCAAGGGTGGATTATATAGCATGCAAATCCACTGGAATGGAAGTAAATAACAACCCCTTTCTTGCCTCAGTATTGTTCATTTATGCGTGAGAGCTAATGCAGGTAATGACTCCTCCCTGTTCATGTTGCTTTGTGCAGGGATGACGGCTGAAAACACAGAGTCGCAAAGGTTCAATAAGCTGATGGCGGAGATTCAGGCTCTGCAGGAGGTGGTCACAAGATTTAGGCAACTGCGATTGGACGCAACAGAATTTGCCTGCCTCAAGTGTATAGTCACATTTAAAGCAGGTGAGGCTGCTAAACACACACTCCCACTGCCATTAAAGTGATTTAAACTCTTAAAGAAACTTAGTGTTTTTTGCAGAACACAGTTCTAGTTACCAGTTATTCATGTGGTGACAACATGGGTTACATATAGCCTTGCAAATAAACAAACAAACAAGCAAACAAAAAACAGAAATAGATGGTTTCATGGATAAATGGAAGGCTGAACCAACGAAGGAAAGAACAAAATGACTATTTAACAAAATAATAATTCTCCATTTGTTGCAAATGTTGTACAGTACCAACACACAGTGGCTCGGAGTTGAGGAGTTTCCGGAACGCCAGTGCCATCGCAGCCCTGCAGGACGAAGCTCAGCTCACCCTTAACAGCTACATCCACACCAGGTGATGCAAGTCAACAGCCCAAACATCCCTATCCACTGCACGCTAACATCTACTGAGCAGATTAACATTTAGATTTGGATTTCTCTGAAAATATTTAAGCCTCTGTAGAGAATCTACACTCAGACTCGTGTATCATCAAGCACTTAGATTAATCTGATAATGACTACAAAGTTACAGTTCATTTGTGTACACATGGAAGAAGCAAAAGAGTATTTAAAGGAAAAATCCATGGGGTTTACGAACATTCAGCATCACTAAAATACCTCAAATATTCATAGTGGCTTGATGGGAAATGATTCAGTGTAGAGAAATTGACTGACTGTGATTACTTTGCAGCAGGGGTTAGGAACCTGGGATCACAGTGTCTACAATGACAGTGTTTTATTTACTGTGCAAAACAATATATTCTAAATGTATCTTGAAACAATACCATCCAGCAGCATACTTATAAGCATTTGATATAAAAAATGTAAGTAAGATTGTGCTGAGAGGCATTTAACGCCTCAGGTGTCTGTTTACAATCAATTCTGATATTTTTTTTTACAGCAACTGAGCATTTTATGCCAAACTGCTATCTGTTTACATCTTAACAATTGAAACATGAAGCAATATAAAAACTCTCCTTTAAAGTGGCATCCATTAACTGAATTCAGCCTGTGTCGCAAAGTAAAATGTGAATAGAGGAGAAAAAAGGTATGCAATTCAGCTAGTACCTCAGTGAAAACTGCCGAGAGCACCTGTCTGACCAGGCCTGTTTTATTTCAGATACCCCACTCAGCCATGCCGGTTTGGGAAGCTGCTGCTGCTCCTGCCTGCACTGCGCTCCGTAAGTCCATCTACCATCGAAGAAGTGTTCTTCAAAAAGACCATTGGTAATGTTCCTATTACACGACTCCTCTCCGACATGTACAAATCCAGCGACATTTGAAACCTGCCATGGATAAAATGAGGCATGATACAAAAAACCCTGCCAGGACTTATCGTCATGTAACACAAGGGTCCACAATGCTTCGAGAAAACACCTCAATGACTCTTCTATGTTACAACGTTAGAAGATCACATGGGAGACTTTGAGCATGTGGATTGCAAGATCAAGAGCAAGAAAACTGGAAAGACTGAAGGGCTAGGCAAGTTCAAAATGTTAAATCATGATCTAAATGATATTTCTAACCTGTTTCTATCTAATCTACAGTATTTAAGTCTACTTATTGAGATAACTCACACAGTTCATTCTTTTCCTCCAACACCAACTGTGGCAAAAGAGGGGTCTTTGTAGAAGGTTCGTCCGATTGCTGCATATGGTCAGAGAAAGACTACTCACTGGACATTTTACAAACACTAAATACCAATGACCTTTTTCAACCAATGTCTTGTTTTCCATTACAACTTTGTTATTTTGCAACTTCCTATCTATGAGAGTTATGGCAGAAACCAAAAAAGAGAGAAAAATTGAAGGGGGATGACAAATATAAAAGAGCATAAGATATACAAATATATATATAGAGAGAGTGCGTGAGAGAGCTTTGAGTTAGGAGAGCCATGAGGTAAGGTCGCTGTCCATTTGACATGGTGCTGAAAACCAAATTCTGACCTTATCCCTGGCTCACATCAACAGCTCTTAAATGGAAAGATGGACCATTTCATGCACTGCAGCGGCTACTTCTGCTGAAAGGATCTTTGAATGAAGAATAAAAACATTAAAAAATAAAAACGTGACTAAATAAATAAATGAAAACTGCCTATTTTGTGGTGGACATGCCAACACAACATTCAGAGCTTACTATGAGTAGTCACTAACACATGCTCAGCACTTGTGAAGGTTTTGTAGTCTGTACATATATTTCTTGTTGTAAAAAATAATTTTTGGTGAAAGTTGTCTAAATATTAGAATAAATATTGAGTATTGATTTTTGGGTTCCCTTTACTGTGTCTTGCCTCATCTTTTTGATTTCTCTGTCTTGTAAATTTATTAATTTTTTTAATCATTGGGTTGTTTGGAGTCCAACATGCTCAGATGCTACAAAATAAAAAAAACTCCACTCCCCCCCCTAAGCTCCCTCTAAACAAGGACATAGAGAGGTTCATGTCTGGCCTGGAGTGCATATTGAACCACCGCCGATACAATGCACCCGGACCTTGAGTTAAGTTGCTGTACCTCGCATGGCCCCCGGAGGTTTCAAGCACTCTTTGATAAATCAAGGGCTTTGCCCAAATTGCATTTTTTAATCTTCATTTTTTGATAGAAAGTTGGCACAATGGAAAGAATCATGATTGCAGATGACAACATACAATCCAATTTACCTTATTCCTTAAACGCTGGGCTGCTCCGGCATGGAATGAACAGCAAGGTTGCCCAGAGGCAAATGAATGTGCCCTTTAGCATCTCTTTCCCAACATGTAAAGCCAGCTTGCTAATGTCTTACAACATATGTCCTCTTACCACAGCAGTCCAGTATCCTATACTCTTAAAACGGATGGGGCCAAAGATTTCTTTCAAGTAATGCCACAGCATAACCTATATTGGTCTCTTTAAACCCTTTCAATGTATGAACATTTAAAGGTTTAAAGAATACACAATATAAAGACTCAATTTTTTGAGTAGAGTACGTAATTCTATTTTAGACCACTCACATTATTGCCATTATTCTTCACATTTACAGTGAGCCCTTCAGTTTGCAGATTTCAGATTACCAGAAAGGAGTTTAAGTTTTATAACTGTTTAATATCAAACAAAGAGCTAAAGCTAAGTCTAGTCTTAAAAAAACAGAACATTTGTTGATTACTGTTCTGTTCCCCAGCACAATGAATCTGGAATGAAACATGACTGCATAGCATAACTGGGCCTATAATGCAGACATCTCAGTCTTTACTCATTAATAGAGCACCTACATCTCAGCTTTGACTTCAGTATGTACAGTTTGTTTCCTAGTTTTGTAATGCTAATATGCATAAGGCTGCAGTATGCAAATGAGAATCTAACCGTTAATAGCTTATATGGCTGGCTGACCAACCAGAGATCCAGATGATTTACCAGATGTTTTAATTTATCAAAGCAGTACTCCAACTAAAGTCTGATTATATATTTACCCAATAAAGACACTGATGACCCGATGGTTTTAATAAATGGCCCATATGTTACATTTTACACTTTCATTTTTCCCCCGATCACGTTTGTGGGAAAAAATGTTATTCATACACTGTTCTCCAACCTTTTTTCATTTATTAAAATTTTATTATTTATTAAACTGGCTGTTCTTGTTGTGGCTCTAAAAATGTAATATGCAAATGATCTAATTTCTAATTGGCTATACTGCAGCTTATTTAAAAGGCAGCATGGGGCTGAAAAGTATAGAACTTCAGTATGGGCTGAATAAGGGAATCCATCAGATATGTGACCACAAATTCTATTACTTGAAAGCAGGCTTTTTTGCAGCTTAGTTTCTATGTATTGACTTCATGGGTAGGGGATTCAACAGCAAGCATTTTGAAACTTAACCATATTTACATATTTCAAGCAAAATTCAAAGAAAATTGATGACACAGGTCCACAATTTTACCTGTCCATTTTACTTTGGCCCAGAATCCATTTTTTTTACTCAGATTCAAAGCAAAGACATTTTATTTCCACTGACCTAAAAGAAACAGCAAAGCAGCGAAGACAACACTTATTTTATAAAAGAAAATAATAGGGGTAAAAAAAATAATTTGGGTTCACAAATTAGGTCAACAAATGTGTGAGCTTGAGAAAGTTAAATTACACTAAAAGAAAACAATCAGAACATCCTTTTCATTGTCTGTGTGACCAGTTTTATTGGAAAATCCTCAGAAACAAACAAATAATGGCACAGCAGTATACAAATCTGAAAACATGCGCCGACCACAGCATGCTCCAATCAGAAGGAAGAATTGAAAACAAATGAAACAAACGCCCGCCCCCCCCCACAAAAAAACAAAACAAAACAAAAAAACAAACAAAAAAAACAACCATACTGAGGCTCGGCAAGTGCTGGCTGTTACATACACACGTCACATATCAAAACGCTTCACATCAAAGATGCGTCACTGAAGTGCTCGGTGAGAGAAGCACTAGTTGCAGTTTGTGTTCTGAAGAGTTGAGAGCAGTGCAAGTAAGTGTATCAGGAAAAAAGAAAAATAATTTGTGTTAAAGTATCTCTTACAGAGTTAAATCTACTCTTAGAGTTAAGTTCGGTTAAAGGAAACTCAGTAGGATTTAATCTAACACGGGTAAATAATGCTTGCATAAATGTAAATATATTTTTGGTTCATTTTTGTCTGATGTTCTTGTGAAGATACATAATCCTGAGCTACACAAAACTTAGTGGCGCTTGCGGACACTAAAACTACCATAAATAATCACAACTGTTACACAAAGATGCGTTTCGTGATGTCTTACTTGGATCTGTTTCTGAGTGAACAACGGTCAGCCATAAGAAAGAACAGTGATCAGATGAAAAGACACTGTCAATTCACTTTACAGTATAGTGTTGAAGGAGCTGTTTCAGGTTTTTCCTTTCCTCTTCTTTTCATGTTTTTTTTTTTTGTTTAAGCATCAAAGATGTGTCTTGCTCAAGACCATATGCAGTATGTAGAATGAACACTTTAGACGGGCAGTTTTATTCCAGGGGAAGAGTTCTGCATGATTGAGCCTTATGCCGTGTGTGTGGCAAGTTCTAGTGTAGGTAGCTCAGGCTTGTCTCACTTTGGAAGGGGTGTAGTTTTTATCCACTATTTCATCTTGAAGAAACATGTGCAGGCAACGCTCATTCTGGGCCAGTGGATGACCAGCCACTCTGAAAATCAAAAACAAAATATGAAGTTAAAAGATACATGTGGTACAATAGTAACTGGTGTAATTCTTTAATAAAAAGTAAGAGTATCTGATGCTACTAGAATTAGAAGAAGAAGAAAAAAAAAAAAAAGATTCTCAAAAACACCACAAATTTGTCATATATAACACATCAATGCTACTAAAACAGTAGCGGTTTTCAGAAACACTTTAAACGATGACATTTTGGGATTTTGAAGCTTCTTTAAAAATTGTGCAACAAACATGATTTTTTTTAAGATTAGCTGCTAGTTTGTGACATTTTACAAATCAAGCACTCCTTGATAATAGTTTTGGTTTCATTACAGACCATCATTCTTCAGGAGGCAGCAGGGAAGAGTTTAAGAAGTTTAAAACAAACCAAGACTGTTATTAAGAATTTTTATTAAAATAATATTACTAGCCCCTAACAGGGCCCCATGTCAGTGCTGGGCCCCTAGAATCGTTCTAACCTTCTGCCCCTGGCGGCCCCGTGTCTATAGGCACTGCCCCATAAACATTCAAACTTATTATTATAATAAATACCAATGTTTTAAATATTTTTATATTAATTCTGAAATAATGCTGGATAATGGATCCAATTATAAGACAGGCCTGAATATAAACCCACTTGTTATAACATGACAGACACAACTAACATTATATGACCTGCTGCAGAATTTTGTCAAGTTTACATTCCACTCTAAAACCTGAACTCACAGGTCACAGACCAGATCTCATGGATTCAAAACTTTAAAATCAAAGCGGACTGATACATCATAAAACAGTTATGTTCACTGTTTGCCGTTTTAAATTTTTTTTGATAAAAGCGCCTAGTAGTAACTTCCCGAAGCCTGTGAAATTACACAAGACAAAGCAGATACAGAAGATCGTTTTCAGAGTTGGGAACAGTCAACGCACCTTTACAATGCACTTAATCACACACACCAACACGTGCGCATGCACACCCGCATAGTGGATCTGAAACATGCAGCAAGCGTGTGGGGCCCTAAGTGCTATTAACGCTGAACAATGACATTTAATTCAGGATTTTTTGTTATATGGGAGAAAAAACCCATCTTAATTACCCATGTATTGCTTCTGTCTCCAAACCTAATTTACAGCCGTTCGTCTTGTATTAAAATTCAAACAGGTAGAGACGGCACATTTGCACATGAAACAAAGATAATAGCAAAGTCTGCAATCACAGCAAATAATTACAATCGCACTGTAACTTTTATTGTCTGTGCCGGTGGGGAAACGGCACCTCAGATCAAAAATAAGCAGGGGTGCACACAACATCCTGCAGGGAAGAGGATCGCACGGCTGTAATTTCACTCGCAATTATCATAAATTACACAGCGAAAATAAAACAAATGTAAAAAGTAAAGCTGGGTGCACTTGCGGCCTCTCATCAGTTTCGATCCCTTGGTAGGTAATTATGAGAAACGCAGGAGAAAAAAAAAAGGAAAGCGGAGACATCAGCTGACATGAAGGCTGGTAAGTATCTGTTCCTCCCTTTAACTTCACCCTAAGAAACTTCAAATTAAGTGGAAAGAGGAAGAAATATTTGTACAACTCATTGTGTTAATCTGATAATCTAGAAGAATCCCATCCATTTTCTACCTGCTACAAATATTTCAAGAATTTTCTACATTTCACACTCATTTTCTCTCTCACACACACACCATAACTTTATAACCACTGACAGGTGAAGTGTTTAACAATGATTTTTAGTGAATGACGCCGTTTTTGATATAGGAGAAAGGGGCAGTAAAGATATCCTTCTCCAAAGGCAAAATAGTGAAGACTAAACTCCTGGTTTAGAGAATTTCCAAATGTGGGGTATTATTCCTAATATGGAGAGGTTAATATCTGCCAAAAGTGGTCCAAGGAAAGACAACCGGTGAACCAGTTACAGTTTCAAGTAGGGCTGTAACGACACACCAAACCCACAATTCAGTTCGTTTCATGATTTTTGACTCACGATTCGGTTCGTATCACGATTCATTTGCGGTGGAGGAGAGGAAAAGTTCTGAGGTGCCATTTAGTTTGGAGACACCTTAACTTAAACACAAAATTATAAACCAATATTCGCTTAAATACCGCTTCCTTTCCATTCATACTGAAAATGAGGCTTCGGTGAACAGCACGAGAAGTCGAGTTGGAGGAGTTGAGTCGTCTCTCTCGGGTTCACCGCTCCATTCATACAAAAGTACCCAAGTACCCAAGACTCCTGATTTTCGTTGGGATTTAAGGCTTGTCTATCTGTCCTGATCCTCAATCTGATCTACTGTAGCACACATTTCTGAGAAGGTTAATGCTGCTTTTAATAAAAGTTATAACATATAGTTAATTGCAACTTGCTGCATATGGGACTCTGTAGCCACAGACCAGTCAGAGTACCTATGCTGACCCCAAACTTAACGGCATCAGTAAGGCACAAAGCCAGTGGCTACGGAGAGTAGTGAGAACAGATAACTGTTTATACTGACCAAAGCATGTTATTAACATATCATTCTCAACGTATATGTAGTGATGGTTCTTTGTGCACATAATTAATAACCAAAACAATATGGTTTAACCTAAACAATATGGTGATTTAATTTGGCCTAACTTAATCACCACTATTTTGGCTAATCCAAAAATCCTTCATAAGCAGCTTGACCAAAAGAGGGTAAACAAGAACAAAAAGGTGCTCCTGGACCCAATCTGTCAATGTACATTTCAGTTCAGATGACTATTTCCCCAAAAGAGGCCTTGTAGTTGCATGTTATGTGGGACAAGTCATATGACTTACTTGTTGAGGAACTGCTCCAGGCCTTGCCGCCGCTCCTCGATGAAGGAGTCATCAAAGATGCCATCGTCCCCACGGAACGGTAGCTGCCTAAACAGAGCTTTCCCTGGCAGAGGGGGAACGACCACCTGAAGCACATATGGACGGACACACAGAATTACACAGAACAGAAAAAATTTGCCTACACAGCAACTACACAAAACACTAAGCTTATCATAATTGAGTATCTCTGCATACTTTGGCAACTTGGTCTTGAATTGTTTTAACTTCGGGCAAAATAGCAAAACTTACACAATTAGATGTTTTTCACTAAACAAATAAATTAACCAAAAGCAACCTGGATAACCACTTTACCTAGCATAACAGTCTAATATTTTATGTGAATACATAACACACATAAAATATATATATATAAAATATATAAATATATATATATAAATCTTTAAAGTTGTATCAAATTGTATACTAAACCACTAAAATATATTTTGACAGACATTTCTCATTAGGTAAATGTCCAAACTAGCAACTACACTGACAAAAGAACACATTTGTAGTGCAGTATTGATCAGTCAACAGGTCCAGTGGTTAGACGCTTAAAAATTGCGAAACTGCACTTTCCCCATAGCTTAATTCAGAAAATCTATGCAAACTAAGACTCAAACCTGAAGTTTAACTTAAGATAACTTCTGCAAATGGTTGTTTAGCATTTTCCACAGAAAACAAAAGAAGTACTTAAACAGAAATGTAATATAATGACACATAATGCTTTGCTCCACTCACCTTGCTTTCTCTCTCTAGCTCTCCTCTCAGCCACTCAAAGTCGCTGTATCTTCTCCTGACGGTGGACTCCTTCAGCTTGAAGATGGGAAGGTTTGTCTGAGAAACACAGAGGTGAACAAGTTCTAGTTAAATCCAAGCACAAATTATACATTTGGCACAGAAATAACTGGACATATCCGCTATGTATATAACACTAACTTCTATCATTTTATATTAGAGCTGACAGCTGCAAATTTCAGTACTTGCTATTACTCAGTTTACAAAATACAAATGATACTTATCGTTTGTGTAAACATTGTTAGAAAGTCACCCTAGGAGGACTTAAATAAGATCAACTGAATACAACTCGTTATGCATAGCCCCAATGGTGATATATTTTGCTCAGAAGAGCCATTTGCTTAAAGGCGGATTCAAAAAGTACAAAACACAACTGCAGCCCTTACACACAATGAGAGAAGCAACATAATGTGTGTGGAGCTCCATTCAAGCAGCGAACTGAAGAGGCAGAAGCCACCGAGTGTATCACACAAAAACACACACACCCAATCGATACTGCCTCATATGTGCAGATGTGCGAAAAACAGATTTAATAGAAGAAAAAAAAGATATAATACATTTAATAAACAAAAACATTTCAACCGGAAAGAAGTCTGAAAACTCAAAGAGCAAGCAATTTATGATTGATGACACAAAATTCATGACAATCCACTTTGAGTAAAAAAATATATATTTTTGAGTAAAATAATCTCTAATTGGAGAATTGATTTTTTCTTTTTTTTTAATACTGCACCACCCCCTCAAAGTTCCAGATCTCCCTTCACCTCATCCTCATTCTGCCCTAGTTCTCTGTACGCTATAAGTCACTGCTCGCCTTTGAGAGCCACTTAAGCCAATGCTTATCTCTGTTCACAATGAACAACATCGATGAAACACAGCCATGCTCCTCTCCGTTTCCTCCTCCAGCTTTTACCAACTTGTCCTATTTCTCCTCTCCACTCCCTAAGTCTTTTCCCACCCTGTTCTTTTCCCCAAATTTGTTCATTTGTTCTCCAAATATCAGGGTTCATCAAAGTCATGTTTTGATGTAGAAACACCTGCAGCGACTCACCACTGCCTTTACTCCACTTATTCCAGCCTTCAAACTTTGATGCGAGAACATTAAGTTCTGTGGTACAGATATAGTATTACTACACATCATTTTGAGAAAGACAAGGTGGTGGAGAAACAAAACTTTTCTAATAGCCAACAATGAATGCGGAACAAGATTCCCAGCAGTTCAGGTAAAGTGAAGCACATCACCAGATCTATTACTACTTCTACACACAAAAATCTGATGACACACAGTGTATAATCATAAACATTCCATTGAAATTAAGTGGTGTCTACAGGTAGCCCAACACCTTTAGTTTGCAAGAAGTAGCACTTTCCTCAGCAAAGCCAAAATGTTCAAATAAAACACTGCAAAATGTCTTATCATGCTGCCAAGTAACCATTAAAAAACAGACATAATGTATAGTAAATAAAAAATTAACTGAGAAGGCAGGATGTGCACTCTTTAAAGGAGAGAATCTCAGCATAATCTCCAGCTCCACTTCACCCCAGGTCTAGCTTTTGCCATCTCCTATTCAAAACCATCCAGGCTTTACAATGTCTTCCTTTTTCTCTGAGCCATAAAAGATGGGAATCAGCAAGTCCTCTTGGGAGCTATAAGTGTAGGGTTACGCCAGCATGCACAGAATGTTGACGAAGCGACATGCAAGCCTGCTGCGGTGTTTGCAGGTAATATCATTTGAATGGCAGCCTTCTTGGCTTTGGTTTCCTCAGAGCAAAAAGGTGTAAAAAAGTTAATCCCCATGTCAACTGATCAGGTAATGTAATACACATTCTCTCACTGTCACTGAGTAAAGCTTATGAGGTGGTATGTGATTAGTATTAGACAGGAGTGGGTGACCAAGGAACTTCTGAGCAGATTAAAAGGTCACTAAAGTGCTAAAAAGAAGAAACTTCTTCCGCTTCGAAGAAAGGCTCTTACAGCATAGGTCTACCATGACCTGCCGTGTATGGAGTATTTTAGGTATTTATTATTACCACTATGAAATGTTACATGCAAGCATAGACAGTCAGAACCAGCAAAAACAAAACAAAAAAAACCCACATTTAGGCCATCCAGTTCTCATTTAACTGAAGAGGTAGTTATTCGAAGTGTTTAAAAAACAAACATGAGCCACATTATGAAAGATGCTACAGAAAGCTGTGAAGGAGAATGGTGACGAGAAACCGTGCAGACAGCTGCGTCTATCTGCTCTCTTCTGAGTTTGACTGGCCTCATCTCTGTGCTAATGATCTCAATCAAACCTGAGATGAGCTAAAGAACCAAACAAAACCGCACAACAAAAGCCCTGATTACCGTGGCAACCAAAGTTAACCACACAGGCGGAAGCCGACTGCCACATCAAACACTTGATGATCAGACGAAAACAGTCCCATTCATCTAGCAGCAGCATTTACAGCCAGCACAGATAGAGGTTATTAAGAGACCTGCCGATATCTTTGTGTTAACTCGTTTATTTGTGAAGAGATGAGAAGTACCCGGAGTCTGAACAACAGGTAAAAGCTTGCTGAGAACTGCAGCGGCTTCCATTGAATACACCTCCAAATTCACTTCATGTACAACTTAAAGCGAGTGGACTTAACTGAAAGAGGCATCAAACACCTCCTAATACACAAAGGTACCTGTTGCATGCTCTGAAGCTGCTCACTGTTCATTAAAGACCAGTGTTTGTACGGCTACATAACACAGATATAACCGTTTTGTGAAAAACACTTTCAGGGTCCGTATGCCAACGTTTGTTGGAATAAGCCTTTACATAAATATAAATGGAGCTCTGCGTGCCTTGGCATAAAAGGTTTGTGTAGGACTAATGAAAATCATTGACCCTCAGTGTTAGCAGCACTTCCAAGGCAAGTTTGTGATAGAATAATAGAAATGGAGTGTAAAACCCTATTTCACAACATTTAAACCTTCATCTTTGATATATCACTGAAGTATCTTACCATTGCAGTTAATACATCACAAACCATTTTGTAAAGAATAAACATGAGTAATAAATCACAGTTATGACCTAAACAAGATTGAGTGATAGATCACTATAAGGAAGCACAACATAAGGCTTAATAAATGAGAGAGAGAGAGAGAGAGAGAGAGAGAGAGAGAGAGAGAG
>JBBKCR010000148.1:13284712-13296470 GCA_037577295.1 Ladigesia roloffi | reverse complement strand
TTATTTCTACTAAGGTAGACATAAGCACACAGCTGGAAGTTATGGTGTGATGACCTGGGGTTTAATTAATGGTTCTTTTAAAATCTGTATCAGAGAACATAATTTCCCCTACAAGAGGCAGCAACAATAAAATGTCAACAAATCATCCTTATGTACTTCTGCAATAAGAGTATATCAGAGCAAAATTCTGATTCTTTTCTCCAAGTAACCACTTTAGAAACCTATTCTCTGTTTCACTCCCCACTAAATATGAAGGGAAACTGGTTTAACTAATTTGTTTAATTCATGCTTACATTTCAATTTGTTGATAATTTCTTGCATGTTGTCACATTTACCTGAAACACAGGACATTTTGATAGTGTTTATGATGAAATTGGTACTGGGATTTTTGTTGTCATATACAATGAGTCACTCTTTACACTGATGTCTAATATCTGTAAGTGGTAAACAGTGACTGTAACTTTTGTCTTCTTACAGGTTGTTTCATGTTATCTCCCGGACATGATTCTCTCTCAGGGACCTCAGCCTGCACCATGCACAGTGGACCCATTGCTAACTACAACAGTCTGGTGCTCTGTGGTTTACTCAGTGAAGACACTCAGCAGAAAAATGCTCTTTGGCATTTGGAGCAGTTGCATGGGGCGATAGAAGGATACACCAATGTTCATCTCCCGCTGCTGGAGATGAAATTGAAAGACGATAGTTTACGTGATAAAGTCTCAGAAACAGAGAACAGACTTGCAACATTGCAGATTATAAAGGATGGACAAGTGACACAATACTCCAAAGACATTACATCAATTGAAAACAGGGACAAGGAAGAGGAATATGTTGAAAAAGTAAATAGTCTGCTTGCTTTTTGATTTGGTGTGACCAACTGACGTAAAAGTTCCATAAGCCAACCTAAACCCAGACTTGACCAGTTTTACTGTGCCTGTTTGTTTCTCATTGTGGGATAGATTGTTATTTTCTAGGTCAAAGCAGTTTTTTTGTAGCTTGTGGGTCTGGGTATGTAGAAGGGGGGCAGGTTCAGACACAGGCCTCTGTGGATCACAGCAGAGTCCCCACTGAGACCAAGGGGTGTCTACAACCCCTCCCGCAAATAGTGCTTGCTGTAATGAGGCGTCCCTATGGTCTGGGAAAAGTTTATTTCCATTTTTCTTTTAAATTGGGACTGTAAACACAGTAACACATGTAAAGCAACTTTACGTCAATCTGCTGTAACCTTTTCTCAGAACACTGCTGAGAAGTTCTATGGAATTCTAGGAACTCAAAATGCATTTCTAATATAATTAGTTCAGTACAGTGCAAGTATTGTAGTTACATTGAATCAATATTTATGTCAATATTGATGGTCTTATTTTGATTGCTAATGATAAAAAAATAAATGATTAAAGAAAAATTAGCTGGTAAGGAATTTTATTTTCTCTGGTATCTCGGCAGGTGCAGCCGAACTTGCACTCAAATTAGTTCAGGAGCTGGACAGGAGGCCTTACACTTCTGGTTAACTATCAGCATGAATAAGGAAAAAAGTTGACTCAATCAGTCACATTAAAATTTTTTAATTCCGAAATTCTTTGAAAAAATCAAGATCCTCTGTATTTCTAGATCCATCGTTGTGTCTTCACATAAAACATGAAATTTTTTTTCAGGTAGTTGTGTTTAAAATGAAAAGTTATGACAGGGGCAATGTAAGCTTAAAGCTAACTTAACATTACAAATCCCACAGGAGACAAGCGGAAATTAACATTATTGAAGTTGTGTTTTGGAATTCATGGCTCAAATTAAGGACAAGCTCTAGGAGTCAAAATTAACCACTTTTCTCACTTAAGTTCAAATAGACTTGCTAATGTGGTTTGTAACACTGTAAGGCAAGCTGCCAGTTTTTTTAGATGTCAGCATGTGAAACATTGTCAGAAACCACATACGCAACACTTTGGACTGATGAAAGATGTCAAGGGTTTTGGCTTGTGTGTTGTTTTCACTTGGGAAAGGGTTTTTAATACTGTTCTGAGGTGGTTGTAAGCGTCAGTTCAAGTGCTGAGAACAATTCCTGTGCTGTGTGGAGAGAGCAGGAAGCAGAACTTCCACACAACAGTGCTTGCGTGTGATGTGTTGGCCCTCAGTCTAGAACAGCGCGCTGTGAAAGCATGAGGGGTGATTCCACCTTGTGGGCCGGTCCTCTTTCAGTCAGCCCGCTGTGTTTAGCCACTCTAGCGTGACTAGGCCGCTAAGAGTTCTGGAAGTCAGCGAGAAGTCACAGCGCTGTTGTCCACGCATGGCTCACCTCACTGCTCAGCTGCCTCTTTAGACAAGCAGAGGTAGAAAAAAGAGAGGAGAGAGAAAAAAGGAGAGTGATGGTGCCTCTTTATGTTGGCTTAGTTTACTACAAGTCATCTAGACCATTTTGGCAAAATGAAATTTGTCTGAATTGTTGAATTTGGAAAATATTGTTAAAGAGACATGTGTTTTTTTTTCAAAGACTTTTAAAATGTAGCTATAACAAAACATTTATATTTATAGTATAAAAAATACATATTAATTTATTCATGAAATGTTTTCAAAAAGAAAAATAAACAGAAAAAAATTGGGTTATATCTTTCCTAGTCTACCAGAAATCTAAACCTGTATATAAAAAATACGTTTACAAATCAATACTGTGAGGCACTGTGGCACTGTATTATGTTTGTAATAGAGGTACATTTTTGCATAAACACAAATGTAATTATCGTCGCTGTTGGGCCGAAACCTCATATGTCCAACACAGCTATTTTTCAGGAAACTCAAAAAACGAATTATAATCTAAATAATTAAATACTGTGTCATCAAAATTGGTATAACTTTTTGCAACACTTTTCATTGGATAATAATTTCTTAATTTTACAGATTCACTTGGAGACTGGACAATAGTATTGGTTTAAAAACAAAATTGGAGTTATGAGGTTTCCACGAGAGAGCGACGATATGTACCCAATCTAAATGATTTGTGTTGTCTCATAGGAACCTGGGAAGCCACCTCCCCCTCGTGGATGCTATATTCATGGTGGTGTTGGTGAGTTAAAAAAACTTCATTCTTGTTACATATAATAAGGGCTTTATATAATTGTTTGTGTACTAATAACTTTATAAGTAATACAAACTTTATTCCTGATACATATAATAAGATGAATTAGATTGATAAATAATTTTCTATTTGTCAAATACCAGAAAAATGTATATTGGCAAAAAAAGTGCAATATATGCACTACAGGCCAAAAGTTTGGACACACCTTCTCATTTAATGTGTTTTCTTTATTTTCATGACCCTTTCCATTGGTAGATTCTCAATGAAGGCATCACATGTGGCGTTATATACTTAACAAAAAAGGTGGAACAACAGAAAACTGCTCTGCACACTCTTGGCGTTCTCCGGATGAGCTTCAAGAGGTCGTCACCTGTAACAGTTTTCCAACAGTCCTGAAGGAGTTCCCAAAGGAGTTCAGCAGTAAACACCTGTGTGCAGAGCAGTAATCAGAGCAAAGGGTGAAGAAACTAGAATATAAAACATGACTCCACATGTGTTCATTCACAGTTTTGATGCCTTCATTGAGAATCTACCAATGTAAATGGTCATGAAAATAAAGAAAACACATTAAAGGAGAAGGTGTGTCCAAACTTTTGGCCTGTACTGTATATAATAAATATAAGTTCATTAAAATAATTGCTTTATAAACTATATGCTGTGATGCAATTTGATACAAGGATATTTACCATCTGTATGTAGAACCATTATATTGATATATAATTGATACACTAAAAAAACAACTGCAGTATTTCAAACTGAATTTGTAGAAATGGGATATTGCCAGAATTAGTCATTTTAGGAAGTGGCTCTACATAGTAATTTCTACCAAATTTGTAGATGCAAATGCATATAGTTACAGGTGTTTGTTCCCTTATGGACCATTTTCATGACTTTTTTTAATTATTTAAATTGTTGGGTGTGTTATACACATCTAAGAAATATTGATACTTGATCAATACTGGCAAAATTAAATGTAAAATTGTTTTGCATATATGGTCAGTTATAATTGTTTTAAATCTTGTTTAAAGTCTAAGTTGTTCCAAATGGATAAACATCAGTGTTAAATGAAACAGCATGTTAAAATTTGTCATTATACACATACTGACTTGGTTCTGTAATTCACTAATGACAATCTGAATGCTTGGTTTTTTCAGGCACTGGAAAAACTATGCTGATGGACCTGTTTTACTCGAATGTGAAGAACAGTGGAAAAAAGAGGCTTCATTTCAGCAGCTTCATGCTAGACATACACAGTAGTACGTTCTCCATATGGTGATCTAGATTTGTGTCAATAGTATATCACTCTAAGTAATGTTAGTTATTTTATTGCACAGTGTAATAACCACAAACACAGGCTGTTTTTGTATTTTATTGTCATTTGCATGTCATCTTTGAGAGCAAAAGCAAATGTTTTTGCTTTCAGGGATTCACAGACTGAAACAGAGTCTACCGAAACGACAGATAGGCAAAATGACAATGTATGATCCCATCTTTCCTGTTGCCATGGAGATTGCCGCTGAAACCTGCCTCTTATGCCTGGATGAGTTTCAGGTGAGGAGGGGTGGGCTGAGGAGTTTGAAAAGGTGCTGAGGGCTCGGCAGCCTGGGGTAGGTGGGTGGAGGGGATCAACAGGTGTTGCAAATCAAGAACTAATAACACAAAGCCAATTTGTTAAATCATTAGCATGGAAATAACAACATTGAAATGCAAAGTAAAGCGTGTGCGCTGTATAATGTAACATTCATACTTCAGTGCTAGGCATTACTGTAGTTGTGTCCTATCAGACATCATTGTCACCCACATTGATGTTTTTTTTTCTGTTTGCTTCTTAAATGCCTCAAAAGAGACACCCAACAATAATTAATATGAAACTGAAGGGTGCTGGAAAAAAAAGCCATGTCTGCTAAATAAAAAAATTTAAGTGGGCCACTATCTATAATAGGCTAATATTATTAGGCTATTAGTTAAAGACAATTATGAATGAGAATGTGTGCAAAAATTATGGCGTTTAGAGGGAAAACATGCCAGTCCTGAAAAAAATCAATTACAACATTGTTCATCATTGTTCACTGCCCATGGTTGTTGGTTGATTTGCCACAGAAAAGTGGCCTGGGAGTCTGCCTGAAGCTAGATTACAAATCTGAGTACCAGTTTGTTGGAGTGAGTTCAGTGCAGCGCATTAAACAACTTTGTACATTTTGGAGCCATCTAGTGGAGTTTGGGACCTACATACAAACACTGCTACAAACTGAGGTGGCCCAATAGAGCAATTTGAATGAAGCAAACTTGCTGAAATAACAAAGTCTGCTACATTATTATTATAAGCCCCTAAAGAATCATTTACAAGAAAATATTATAAAACCTTAGTAGGTTTGAGACATTAAGGTTCCTTCATTCTAATCAGGAAAGCTGCATCCACGTGTTGTATACTTCACATGGTGACAGAAGGAGTGATAAATGTTTTCCATGGGCACTTCTTTTGGAGAGGTCATCAACCTCAGAACTGATATGCCCTGGCATCATTATATATTTGATTTTTATACACCCAACCTGAAATCTCCTGTCTACATTTCCCATAATCAAGCGTCTGTCTCCACACGCACAAACACAAGCTGAGGCACTCATGTTTTCGCTCTTCGTGTCTGTCAGGATCAAGGGCCGCTCTATTCATTAGTGCCTTTTATAATTTAAATGTTTACCTCTGACCAAATATTCCTCTGTGTATGTGTGTGCAAGCGTACGTCATCACCCATACACTAGGGTTTCGGTCTGCTTATGGACCGCAGCGAGCGCCAACATGGAACGCTCACACACATTTTGTTTTGCGATGCATAAATGAGGAGCCTCATGGGCCCTTATCAATCAGGAGCCACAGCCACTTAGGCATGCAAATGTGGCATCGGGTTTCAGCCGGCCCCTCTTGCTTCCTTAAGTGAGGGGTAATGGAGAGCAACCGTGGCGGGTCGCATGCATCCATGCCTCTTAAATGCTAATGAAATTTCTTCGTTCTCTTCATTAGTCCGGCGTCATTATCAGTAATTTGTAGCCTTCCCCTTTTGTCCCCCTCAGCTCCCTTAATGAATGCGAGGTATTGAAAGAAGGGCAAAAGAGAGATATAGAGGGGAGAGCGAGAGGGAAAGGAAGAGGGAGTAGCAACTGCTTGAGGCATTGTCTTGGCCCCTCAGTCAGAAATTACTCATCGCTGGATTTGGGTAAGTAAAGGTTTAAGATCAAAAGAGCGTAATTTGGCACCCGTATGCGCCGCACAAAAGTGACTCTTTGCCGCCGTAATTGGATGCTCATTTGAATATCCGTGCTGTTGTTTTCGAGGTTGTCCTCGACAACACCGAAGTACTGCGCTCCTCTTTCTTCTGCTCAAACTGGTCAACAATGCCCACGGAGAGAGCGCATGTGTGTTTGTGTGCCATGGTGCCTGCGTAACAAACAAAAAACACAAATACAGGAAGGATGAAAAGGTCATAATTAAATGACTCTTTTGAATTGGGCCATAGAAAAAAGCGGTTAAAGGAAATGTGATCCAATTTAGGCAGCAGCACCTCGGCTTTGTAACACCCAGGCCCCCCCACCCACCACACACACCCCTCTCAGGCACACACATCCACCCACACACATACCCAAAAGTAAGACTGTGGCACAGATGCTAATGGGGTTAGATTGGGGGCCGAAGGTTTAGTATGCAAAAAAGAGGGCACTTCAATGTAAGAAAAACAACATATGCTGGCAGTATGGTCGACTTAAGTGTCTCCTTTTTGCAAATAATGTCCGTCAGTGTATTGGGGGTCTTCTACATGACAAAAACCATCACCAGGCCCCTGGAAGATACCCAACAGTGCCAAACTCAAATGGTAAAAAATGTACAGTAGGCTATAGCTACGACAAATGTTAAAGCTAGAGCAGAATAATGAATATAAGTCCACTAAAGACAGCATGAGACTTGAAATGTGCTCACCATAGGCTACATGTCTGCTCTCAAGGCCACACATACAAATATACAGCTCACTTGAGTGCATATTAAACATAAAAGATTGCAGGAATGGAAGGATAGCTGGAAAAAGAGAGAGAGAGACAGAGCGAGTGAGAGAGAATATGAAAGGAAGAGGATCTCATTGTAGGTTATTGACTAAAGGGCTCCTTTTGTTCAGGGAGGGTCAGCAGCTCCTATGTTTTTGCAGATGTGTGTGAGGCGACAGCTCGCTGCTGTGAAAAAGGCAACGTTTAAATGATAATAACGACAATGATGATGATGAGAATGATAATGAAAGAACCACTCGTCCCCCCTGTGCGACTGAGATTCAGGGACAGCCATGCCAGGCCCTTAAGAGCACAATAGGGAACGCATCTGTGTGTGTGTCTGCGGTGCATGTGTGGCCATCTGGCTGCCATTGTGCCACTGATTTTGCCTCGTATTGCCTTGTTTATTTATTTATTTATGTATTCATTTATTTATCATTTCATTCTCTGGCTTTGTCTAGCTGTCCTGACTTGATTAGCTCAGATGAGCCACCTCGAGACTCTCGTCCTTGTCTCCAGCAGAACGCTGTAGCTCCGCTGTGGCCATTTTGCCGTCAGGTGGAGTGGCTTTGTGTACATGCACGTCTGTGTGTGGTGGTCAATGGACCTTGGCCAATGTGCAGGATTTGAAATGTAACAACACCTGGTATTCATTCAATCGCGTGTACACACACAACAACAATCGTGGTAATTAGCTCAAGGCAGAGTGACAGGAGGACAGCGCTTCAGATTGTCTTGAGCCTTCATCCACCTGTGTTTGCTCCCATAGGCCTCTGACCATCAACTACAGAGCACTGAGCTTGGATTTAAAGAAAAAATATGTACTGACTTTGGGCCAGGGATTTAGTTTCTAGTTCTAGTTTAGTCAGTTTAGATGATTATGTATAAATACAATTTTTTTGTGGCACGGCCAGATCAAAACTTCTGAATTTGGGCTAATGATACATTTCTCTCTCCCATTTGCTCAGGTGGTGGACATAGCTGATGCTATGATTCTGAAGCAGCTTTTCGAGGGCTTGTTTTCATGTGGCTTGGTGCTGGTGGCCACGTCAAACCGGCCACCAAATGGTAAGGGGATACACATTTTCTGCAGGATTCACAGTGACTTCACATGGCACTGTAACTGTTTTAGATATGTAAAAAGTGATTGTGCCTTTGGCAACAATAACTACAATCAACATTCCTGTAATTGTAAATTTAATACTGTTGATCCATAATCAGCTGGCTTATGTAGGTAGAGTGGACCATATTGTATTTGTAATATGACTTCACATCATGCTTGTTAGCCAGGAGTTTAGCTGGACTTTTATTCACTGTTCTAAATGTACACATATATGAATCTCAGATTTTGAATTACAGAAGAATTCTGATGACTGAATTCATGGTTCCTTCAGTAATACCAGGTTGTCCAGGTCCTAAGGCAGCACAACATCACCACATCAGACAAATTTTGACTGGAATTGTCTGATGTTCCTATAGTGTAATGCAGAACTTGTGTATAATGGCAGATATAAAAGGACCTAGGCTACACTTCAGCCTGGTCTGTCTTTTTTCTGTTTTCTGCTTTTATGCTCTTCTATGAATATCATAGACCCTATCTGTGGAGTCATGAAAACTGAACTTAAAGAGACCTTTGATGTTAATTCTGGATGTGTTATTTGTGCTTTTGGGGTTCTCAATTCGTATGTAATAGGTTTGGCTGTGTTTGGTGACATTGTTGGATTTGGTTTAATTTTTGGTGACTCTACCATACTGACAGTATTTGAGTAAAGTTCAAAAGTCCTGGCAGCATTCAGCCCTGTTTGAGTTTAGTCAGCTGAGTCTCCTCACCAATAAAACTGGGATAATTAGCTGTTTGATTAGCGCTTTTGTATGTAGTTGATTCATGTTGTGTAACTTTATCCCTTTACATTAATATAAAAATAATTTAAATGTTGATAAAAAGATACTCTTTGTCTACTATTATACTGGATCCCCAGTGATACCACAAGCATTCATGAGCTGGTCTTGCTATGACCGGGTGGGTAGGATAGCCCTCCCTCTCCCCACTACTCAACATGATGCTATCTGATAAAAGGTGCTACCTGACAACATAATAATAATACAGTGTCTGCTACTGATATAAAGGAATTGAAAGTTAGCATTCATCAACAAGTGCCTTGAGCAGTTCAAAAAGATGCAGCATGAATATTTGGAGAGTTATATAGAGAAGGAGGAAGTGGTTAAAAACTGCATTTACAATACAGCATTTAATGAACATACAGTATATTTGCATGCATGTACAACATCTGTAGAGGATTGTATGGTGGTTTATACAGCAACGTCAAAAATAAGTACAACTCTATCCAGCACTGTTTCAATTGTTTGATATGCAGTATAATTTGGATGTGTTTTTAATGAAACCTGGCTATTTGTCTGGATTTCTGTATAAATGGCACTGAAAATGTGATGTTATTTCCTTTGCAAATAGGTATGAAATAATACATTTTGTGCAAACACCACAAGGCATGCTTTCCTATGCTGGAGATTTTACTTTCCCTCATCTGCACAGGTCTCTGGACAGTGAAGCTTTCAAATAAATACCCTGTTCATGTGAAAGGGATGTGGTCTAAATGTAGGCTACGATATTACTCAAATGGAACATGACATTCAAGCTTCTGTGTTCTGCGAAAGTGTATTTCTTATACTGAACTTGTCACCTGCACAGCTCACATGACCTCACTACTTTCTCATTTTGTATTGTTGTATTATCACCTCAACACAATTATGAACAAAGGTTTGCCCTCTGTCTCCTCTATTGCATTTTTGTTGGCTGAACGGAGTCAAACATGTTCTCAAAGCTCATGGCCTTCTCATGTTCTTAATCCAGTTCCAAACAATCTCACATGTCAGCCTCTCTTTTTTTTGGCAGCTTTTGTTTGGCTGTTCTATCCTTTTCACCCTTGCTCAGAGTTTTGCTATGTCAGCATGTTAAGGACATAAAAAATGTAAATGATGTTAACCAGGGTCTGCTTGAATTCTATGTTTGATGTTTGAATTCTATCTGAGGGGTGTTGTATGTATGAGTATGTAAAGGACTGTCCTTTATATATAGCCTGGCCTGTAACTTCCACAATGCTGGCATCCTTCCTCACAATTTTGGAATTGTTCACCTCAACCTACTAGGTCTAACTTTATATGTGAGACCTTGCAAATGCAGTTAAAATTTTGTAGTCCTATGTTGGATGAGAACTAGATCATAATCTTCAACTAACTCCCAAATTTTTACACCTTCTGTATTCAACAGGTATAATTCCTGCTACAACACTTCTATCAAATCTTCTATGCTTCCACACCTTTCATCATTAAACACATAAGGCCGCAGCCTGACCCCTGCCCAGAATCGCTGGCAGTTACTCTTTAATCTTTCTCCCCGCCTTGCCCTCACTCTTTTTCCTTCTATCTTATTGTTGATTCAACAGTCGCTGTTTTGTAATAGCTGCGATCTTACATTAACATGGAGAGCCGTTGTAAGCAATAAGGAGAGAGATTGAGACGGTCAACCCTGTCATCTTCTCTTTCGCTTTCTTCGCTTTTGCCGCTAATGTCTCATCGCATTAAGTGGGCTTTGCTTATGGAGTGTGCCACAGGCGAGTGCTTGCATAAAGACACACTCTCCTAACATTAACCAGCCACTAAGGAACAAAGCGCACACTAAAACTTAATAGCCAGCTTATTTCATTTTAATTAGGACACTAATGGAAGGGCTGGCTTACATGAAAGACTGGGTGCGGGGGTCGGTGAAGGGAAAGCACACAGGGGAGATGATGGAAAGACGTGTTGGTGAAGGGCTGTCAAAGAGGGTAGCGTGTGTGAACCTCAACTTGAAGATACTCTCTTCTACCAAGAACAATTGTTTTAGTCTTTCTCCAGGCCCTCTCAGGGGAAAAGATAAGGAGGGAAGCATTTATAAAAGGGGAGCTGATGTTCATCTTGAGGTGAACAATCCATAACTTTGGCTTCAGCATCATGATCAGCTCTTGAACAGCATGGATTGTATGGGTTTCTTCCTATTAGGAAACAATCATGTTATTGTGCTGAAGGTTGTGTCACTCTCTGGATTCAGGATCTCCTTAACATCTGTGATCCAGTAACTACTATTAATACATTGTTAAATAATATGCAGATTTGTGCATGAACAGCGTTCATTGAACACATCCCTGTTGTACGTGAAAGCTGAACTGAACGTGTCGGTTTACAGATTATGAACATAACCGTGAGTGAATTTAATTCATTCGCAAGCTATAGTGATGGGAAGTTTGGCTCTTTTCAGAGAGCCAACTCTCCCAAAGAAGAGCCGGTTCTTTCAGCTCCCAAAAGGCTCTTCGTTTATTATCACCTGTATCCCCATATTTTATCCATATTTAACCTGGCAAATATTAATTGTGTGCGTTGATAAAAAGTGGGGAGCGGCTCACACTCAATGGGATTCGGCTATCCTGATTTACTTCAAAGAATTGGTTCTTAGTAGAAGGCTAGCACTAGAGCACGCCTTGGCAGAAATACACATGGGAAATAAGCTTATATAAGGAAGATATGTATGTTTCTTCTTCTTCCTCTTTCGGCTTTTCCCTTCAGGGGTCACCACAGCGAATCATCTGTCTCCACCTAGTCCTATCTTCT
>JBBKCR010000148.1:13261562-13282324 GCA_037577295.1 Ladigesia roloffi | reverse complement strand
TTGTCTGTGCATGCTTTTTTTTTACTTGGAAATGTTTGATGTCCATCCACTTCCATTAAATGACTACCAGACTGCTAAGGCTAAAGCTAAAAATCTGCATTTGTTTTCTGCTGAGAAAACAAAGTCATCATCGACTTGGATGCCCTGGGGGTAAGTAAATAAACTTCATATATTCATTTTTGGGTGATCGCTTTAATTTTTTTCAAAATAAAAAAGCCATAACATGATGTGTTGCTTAAGTGGTAAGGTCTATTCTCAAACTCAAAATTGGTTTTGAATGTAACTTTGGTCTGTGATTGTTCAGTCGTATGACAGATAGAAAGAGAAGATTGAAAGAGCGTTTCAGATAGAAACTTTTAAATTTTTTCTAATAAAAAATAAACAAATCTATGAACGTAAACTAGTTCTTTTTTATTTGAATTAACTGTATTTTTAACTAATTTTTTTCAGTGTGAACAAAAGTTATATAGTTATGAGAGTGAGGAAGTGAAATCTGGACTTGCTGACTGGTCCATGGAGCAAAATTTGTTTTCTATCTCTCTCCTTACCATGCAACAGTTGATGTTTTGTTATAGCTATGGTACATTAAAGTGGAGAGCCTTAGCAAACGGTTAGGAGAGAGATTGAGACAGTTACACCCTGTCATTTTCTATTTCTTTCTTTGTGTAAAAAAGAAGCTGAATGGCCTAGTTGTTAGGGCGTGTGCCCTTCAATCAGAAGGTTGTAGGTTCAAATCCCAACTTCTAGTGTCACCACTGAGGTACCCTTGAGCACACATTGCTCCTTGGTGCCCCTCATTGGTGGCAGCCCCCTTCTGTTTTTAAAATAATAAAATGGAAAATAAACACACGTATGTTCACATGTATGTTGCTAGTTATTGTATCCACTTGTATATAAAAAGCATGAATTAAAAAGCTAAAGCAGGGGCCACACAACTGAGCCAATTAAAAGTATAGTCATTAGCATAAATACACCAAAATCCAAAAAAGCTAGAAAATGCAAGATGAGTGTGTTGCTCATGGGTTAAAACATATAATGAAGGATTTTTTTAATGCTTTTCAGAATTTTGTCTTTCAGAGAGCTAATAGAACTGTATTCATCTGAAAAAGTGAAAAATAAGTTACCCACTGAGTAAGTTAGACAAGTAAATTGGTAAATGGTATACCAATTTAATTTCTTTTTTTCTAATATAGGCAACAGAAGAGGAGAACTATTGCCCCAGCTTTCAGAAATTGTCATCAGTTGCTTTGTACCTCTAAAGTCACCAATAACAGTATCTCATCATTCTCTCTTTTACATCCTGGCGTGTGTGTGTGTTTGTGTGTGTTATCAGGGTTTGTAATGCCTGTGGGGCTAATTGAAGTCTCTATTTGCTCTGATGTTGTCCTATTGTCTGTGCTGAAAGAGAGAGACTTCTTCTCCTGAGCTCATTGTTAGGGAATGTAATGAATTTCATGTGCTGTTGTTCTCCTGTGCTGCACACAGAAATCAATTTCTGCCTCTCCTCCTCCCTTTTGTCCCTCCTCCCCTCCCTCCCTTTACTTCATCAATAGACACTTTATTTGCCAATCACAGGCAGAAAATGACATTATGAGGAGGCTAAAGAGTGTAGCTGACACTAACCAGGCCTGTCCATTTCTCTCTCTCTTTTTCTTTCTCTTTCTCTCCATTTCCTTCTCTGTGTTTCCCTCAGAACTCTACAAAAATGGGCTTCAGAGAGCTGCTTTTGTGCCTTTCATCGGCGTGCTCAAGGTAAAGACAAAGTCATTCTCTCTGTTAATTTATTTATCCTTTCATACTCTTCGTGTCTCTCTCTCTATTTATGTCGCCCCACCTCTGTCTGCTTTTTGATGTATTTTATAACTGGCACAACACACATGCATGGCACAAGTACGCAAAAACACACAAAACAGAAAAGGCACCTTTGATCATACCTGGAGAAGGGAGAGAATATTAGAGACAGATGAGAATGCGGGAGAGATGGAGAGAGAGAGAGCAAGAGAGAGAGAGAGATGTTTAATGACTAGCGTGGGTTGGCTGGAATGAAGCTGCCTGCTTGCATTTCAAAGTGAGCACAGCAGTGGACAACAGGGATGCTCTGATCTGCTTTGTAATTTAATAGCATCATTTTAAGCAGGTATTGGCATTATCCTGTGTGCTATCTGGGTAATTACCACAGTTCTGCTGCAGGCCGTCATCATAAGTAATCAGACGATCATTGCCAGGCATTTTCAGCAGCCCACATTCTTGCACATTTGACTGGTCTCGATGCATACACTGAAGGAAGTGGGAGGTTGATAGTAAAGTGGGTTAAGCTGGAGAACCCGAGATTTATGAGTACTTAAATTGAGATTTGGGTACTTAAATTGTATGCAGCTATCAACTAGGACTGGCAGAAATAATACCAACATGTTATAACATCTGTATATTGTGTTGTTATTCAGTTCTATTGATAGTATTTGGAGGCAATTTCTTTTTTTAAGCCACATTTTTTAGGATAAGATACAACACACTCCAACAGCAAAGGCCTTTAATTAGGGAAGTGATTTTTACATGGTCAGTACACCTAAAATAGTAAAGATGCTCATAACACAACAAGAAAAATGCCCTGTTCCAAATGTATGACGAGTTTGTCTCTGGTAAGGGTGGGTGCTGGCAGTGGATGAGACTTCTGTTGGCATTTCCATGGTGGTCCTCCTTGCATTCAGACAGACCTGTGGCTCTTAGTCTCCCACACAACCCAGTAGAGTTGCCTGCCTGCTGTCCTCACTAAAATAAATGACAGTAAAAAATACTTCAGATTTCATTCGTTATAAAATGAAAATCATTCTATTTAATTGTGATTTTATTTGTTAAATGTGTTTGGAAATATCATGCTATATTTTTACAAGACTGTATAGGGTATATAGGCTATAGACTATATACACTTCAGGCTAAAAGTAAAAAATTTATCTTTTTGGTGACATTCTTTTTCACTTAGCATTTTTAATGTGTGTGTGTGTGTGTGTGCATAAATAATATATATTTCCTATTTCATAATTTACCTGATTCAATTAATCAAATGTGTTAATCAGGCTATCATGTTTATTTAAGTTTGTGTTGCCTCCAAACTTTTGTCCCATGGTGTATGTCACTATATAACTTCTTCAAGACATAAGGTGCTAAGGAGACATGCCCTGAGAGGTCTGGAAAGTTTTCATTCAAGCAATGATTCCTCTCTGTTTGGACCCCTGGACTTCAGGGTCAGTGGGCCAGCACAGTGATGTGCCCCTTCAGGTCATTCTTTCCGTATTAGAGCTGCAGGGTCCCTAAAGTCACCCCTTGCTGTGCCCCCCTTAATGCTGCCTAAAAGGGGCGCTGAATAGTGCTCAGCTTCCTTCTCTGCCTTCTCTCCTCCTCTGCTCCTTTGTGAAGCCATCTGGGTTTGGTGTGTTTCAGCAATGCTGGAGCCTGACGCAGGTCAGGGTGGCCTGCAAATATCGTCTCATGTCCACTCAGGCCTGATGACTTTAGATGCATGGCGGACAGACTGAAAGGCTTAGCACACATATACGTCTGGGTTGTGGTTTCTGGGTTTTGTCTGAGTGCAAGGAAGGTCTGTGACCTCCCCTCCCCAGTCATCAGAGCTGGAGTTTTCATCAGCTGGGTTTTCTTTAATTTGAATTTTCACGCTGTGCTTTTTGGTTAAGGATGAAAAATACCTTTACAAAGACATTTTGGCATGTTTTGCACCATTCAGCTTCATTAAAGTGTGTTTTTGGAATGAACAGTGGTGTACACTTTGACAGTTACTTTTCAAAATATTGTTAAAAGAACATTAAAATGGTTGAACTTCTGTCAAGTTTGTTTCTTTGAGGTATTTTTTCTAAAATGGACATGTTAAGTTATGTGGTACATGTTAAGTTACTCATCATTTTGTCGCATGTGGTTTGAAATCTTTATAGTCTCGTATCCTCACACTATACATCATCACTCTCCAAACCAGTGGAGTTTATATCTCATAGAACAACAGCCCACATATGCCCCTATAAATCCTGGACATAATCAGGGACACTTTTATCAGTAATGTTTAGACTTTGGGTCATTCACACGTGCAGTCCTTAAACAGAGTTTCAAAAGTACACACAAATTCATTTCCATCATGGAAATCCTGCTGAACAGGTGGTGTCATCCTTAACAAAACCAGTGGCATTAGTAACATTTCTGAACAAACCAGAATACACATTTTTCTCATTAAAAGTGAAACTTGACTAATGCGCATGGGAAAGAATTTTCAAAAGTAAACCAAAAACACAAACAGTTCAGAAATGTTCTGTACATTTAGGCATTCCATGGGAATTTAATAAAGACAGATGGGTGAGAGAATAGCAGAAAAAATTCAGCAAATTCAGGGAAATATTAAAATCAGAAGATGCCAAAATGGAGGTTCATGAGAAGACAATTCTGAAGCATCCTGAGTTAAAATCATTGCTCTAACAACTTGTATTTTATTGTCCTTTGAGATAATTACAATCAACATTGGCCTTTTAACTTTCGTAACTTTACATTTTGATTTAAGTTCACAGCACAGTTTTGAAACATAACAACATGTTTTGTCTAATTTCTGTTATATGCGCTACATTTTTTAATGGCATTGATTGTGCATCAAACTTTTTTTTTTATTCCTCTCATCGTTCGCTTATGAAGGTAGAAGCATTACTGTATTGTCTCAGAAATATGATAACCTTAATTTAGCTCAAGTGTCTCCCTTCAGCCCTCCCAACTCTCTTTCTCTCTCTTTCCTAGTCCTGTTTTCCTCCTCCTCCATTCTTAAGTTGGGTCTAATTGGTACATACAGTAAGCCAAGTGTTTTTAAAAAATTACACAAAGGGAAATAAATGTAAGTGCTGGCGGGGCCTTGTGTGTGCGAACACATGGTGAAGGACTCTGCTGGACAGAGTCACAAGCATGATGATGGAGTGACATGGGTAGAGAGGGCTCTTCAGAAAAGGGAACAGATGTTGAATGACTGCTATTGTCCCTCTGGCCTTTAGTTAGCCAACAATAACTCCTAATTTTTCATGTTTCATTTATTTCTCCATTCCCTTTTATAAAATTGTTTTTTTTGCACAGATACGGAATGTACAAACCTTCATGGTAAAGCCCAAAGTGTTCAGAGAAATCGACTCAGCCTTGATAGTGTTTGAGAGGAGTGGTTGAATGAGCAGGGAAGAGTGAGTGCTCTCTTTTGCTGTTGTGAGAAATGATGGCTAATTAGCACAGGCGGTTAGTCTGAGCAGGCCACCTCAGAGAGAGATCTAATCCAATAAACCATTCAAGAGAGAGACAGAGAGAAAGAGAGAGAGATATTACTAGGCAGACCTCGGCTTTTTTGTCTTTAGTCATTATATCTTTACCATGGCCAAGCTGCTCATCTTTCCATTACCAAGTAAATGACTTTCTCACTCACCTTTAGCTTTGGCCAGCCAGCATGTGTGCCTGTGTTTAAGTGTATGTGGAGGAGAGGCCCATGAGTGAGTGTTTGTGGCAAGTTTGTGTGTGTAGGGCCCAGGGTGGTCCAAGTTTTTAAAAGCAGTGCAGATGTTTGAAAGGTGCTGCTTCTTTAAGAGCTGTGCACAGGGCAGTGTGAGGTTGTGAGAACATTTCAGATACGTTGTGAGAACGTTTTGAGTAGCCAACAAAGGCCGCAACATGTAAAAAGGAATAGGTAATTAGACTTAATTAGTGTGTTCACATCTTTAGCCACCCCCATCACACACACACACTCACCAGTCACTTAATCTCTGAATACGCTCACCCAAGACACACACCACACACACACACACACACGAAATCACACACCACAGTGGTGAAAACACTTTGATGTAAGAGGAGTCGTCCTGGACTCAAAAGCATAAAGGCACTGTTTTAAGCTGTCTCTCGTTCTATTTCTACCCCTCCCTCTGTTCCACCCCCCTTTTTCTTTCCTCTTTCCACAGTGGCTGTAAGACACACACAGATGAATGGACAACAACCTTTCCCCCCTTCCCCCCTCCGCCCCCTTCTCTTTTTCAGTCTTCCCACCCTGCGTTCTTTGAGCCTGGCTCAGTCAATTCTCTAGCCGCAAAGGGGGAGGGAAAAAAAGCATCAAATGTTTTCGGCCGTCAGTAATGAGGTAGTGGACCTCATCAGGGCCCAATCGGCAGCTATCTTTGGCTTTTGTTCGGTTTCAATGGCAAGGCTCGCTTTGAAAAACTGAAAGGCAACTTTTTGAGAATGAGAGAGAGAAAGAGAGATGGAGAGAGAGGGAGAGAAACGCACACAAGCCCATTTTTCGCCTTTTCATTCCCATTCTAAACTGTTGTCCAGAAGGGGCTTGGACATCCAGTATATTGGCCGAACAGTAAATACATGTGTTTGGCTTGAAAACGAACTCTTATGCCTTTGTAAAGGTGTGTATCTGTTTTCAGTCTGCCAATGAAGGATCCAGTTTACTGGCTTTATGTCCTTAAAGAAATCCAGCATAAAACACAATGTCAGAGGTCACACTGTAAGTTTTGCATGTAAAAATTAGACAGTCGGTCAAGAGATCCGGGCAACTGTAGTACGTGGGACAAAATATATTGTGTTGCGTTTTGTTAAAAGTAGGTTCTGTATTAATATGGCACATGTGCTGGGGTGTTGTGTGGGAGGGTGGCAATAAAGGGTTGAAGATAAAGATCTTCGAGGAGTTACATGTCTAATGAACCCATCAGAGGCCACAATCATGCAATGATCCACGAGAGGACACATCTCCAGCTGATTATATATAACCACACTCTGATTGTGTTTCTGCTCTCCTCTTCTCACTCCTTGCTCCTGCTCTCCCCTGTACCTCCCCTTTTTCTGAGGAACATCTCAGTTAACTCACCAGCTGTCAAGGTATGCTCATGAGGAAAAGCATTTTTTTTAGAAATAGAATGAGGGGCAGGAGGTAAGACAGCAAGAAGAGAGAGGAGCAACCTGATTTGTTGGCTGTCTGCACCATGGTGGCTGTTTACGAGGCGACTCGGTGACAAGGTCGCTCAGGGCTGATGAAGCGCCGCTTTCCCTTTTGTGTTTCGACGCTCACGGTTTGTCAGCCTGTCATTACGCCTGATTCAGCCAATTGGCTCGGACGCGGAACTCTGAGCTCAAGAGAGAAAAGTTGACAGCATTGGAGAATGGGAGAAGAGATAGAGGGGGGAGAAATAGGAATATATCATTCCTCTCTCGCTCCGTGTGGTGATTGCTAATTATCCCTGGTTCAAAGAGGAGGGTGGCGGAAAATTCACTGATTTCATAATTCGCCGGAACTGTCATTGAGGACTGATTCAGGCAAAGGCCACATATTATTACTCCTGTTAAAAATAATCACCCATCCTTTTCATCAGCTCTTTTTTTTGTCATCTTGTGTCTCTGGTGTTCTGCTTAGTTTGAGTGTTTCTCTGAGCCTAGATGCATCCCTTGTTTGAGTGGCGAATAAACCACCACACTGATTGGATTTAGTGTTTTTAGTGTCTATGGAAGCATGTCTAGGCCTGAAATATCGGTATCTGCAGAACTTTAAAAAAGTAACTCAGTGAAAGTACACCATACCTACAGAGGGAGAGGTGCCAGTGCATTGTGAAGTATTTAAAAGTGATGTTACATCTAGGAAACTTTTCTATCATTTTGTTCCAGTTAAGAACTTGGCCTTGGATCACAACTAAAATGATGGGTGCTTCATTAAAGCAGCCACTGCTTTAATCTTTGTTCTTGGTAAACTCAGTCATAGTGATAGGGATGCTGTTCTGGCAGCTTTTTAATGCATGACCAGGGTTTAGGCTTGCACCCTACCAGCAAATTTATGTCATTACTTTGGTCAGTACGTGCATAAAACATCACAATGTCACCGCCTAGAGGTGAGTTTTATATTGCATTTGAACATGCAGGCACCCAAGGTATAGTATAGTATAGTGTAGTAAATACAACTTTGTGTTCTGCAGTATATATTTAACCACACAACTAATTTGCTTATAGGAACACTGTCACACTGTCAGTTTGGACACTGGAGTAGACTATCGCAGAAGGAAGATGAAACATCCAGGAAAATTCTTTTACATGTAAGAATCTTCTATTTGCCGGCACTTTCAGGGTCATTGTGTGTGTGTTTGTTCATCAAGAAACCAACAGGCTGTGGAAACATCTAAGCTGAAAGATTAGCTATGCAGCGCATACAGTATGAGAGAGTAAAGATACTTAAAAACTGATGCAGGGAATAAAAAAGTGCCTTACTGTGACTCATTACAAACCTGTACTCCTCAACAGCTGCCCCTTCAGTGTATGTTAATACATGTGTGTGTTGGTAGGCAGTGGATTGCGGCTGGCTTCCATTCACACTCACAATGTTTGTTTTGAGCCCAACATCCTGTTCTATTGAGTCGTCCTGAAAAGCTAAACATGGCACTGCACCACATTCTGTTTGATCTGAGCACTTCAGACCTGGTTAATTTCATATTCTATTCTTTCTCTTGCGCTCTCGCTTTCCACAGATCCAGTGATCCCCATGCAGAGGTTGCTGTGAATACACTGTTCGATGAATTGGCTTACAGACAAAATGATGGTACACAAGTTAATTTCCCTTAGTTTGAATGAGAGAGAGCGCAGAGTACATAAAAAATAATTCCCTGAGGGACAGAGAGAGAGAGAGAGAGAGAGAGAGAGATTTTAAGACTTAAGTGAATTATTTTCAAGTTGTTTGCTTCCCATATTAGTTAGTTTTACGCCACTACCACGGTTTCAACTCTTAACTGATTTCATTGTGCCTACAGTAACCAGGCCGAGGGTGCTGACTGTGCAGGGCAGAAAGATGACCCTAAGCCGCACTTGTGGAACCATCGCTGACTGCACCTTCCAAGAGCTCTGTGACAGAGTGAGTAAACTTCTTTCCATTTTTTTAGCTCATTTTGAATTCACTGTTTTCAGGATTGTTGCATTTCATTTAATCATTGCATTTCCTTTAACCCTACAGCGGTACAGCACTACTCAGGTCATAGAAACAAGAATTATGACTGTTGTTGGCATGCAAACACCATTATATTATAAAATACCAGAAAAAAACACTTTCCTGCCCATTTTAGAATTTTCCACACTTTATCACGCCCATCTGCGCCTCAAGGTCTAGGCTGTTGCTCTGGGATGCCAGGGGAACTGGGGGGAGCAACGAGACCATCATATGTGACCCAGGACTGTAGCATGAGAGGCGACCTGGGTAGGAAGCTTCAGTTCCCCTCTGAGATCACTAGCACAAGCCTGCGCTTGGAAATCGTGCTGTGGTCCAGCAGCTCCAAAACGTTCCTCCTCATTGAGTTAACCACCCCGTGGTGGAGGCTGCATGGGAGCGGAAGAAGCTGAAATATTCAGACCTCGTGGCTGAGTGCAGAGAGGCAGGATGGGACACCACTGTTTGCCCAGTAGAGGTTGTCTGTCGCGGCTTCGTGACGACATCAACAGTCCGCCTCCTGAGAGATATGGGTGTATCTGGGGTGAGCCTTCAGAAAGCCATTAAAGAGAAGAGCAGATTTTGGCTTTGTTTAAAGAGGAGGGATGTATGCTGGGGCACAACTTAGCACAAGAGTAGGCTGTAAGTGGTGACAGGGAGACGTGCCTGTTGCTACCCCGAAACCAGGAGACGTTCTGGGTACAAAGGGGCGAAACGTCAAGGAGGGTTGGTACCTGGCTGATAAGGCAGCCCGCCGACTTTTAGGCAATGGAGCAGGTGTGTCAGGCAGTAATACACTGGCAGACTGGACAGAACATGATCACAGAAGGAGACACAAGATTTCACAGGATTATTCTTTGTAGTTTCATTGTAACAAATTGTTATGCAATAGTTCCTCAATAATGCAGTGTAAACAGGACACAAATCTTTTTAATTGTGGCCCGTCATTGGCTGTCTGAGTCCATATAATGATAATGTTCAAACAGATGAAATCAGGTGTCTGCAAAGTATCTTTTATCTAACAAACTACTCAAGAGGACTTTAAAAACACTACTAATTATTCCATTCAATTTTTAAATATTGCATTTAGGTGAAAGCAATGTTATGTGTCACAAACAAAACATATGCAGCTCAAATAAAATTAGTTTACTGTTTTGAACAATATTTGGCTTCAGCATTTCATTTTTCGAAATACAGTTGATTAAGGTAATTGTCAATATCTTAGTCCACATATGAAGTAATATCAACAACTGTGGCAGACATTCTTTCAACCCACCTCAAAATCAAGGCATTAATTTTGTGTGTTGCAGTCATTGCCTCTGGTTCCTCTCTCTAGATTTCCATCAACCCGACTTTGCTTTTGCTCTTTTCTTGCCGGTACATTACACTTGTTGCATTGGTGATCACTGCGTTTTCAGTAAAATGTTTAAAATCATGAATAGACCTCTCTTGCTGCTTTGTCCAGTCATAAAGTTTATCAGCACAACCTTGGTGACAGCTACACTAAGCAAGACCTTGAAGTTAGAGGGTTTGTGTATAATAGAGCGCAAGAGGCAGAGAGATGCTTGCTCCAGCCTTGGACATGTATTACCAGTTGTGCAACTGCATGTTGCTTTTTGTTTGTGAGTAGGGGAGAGAGAGAATCAGCAAGCTGTTCTCTAATGGGGTTGACGTACTGTCTCTGTGTCCTTCGGCCTTTTTGAGAGGGCTGTTCACTTCCATGCATGTTGAGCATCTGTATGTGTGTGTGTGTGTGCATGGATGTCTGTGTAAAGAGTCCTCAACTTCTTTGTCCTCATGGTCAGACTAATGCAGTTGGGACAATGTCAGCATGTTTTAATGTGCCTTCCTGCTTGGTTACCAAACAGACACACATATGCGAATACACACATCACACTGTTACCTGGTTTTCCGAGAACTAAAGAACTAAAGGGCTAAAGGGAAATTTTGTGAAGAAAAGAGTGAGAGATAACAGATGACAGCTGAAGGATTAAAAAGGTACAGCAGTGACTTGCCACACACTCTTTGTTGAGGTTCAGAGAGAATAGCACACAAATGAGCAACACTCATTTTTGATCCTCCTTTTTAAAATATTTTACTAATGCCAACGGACACCAAGTGATTAATAAAATACTAAACACTGTCTTGTCTGCATGGTTGCGTGTGTTTCAGCCTTTAGGTGCCAGTGATTACCTGGAGATAGCAAAAAACTTCGACACTGTAATCATCCGTAATGTGCCACGGTTGAAAGTTGGATTGAGGGACCAAGTCAGACGCCTCATTTCACTTATTGACATCTTCTATGACCAGAAGGTATGAGAAACACAGACTTACTCATACAGAGTACACACTTTCTGTGTAGT
Organism: Ladigesia roloffi; assembly: GCA_037577295.1. Taxonomy (NCBI): domain Eukaryota; kingdom Metazoa; phylum Chordata; class Actinopteri; order Characiformes; family Alestidae; genus Ladigesia; species Ladigesia roloffi. The sequence goes on along the minus strand of JBBKCR010000148.1, from coordinate 13,270,981 downwards.
TCTTCTATCACATCAGGGAATATCAGCAGCGGTTGGTATCTCTTAAACCTGGCATCAATTATCCACATTCTGAATAAAGACAAGAAGTTGTTGCTGCTCTGAATTGACCTGGAGGCAAAAGTGTGAATGACAAAGTCACAAGTGTTCCAATCTTCCACTGAAGCATTGTACAAATAAAAAGATGAAGAACAGACCAATGATTAAAAAGGTACATAATACTAATGCCAAGTTATTTTTGTTGTGTAAGTATGTGTACTGGTCCAAGGACAAAGTTAAATCTAATTGAATGTATTTTTAGTGAATGTATTTATGTATTTTTACAGTTGCAATGTAGCATGTGCATCCTTACATTTTACTGCAACTCTGCTGGTGGTTTCAACTGTTTTAATTTGTTGGAACTAACCTTCAGAAAAGCTTAATGTTGTCATGTCCTTAAACATGCTGTTCATTTGACCCTTAAACAAGCAATTTAATCTGAATTGTAGAACTACATATCACAAGGGCTGGGTATCGTTTTAATTTGATCAATTCCAATTCCAATTCTCATAAATTCCCCATTTAAATTCTAAATTAGTAAATAAAGGACAACAGAAACACAGTATCTCTATTCTGAACATTCCAAGTGCTCCAGAATCAGGGACAGTAAAATCTAAAATGCAACTTAAACTGAGGTTCTCTTTCAAGCAGTCGTTCGGTATCTCACATATGGGAACGCCTCCCCTTGCGTATCCCGCAGAAGCACTTTATCACTACATCAGCCATGATTGGCTGGTCACGCATGGCACACCAGGGCCAGCCCCCTATATTAACAGCTGCCTGTGCCCACTGGCGTCATTCAATTATCTGTTCTCGCACAGGAGCTCTGATACTGCTATGGTTCTTGCTTACTGTCCACAGAGCCAAGCTCACCGCTCGCTTGCCGGGCGCGTGTCCCTTGCCAGTGGTATCACAAAGATAGGCTTGTCTCCAAACAACTATCTTAACCAACCTGTTTTCAAACAGTGGTTACCAACAGCCACACACTGGTCTCCAAGCTAGAGTTAGCTGAACAAACTAGTTAGCTGCAAAGCTATCTGAGAATGTAATGGCTTCTCCCATGAGGGAGCAAAAGCCTGGCCGGCTGTGTCCATGTGTGAATGCTATATCTGAAAGGGATACTCACCCATGCTGCAACGAGTGTCTGGGGCAGAAACATGCCCAGGAGGCCCTAGCTCTGGAAGGAACTTGTCCCCACTGCGCTTGCCTGCCGATGAAAAGTCTCCATCGTCGGTTAGCTTACCATGTTAGCCCGACTGAGCATAACCCTGTGCTGGCTGAGCCCACCATACCAGGTAGCCAGTCTCAGGAAGCCGGCGCCACTGCGAACGTGGACTGGGGTGAGCAGATAGATGAAATAGCTCCACTGCTAGGCTCCAATTCCAACGTGCTGGAACCGAGCTGCGAGATGCTCAATTTGGATTTGGATTCCCTGATGGGTCAGATGACATCAACTTGTTCGACGACATTGATGATCTGTTTTTGCAATCCCACATGACCTGAGCACTGAGGGTGCCAGAGGCGATAACGGGGGTTCCCCAACAATCGGCTCTAACTTGCATGACGTGTGCAAACACGCAGCCGAGAAGCTGAATATTCCATGACCTGAGAAGTCCGGTTCCCGGTACGAAGCAAGCATTTACCTCGGGCCAAAAAATCGCAGAGAAGCACTTGCTCCCTGTATTCCCCAAATGCATGGAAGAGGCTACCTGAACCTGGTCGAAGCCGTACTCCTCCAAGAGTCCAGTCCAGGGATGTACCATGTTAGATTGTAGAGCCATGGACGAGAATGGGTTATCCAAATTACCCCCAGTGGAACCGCTGGTAGCACACCATCTCCACCCTGGCCAGGAAACCCTATCAGCCTTGTATGCAGAGGACTGGAACGGACGGGTTCCAGTCCTCTATGACGGAAAAGGCATACAGGTACATGGCCCTTGGTGTGCTGAGCTCCAGGACGAGATGTCGGGCACACCTGACCAAAAGCTGTGGGACGAGATGTGCTTGGTTACTGACATATGTCTCTGTCTACATCTCTGTTCCATGCAGGCCGAGACATGGGCATTCTGGTGACACAGGAGAGAGCGCCCTGGTTCAAGCTATCCAGCCTCTCTCATCGTGAAAAAGTCCAGCTCCTTGACGTTGCGGTAGACTCAAAGGGCTTGTTCGGCCCGGCTGCGGCTACTATGCAACAGTGCTGTGAGGAGAAAAAAAGTAAGGGTGAAGCTTTGCAGACCTGCCTACCCAGGAAAATGCAGCCTCCCCTCGCTTCAACTCTGCGGCCATCCTTTGCACAGGCAGTAGCCCGTCCTATGCCAGGCTATAGGATCACAAAATGCCCCATGACACAGCCTAGATCTCCGGTCCAAGCTAAGGCCGAGAGGGGAGGTGCCAACTGGTGGACCTCGGACCAAAAGCCAGCTGCACCAGTGGATCAGCAGGGAAGTCAGCCAGCGCCATCTTGCTCACGCAGGGGCAAGAAGGCTAAGTGTGCTACCTAGCTTGCTGCTGGGGGTGGGAAAGCATGTTTGCCAGACACACGCCCCTCCCCTACAGCACATGGGTCAGTCCCAACAGCCTGCCGTTGCGGCTCGGAACACAGAGTCCCGGGACATTGTTCAGTTAAAATCCCCCACCACGGTGAAAAGCACTATCACACTATTCTTTACAATTAATATGTGCCCATCAGTGCGTCCAGGCTGAGAGCCAAGGGGACTGCACACAAAAGATTTACTGTTGCAAAACAGAAGAATCTTAAGCAGTCTCATAAGCGCTCCAGCAGAGCAGACTGTTCAAAAGCTCCCATTCCCCACAGGTTACCAATGCTTTTCTCTACAAGGGAGCAACATTGTACCACCTGTCGACGCACCTCCCACGGGGCATCGCTGCTTCTCTCCGCAAGAGGGCAGCATTGTTTTATACGTTAATGCGTCCCATGCAGTGGGCACGCTCACACAATGGTTGACATGCGTAAAGTCAAAATGGGTGTTCAGAACAATCCAAAGAACAATCTCGTTTTTCCGAAAACTATACTCGCAGGCGGCAGGAGAAGCGGCACGTTTCCTCCAACCAGAGATAACATCTCTGTTAGAGAAGAAAGTGATTCAAATAGTTCCTCCAGTACAAAGCCAGAGTGGTTTTTACTCAAGTTACTTCATTGTTCCCAAAAAGGGAGGGGCCATGAGGCCCATATTGGATCTAAGGGCATTAAACAGGCATCTCAGACAATACAGGTTTGCAGGTTTCGAATGCTGACACACTGGACTCTTTGGAAATCCATGTGTCCAGGAGATTGGTTCAACACTCAGGACCTCGCAGACGCGTACTACCATATTCAGATTTACCTCCACACAGGACGTTTCTCAGATTTGCCTTTCAGGGAGTAATCTACAAGTACCTAGTAGTTTTGCCCTTTGGCCTGGCACTAAGTCCTCGCACATTTGTAAAATGTGCAGACGCCGCAATAGGGCTGCTCAGAATGAAGGGCATTCATCTGGCAATGTATTTAGCGATAAAGCATCTATCACTGCAAGGGTTCAATTTCAAGAAAAGTGTCTTGCTTCCCTCTCAGTCAGTAAACTTAAGCATCACTGGATTCCGAAGCAATAAAGTGTGGTTATCTCAGGACAGAACGGAAACAATGCGAGCAGCTCTCGCGCTGTTTCACAGGGGAAAGTACATGAGCTTAAAAGACTGCCACAGACTCCTAGGTCTGGTGGCCTCAGTTATAGTTGCTGTCCTCTTTGGCAGGCTACATATGAGGAGTTTCCAACTCTGGGTATCGAAACTCAGGCTGGAACCACATATTCACGTCACCGTATAATCTCAGTCACTTCAGATTTTGTGCTGACCCTATATCAATGGAACAGACTAAATTTCCTGACACAAGGCACACCATTAGGCATGATATGTGCGCAGTCCGTAATAACCACAGACCAGTCTCGGTGGAGCATGGGTGCCACACACGAGGGCAGATCGGTGAATGGTCCGAGCCTTTTCGCAGTACAAATAAATGTTCTGGAGCTAATGCCAGTTTTCCTGGTCTTGAGACATTTTCTGCCGTATGTAGAAAATTCTCATGTGTTCGACAGAATGGACAACACGACTGTAGTAGTCTATATCAGCAATCAAGGGGGCTTGCGCTCCCCTCCGTTACACAGGCTAGCACACAAACTGATACTTTGGAGCTATGCACTCAAACTGCACTCAGAGTTTGCGAAACAGATCTGGCTGCGCTACAGTTACCCGACAGGGGACTTGTACGCCTCAAGAGAGGACACTCGGTGTCCCCTGTTCTTTTCATTGAATGATTCAGAAGCCCCATTTGGAGTGGATGCGCTAGCACATGCGTGGCTGCACACTCTCCTTGATGCATTTCCCCCGTTAGCTCTAATATCCACAACACTTGGCAGAGTGAGGAATGAGAGTCCCACAGTGATTCTGGTAGCGCTGAACTTGTCGCAGAAACACTGGTTGGCGGACATAACACAGATGATTTATGCACAGCCATGGCCTCTCCCACTGCGGAGAGACATGCTGTCACAAGCTCAGCGAGAAATTTTCCACCTTCATCCGGAGTGGCTGGCACTCTGTGTTGCCTGTGATAGGTTGCATTTGACAACACAGGGTTTACCACAAAATGTTGTAATGACCGTTCAAAGCGCCAGAGCTCCGTCCATTATTATATGGCGCTAAGTGGCGTGTGTTTGAGAACTGGTGTTGTAATACTAATGAATTCCCCTTTTAGTGCTTGATAGGCATGATATTAACGTTCCTACTTGATAAAGGTAAAGCCTTTTCTACGGTAAAAATCTATCTGGCGGCCATCTCGTTGCGCCCAAACCCGGCTTATATTCCTAAAGTTATGGACACAGCCTATTCATGCCTTCCCTTGGATCTTTTTGCATTTAACCCGGCGCAGTTTGTGTCTGAGGAACAACAGCGGCTGCATTCACTGTGTCCTGTGCTCGCTCTGAGAGCATATATTACCAGGACTACTTCTTTCAGGAAGGCTGATCAGCTCTTTGTTTCATGGTCTAGACCTCACATAGGGAAGTCAATTACTAAGCAATGTCTTTCCCACTGGATAGTGGAAGCGATTGCTCTGGCCTATTCGGCTAAAAGGTTTGAAACCCCAGCTGGCTTGCGTGCGCATTCCAGTAGGGGAATGGCCACTTCGTGGGCGTTGTTTAGAGGGGTATCGCTGCAAGTGGTTTGTGAAGCCGTTTCCTGGTCTTCCCCAAAAATGTTTGAAGTTCTACAGACTTGACATTACTGCGCCTTGCATGGCTCATTAAGGGCGCAGAGCACCTAGGCATGATGAAATGGTCACGTATCATTGAGGTTGGCTTGTTCGGCAATACAGGAGTAAATATATCCCATATGTGAGATACCGAACAAATGTTTGAAAGAGAACTTAAGGATATGACCGTAACCCCTGTTCATTGAGAGCATGAGTGAGGTCTCTCACCGGGCTACCCTTCTTGCGGTGAGCGAGAAGAGCTTGCTACCATGAATGACGCCAGTGGGCACGGGCAGCTGTTAATATAGTGGGCTGGCCCTTGTGTGCCAGACGTGACCAGCCAATCATGGCTGGCGTAGTGCTAAAGTGCTTTTGAGGGATACGCGAGGGGAGGTGTACCCATATGTGAGATACCTCACTCATGCTCAGAGAATCAGAGAACCGGGGTTACGGTCATAACCTTAAGTTAAATCTAGATTAAAGATGCCTGCTATAGAACAGTTCTTCAGCATATCTGCTTATTTAGTAGTATGCATGATCTCTCACTTGGGGCTGAGTAGACCTGCATACATCAGAGATGTTCACAAGTCATTTTGTCCAAGTCCAAATGTAATCTAATCAGACGCTATCCAAAATAATACTGCATAGTTTTTAGATTAAAGGCATGTACTGTACTATATCATCTATTAGACAGTATCAAAATTGATCAGAAGATGCACTTCAGAGGGCTAATTCAATGTACAATGTGAGCTTTTAACTTGATAAATGTATTTTGAAATCACATGAAATGACAAGATACATTCACATTCACAGCCTTTCCTAAAATCTGTTCTGGCAGTGTTCTAAAGCCAATCATAGTGCTAAAGCCACTAGACGGGCAATTGGATGCAAATAACAACTGCAAATAATGAGGAAAATAAAAAAAAACAATTGCAAAGTCTGCCAAAAGGTGACCAACACATTTACGCCAAAACATCCATGGGAAAAAACCTTTAAACATTATCCTGGAAAAGGTTTTGAAAACAGAATAGTTGCATTTCAAAACATCATGATGTTCTAAGTACAAAGCTAAGATGTATCGTAATGTGTATGTATACAAAGGCTAGAAATATGGAGAACTGGGAGGAAAGAATGCAAAACAATTACGAGGGAACAAAATATAGATTGTCCTAGGCAAATATAACACAGCTGAACAGAGTTTTAGGCTACCAGGTGCTCTGATTGATCCTATGCATTAAGTAAGGGGTAGTGAATGGAATGCTGGTATTTACTGTTAAAACAAATATTAAACAAATAAAATGGTTATATCATGAGTAGGGCCGTATCCAGGATTTTTCAAACACTGAGGTCATTTTTTAACTCACTACCACAAAAACAAAATTAACCTTCCTTTTGTAATAACTTTTGTCAGCAGGACAATATAGACATGACACTGGTTTCATGTCTAAAAGCCCTTTAACACGATAGTTCACCCAAAATTTTAAATTTGATGTTTATTTGCTTACCCCCAGGGCATCCAAGTCGAAGGTGACTTTGTTTTCTCAGCAGAACACAAACGCAGATTTTTAGCTTTAGCCATAGCAGTCTGGTAGTAATTTAATGGAAGTGGATGGACATCAAACCTTTCCAAGTTAAAAAAGCATGCACAGACAAGTCCAGATTACACCTCGTGGCTCGTGATGACACATTGATGTCTTAAGACATGAAACGATCATTTTTTGTGAGAAACTGAACAGTATATATATCCTTTTTTACCTCTGAAAACAACCGTCTCTAGCCCCCTGTGTATGTTCTTTAGCGTAGATTACGCAAACGCCGTAAGTGAACTGTTGTGTGAATACGTCACTCGTTGTTTACACAGAACACAGAGATTCCGGCGTTTGCGTATTCTAGCTCGAGACGGTCCTTGAAATAAGCGTGCACGCGCATGATAAATGTAAAGACATGGCGTATAGCATTTCAGCACCTTGAACAGTGGAGGGGGGACTCTCACGCTAAGGGGGCTGAATTGGCTACAACACAGGCATCATTAATCCTGATGCCACACTCTTTGCAAGTGGCCGTTCGCTTGGTAGCCATCTGTGTGAATGTTTTATAACCAAATGCGATAACAAACGGCTCATGTGAACTTGCCGTCACCTACAGTGTTGATTTGTGGCTGCACGCATGAAGATGCGTGTATTACCAGGGATGGAAAATGAGTCTGCTGCAATTTTCACATAAAGCTTTGGAAACACTGAAATGATTGAACTAACGAAACAAATAATTTCATTAAAGGAACCTTGTTTACATGTTATGACTCGCGAGGCACAACACGCAAGTCCGAGTCCAGTCTCGAGTCAAGTCACAAGTCTTTGTTTGTGCGACTTAAGTGTGACTCGAATCCAAGACTCAGACTCGAGTCCCCATCTCTGGCATACATAAATGCCTCCACTGACAGCAAAGGATATGTGGTTACACTGTTCCACCCCCAGGTAGTAGGTTCATTCAATTCCATTTCAATTAAATTTTATTTCTATAGCACTTTATATGACAAAGTAAAATTCTTTACAGAATAAAGTTCCAAGCCCCTAGTGTGTATGCAAAAGCCTTGATGGTGGCGAGGATAATTTGTCATCAGATGTCATTCTTGGTGGCATTTCAGGATATGATTCTAGCATAATAGTGTTTCACCTAGGTTGGTAGTAGGTAGGTTTTATGGTAAATTAATATTAAGGCATTGACGCAAGATCATACTCAACAGCTCCCAGCAACTATACAGTGTTTGGGAAAAATTGGGTACCCAGTCTGGGTTATTTTTCTTATTAACCCTTCATATAACTATGAATATTTTTTATCTGTGTACATTTTTTTTGACAAATATTATTATTTATATTTAAATCACACTGATTCATGTCATTTATGTGGATCATTTATGTGTAATTGTGTTAGGGTGTAACAGTGTGAAATATGATCACTCTTGCTCGCCATCCTGTGTGTACTGTTAAAATACCACTGAATACAGTCTCTTGCTCTCTCTTTTAGGTAAGGGTGGTAGTGTTGGCTGAGGCATCTCTGGACCAAATCTTTGTGGGGGGCCCTCAATCTGGAGAGGAAGAACGTGATCGTCTGATGCTAGATGAGCTTGGCCTGACTCATGTAAGTGAGTGCTGTAGTCAAAACAGCAACACTGAATCAGCTGTTCCAGTATTTCTTAATAATAACCCGAAACATTGTTGACACATTGATAATAGTAGATTAATTGGGGTAGTAAAATAAAGAAAAGAAAATCATATTGTAGTTCAATATTGTCATTAATATTAAGCACTTTGTTCAAAAAAGCTTAGCAAAATACATTCTGGTTTCAGAAAGGTGGTCTTCACCTTAAGTAAAGGTGAAGTAATAAAAAATGAGAGAATATATTTCAAAGGTTATGAAAGAAACATCAAGTAATTACTAGCTTATTAGTCATTAGTAGTAATTAGGGATGAGCTGGATACTCGGCTGAAATGAGTATCCGGTATGGATAAAGCACTTTTGATGAGTACGAGTATCATACAAGTAATACGTGTCAATATCTGTGCTTGGATTTAATAAAAATTCTCATTGGGTAGCTGACTGTGTCTGCGTTCTGTGCAGTGGCATCTGTCAGTGCGCGTGTGTCAGCGCACGTGTAGCGCGTTAAGTAGTCCATGTAGAACACACGTAGCGTTAGTTTAATTTTTTGAGCCAGCGCATGTCGAGAATATATACATTGAAATATTTGGCTGTTCAGAGCATGGGGGCCATAAGGGGGGCCAGGAGCAATTCTAGGGGAGCTCTCTCTCCCTCTCTCTGCCGGTCATCTGAGTTTTTTTTCAACCGTCTGCTGTCTCCAACCAGTTTTTTGACTTCATGCACTGAATGACACTTTCTTGCTGTATTTTATTTTTAAAAATAAAGTAGTTGCGGTATAAATAATATTACAAATTAAGCAACACACACAAACACACACAAACACACACACTCACACATACCTGGTGTGGAAATAAAAAATAAATAAAAAAGAACCAAATAAAAATCACAATGATCATAAAAAAAATTAGTTATATTGAGATGAAAACTCTTGTTCATTACATTTTACTTCATAATTGCAACCACATGTGTTGTATTCACTGTTGCA
>JBBKCR010000148.1:13234764-13245568 GCA_037577295.1 Ladigesia roloffi | reverse complement strand
ACACACACACACACACACACACACACACACACACACACACACACACACACACACACATATATATATATATATATATGCACCCTTGGCTGGCATTATAGCCTTTATCAACTCCTGCTTTAGTAAGGTGCAGATTGTAGAAGTGATTCACTCAAACTACTTTGCCTAGTTGACTACACGCACACTTTGGCCATGTTTTTCAGTCATTTCTTTCTTTAATTCAATACTCATCATTCGCATTTTCTCAGCACTGTCTTTTGCGCTCACATTAAACACATGGATGGAAAAAAGTTTAGCAAATGAAGTGCAAGCCCAAATGCACCTAACTCAAATTTTTACTCTCAACAAATAATCGGCTGAGAGATGGCTTGTGTCTTGAAAAACTCATTAGTTGTGTGTGTGTATATTAGAGCTGTAACGATACACAAAACCCACGATTCGGTCCGTTTCACGATTTTTGAGGTGCCATTTTGTTTGGAGACACCTTATCTTTACCACAAAATAATAAACCAATATTCGCTTAAATACCGCTTCCTCTCCATTCATACTGAGAGTCGGAATGTCGAGTTGGAGGAGTCGACTCGCCTCACTCGGTTCACCGCTCCGTTCAAACAAAACTAATGCTCCGCCCAGCTGCCCAGAACCACAAAACTCACTCAAAACCAGCGGCGGAGCAAGAATTTTTTACATGGGATGGCCACTGCTATTTCGGGGGAGCACACACACACGCACTGTAGTCAAAGTTGAAATAATAAATTAAGGAATTCAAACGTACTGAGTTCATCAACAAAAACATTAGCATAAAGAAAAAACTAGCAAACAAAAAATACTACAATTAGACACAGACATCAAACAGACCCAGGTTTGAAAATAAAAATAAAAACACCATTACTAACTGATCCCAAGTCTGTTTAAAACAACAGTCTGCGGTTCTGATGAGAACTGGCCAAATGTTTCACAAATTCATCCATGTTGAGGGATCATGCCCACAGACACACACTCTCACACACACACACACCACAGCAGGAAGGTCGACACTGCTCATGCTTGCTCTCACACACACACACACACCGTGCAGGTTAAAGGCAGACCCTGCTCAGGCCGGGGAGCACACGGATCTCGAGCGTCTGAGAGGCGAACCACCGGAGACCAGGACCCGTTACATCACCGAGACCACCGGAGCGGCACTCCAACCAAATTCAGATTCAGGTTTTATTTGTCACATACAGTGTCACACATGGTACAACATGTCGGGAAATGTTTACTGCAGCCCGACCTTAAAAAAGTTTTAAGAAAAAGAATAGAAACAGTCTGAAAGTCAACAGCATCATGGAACTGCCGGCACCAAATAAAACTTTGGGGTGGCACCCAGGGTGGCCAATCAGTTGTCATTGGCTCCACCACTGCTCAAAACAAAATACAAACAATTACACAGAGACTCCAGCGCAGTGTTATCACAACTCAGCAAGCTTATAGACACTTTTAAACCCAGTGTCATAACGTACATGTACTCTCAGCCAATCAATTCCGTAAAAAAGGGTCCGTCCGTGCTCCGTGTGTTAGTAAACTTGTGGAAGGGCTCTTTGAAATCATTAGACCCTCAGCTATTGATTAAAGAAAAGAAATTGACATAACAATCCTCCTATTACAGCGAAAAATGTGTTTCTGGGTGGGAACTGTATTTGGGAAAGAGTTGGAAGGGGTCCCTGTCGCGATTCACCTTCCTCACACAGCGACACGGGTTCGTGGACGTGAGTGTCGCGATTTTGATTTTGTATCCTATATCATTACAGCCCTAGTGTGTGTGTATATATATATATACCCTCTCCTTACTAGTCAGTACAACAGTAGACAAACACATGCATGTTAAGTGTGTGATCTCTTGTTTAAGCAGTGCCTGGGCAACAGTCGAAGACAACATGACTTCGGGGGGCCATTGGGTTAGCATATACTACATTGCAGGGGATTAAGAGGAGATCAAATAACTGTTTCTCAGTGGTGCATTGACCCCTGGTCTGCTGAACAGGATACGAAACAAAACTCCCCACATTGCACATTACAAATATGAATGCACATTTAAGGATTCAGTGCTGTAAACACTAATACCACTGGTCTTTAGAATTGTGGAAGAAAGTTAAATGGCTCACCGTATTACCCAGCAGTATACAAGTGCCTTTATGGAATATACCCAAAGAAGAGTAAAGGTCTGACTGCTTGAGGGAGAGGATCTCATGGCTCTTTTTTAGGGGCATTGTAATGGTGTGATTTCAGGGGAGGAATCAATTCAAATCATTACCAAGGGCCTCTGACTGATTGCCTTAAAAGTATGATAAGACAATTATTTTGTTGTGGAAGTGGTCTCTCACAGGATGGCAATTTAAAGCCATTGTGATACTTACTTGTTAAATTCATAATTGTTGTAATTTGCTTGTAATCTTTTTTTTTTTTATTTGCTGTACTCAGTCTTCAGTTAGGAAACAAATATAACCATTATGTAAACAAAAGCATTTTATTATTTATTAATATTGATGCTAATTATTAGTGCCATTATTAAAATGTTTTATTTGGAAGAGAAAATATAATGGTTACAAATAATTAATAATTGCTTTTTGTAGTCCATATAGAGCCGCTGTAGGAATGCATCTAGCTGCCTGGCTTTGATTACTGATAGTGGTTCTAACTGAGAAGGGGAGTTAAGCTAAATTTTAAGAACATTTTTTATTGTCAGTATCATATTGAAATTGTTACAAAAAGGTGAAATGAATTAAATAAAATGTTGGTAGCATCATCACTAGTCCAATCTGCGGTGTGTGTGTGTGTGTGTCTGTGTGTGTGTGTGTGTGTGTACAGGATATATGCTCATGTTCAATATACTGTGTACAGTATGTCTCTGCCCTTGCATTCCACAATATTGCAATAATCCAAGCTGCCCTCTCCTTTTTTTAAACACACGTATTCACACGCATTCTCTGTCTCACTCTCTCGGTTTGGTAAATATGGGTTAGTGTGTCTTTTCCCCGCTCCTTCCTTTTGTTTGTTTTACTTTTCTTTTTCATCCACCCAGGGTCTCTTTCCCTCCTTTTTTCCCTTCTTCCTGCAGCTGTGCAGAGGGATCCAAGGTTTTTCCATGAGAACACAAAAACTCTGCGGCTGCAAAAGCACACAACTCACTGCCGCCTCAGCTCACGACTGTGCTGTTTCTTTGTACTTCTACACAGAGATTCTTTGTGAGCTATAGTTAAAGACAGACATTGTACTAAGCATGTTGAATAGTAGCTCTAATGTATCTTTATTAGCAGAGAACGTCTGTACACCCACTATGTTATATGTGAGGGCTGTACTAAGCTGTATATGCTGCTATCTAGAGCAGATTTCTGCCAGTGTAATGTTGCTGCTATATGAGGATTAATGTTGTAAACTTGAGGCTTAGTCAGGTGCCTGGTCATATGAGCTGAGCTCAGTGAGTATGTAATGTGTGTCTTGTGTGTGCGTGTGTGCATGGTGATTACACTGGGTAGAGCAATCCGTGCATCATACATTACATGTCTGTCACATTCAGTTATATCTGCAACATCCAGTTCTTATAAACTGCAAAGATAATGCACTTTGGTTCAGATGTCTACATTAAAACTGTCGTGTTGTGACCTATTTTGTTCGTCAGGTAAACATTTTAATTGAGTGAATTTAGATTATGCCTGAATGGAAATGCTCACACTGGGAAAAGGCTGAAATGGAAAGTGAGGGACTGTCTGAACCCTGTAGACAAAGAGAGCAAAGGTAGTGACAGAGGGAAGTTTTATCGCATATCATTATCTCACAGCCGTTAGACAGGGTGATGAGGCTGTGTCAAGATATGATCTGACCTGGAGATGGCTCTCTTTCCAGTGTATGCAACATGTGTTTGTGGAACAGATGTTATGGGGTTGTAGTGCAGCCTATAGACCAAGTATCTAGAAAGAAAATACTTGTTAGTCATGATCCTCTGTTTAGTTCCTATTGCTGAACCTTCTCCTATAATTAGAAAGCTCAGCCAAAAAAGGAGGGGGAAGTGATGAGATGAGGACAGTGAAATTGTGTGGGTGTGATTGGCAGGGAAAGGGCACGGCCCCAGGCCTCAGTGTTAATCTTTTTGAGAGAGCAGTCTACTCATTAGTACTTTACATTAGCGTCTCCCTGCCTTGGCCTACAATCAGCTCCATTTAGTTCTGCCATCTGAGTTCTGTGGAACTCACTCTCTTTCTGTCTTTCTGCTTTTCTGTCTTTCCCTCTGTTACTAAGCCAACCTTCCACCCTCTTTCCGTACCTGTCCATTTCTCTCCTTTCAGAGGCTCTGTCTCTCTTTCAGTCTCTTTCTGCCTGATAATGGCAAAACTGTATGGAGACTACAAGAGCATGTGCTGAAGGGATCCACGACTATTGGCTGCGCGGCACTCCTCCCCCACATTTGATTGGCCCGAGCGTTCAGTGGAGCATTCAATCAGCGCAGTGGAAGTGTATGTAGGTCAGTGTGTGTGTGTGTGTTTGTGTGGTGTGTGTGTGTGTAGTGTGTGTGAGACCCTGTACCCTGGCAGCCCTCCAGCTCACTCCTTCAGAGTGAGAGAAGAGCGCTGAGGAGAGGGGGAGGAAGAGAAAAAGAAAAGCACAGAGGGGAGAGTTGACTGAGAGGCCTCCTACACTCTGCCTGTAACTCACAGAACAATAAAAACATCAGCCTTTAATTTCTTGTTACTGACTTACAGTACAATTGAAGCAGAATTCGCAGGAAATCTCAACAGCTAGTTCAGTCTCATGGCCAATTAACTTTTATGGTCGGCTCAACAAATCAAAATGTGTCTTCGTGCGCAGATTAACGTATCTTAAACTCAGCAATAAAAAAACACCAGTTCTTAAATCACCATCACTGCTTGTCCAACTGAAGCAACTTCCCCAGCAGTTTCATCTGTGTGATCAAGTAAGCATCATGGCCATATTAATGATACAAAATGAATGTATTTGCCAAGAAAAGCGTACACTTGTAAAAGGTTGCCTGGTTACCATGGTGACAGGTCAAACAACTTGTTGTCCACCTGCCTCACAACACTTTAAATACCCTCATAGCCCTTCCATAGAAAGTCTCCTGAAAGGATATGAATTATTTATGAAAGAAATGGTTGGTACAGAGTAAGATTTGGGTCTGTACATCTGTTTACTAAAGTACTGCTAATAGTTAATTTGGAACTATGCTCATGATTATGCTCAATACTTTTAAACCCCCTACAGAACATAGAGAACAATAGTCGTGATGCAAAAGGCAATATTGCAGCAGCGATTAACAAATGATTCGCTATGCTGGAGAGGGTTTGGAGAAGACTCTTGTAGAACAGATCTCCTCTGAGAGTCTGTGCTCTAAAAATGCCCTGTCTGCTGTGGTTCTTGTTTTTCCACATAGTTATAATTGAAAATGCAGTGAGCTACCATTGCCCTATCCAGGGGGAATTAATGAACATACTTGGCTGAATAACCTTAAACCCCTCCCAACACACAGGCACTCACAGAGTTGGCTCTGGAGTAAACCTCAGTTGTCACATCTTTGGTATTGTCAGTGGTTGTCTAGACTGAAAGCCAGACGGCCAGGCTAAACACTCAAGTGCTTTATCGTCTCTGCACTTTGCAGTGAACAAACCCTTAAAGAAAATACACATACACACAACTACACACCCTAAAAGCCTGTCATAGCGGATAGGGCTCTGCCAATGAATTATTCACTGATGGCAGGCGCGGCGTGCACGGTGTCTTTGCCCAGATTTCACACAGCCCACACTCCTACAGTCTTGCCCAATGTACAGCTTTGTGGTGTCTCTAAACGTACCTGAGTTTCAATAACTATTATGTTCTAGAACAGCGGTCCCCAACCCCCGTGCCGCGGACCGGTACCGGGCCGTGTGTCACGTGGTACCGGTCCGCGGGCAGCACGGAAAAATGACAGTATTTCCTTTTTATTTACTATCAGAGCCTATGTCGGGATTACTTATATTAAACCGGGTTGTGATGAAATAAAGTTCGGGGACCACTGATCTATGTATCAACAATCAACCCCCCCACCGCCTTGACCGGTCCGCGGTGATAAAAAGGTTGGGGACCGCTGTTCTAGAAGATGCAATGGATAAATAACCTTTAATACCGAATACAAAGAGACACGGCTGTTCTGAAGCCACATGTGCACTACAACAACAGTGTAGATGCAGAATTGCCGCATTTTAGCGCTGACATGGTTCGGTTTAGGTTGTCACTCTCCTACATAAGCCATAAAAGTCCTCCTAAGCCATAGTGTGAGAAGACTATATTTACACAAGTATTAAGCTTACACCTCTGAATACACACAAGGAGCCAGAGCACACCTTTAACACACCAAAGAACAAGGAAGATTCTCTACACCAGGGCTGATGAGCAACGAGCAAACATGCATCGTCCTTAGGTTGGTTCACACAAGTCTCGTGTTCTGACCACCACTTCTCTCTGTCTGGAAGCAAAATATAAACACATTTCCTTTTTACCACTGGCTGTTTAAAACCACAGTGACTCAGCTATTGCTTGGGTGCACCTTGGACACATGCAAGTAATGTTATAGAGCTAACCGTTACGGTTTATACAGCAGAAGATTGGTGGACTGAATATCTCATTTAGACACCCAGGAGAGTATTTGTATTCACTGAGCATTTGCACACGCATTTATAAAAGGCTTGTAAGTTTGGGATTGTGTAAAATATTCTACGTATACTTTTTGGTGTTTGTTATGTTAGACATTTTCCAGTTTGTCTAAAGCTGAACCAGAGGAGGCAGAAGGCCTTAATAGAAATGTTGAAAACTGCATACTAATTTTTTGTCTACCTGTCATTTGTGTGTGTGTGCGTTTGTTAGAGTAAAAAATCTTGGCTTCCAGGTGTGCTGACACACTTTCTGCATTGTGCAGCTTGACAAGGAATCAGCACATGCATACACATAAACACACACACACACACACACACACACACACACATACCCATGAAATGAAATACTTTGAAAGATAGTGATTCATGAGTCCTAAGGGACGGTGGAGGAGGGTGTCAAAAGTGTCTTTAGGAGAAGGTAGTCACACTGGTTTTTCAGGTTTTTCAGACTTATGCCCTACTCTGTTTTGCTCAAAGGTCTGTGAAGCTTTTTTCCATTTTACCGTTTTTGCATAAGGATCAACAATGATAGCCCCTTCTGGAAGCTCAGAATGGTTGTAGTCCGTTTTTCAGCCCCATTTTCACTCTTGCGTTCCCCTGAATATTCACATATAAGTGCACACATGTTGTGCGTGCAGGTTCTGGGCCCCATTAATTTCTTTCATTCAAAAGGGTGTAGCTCCAATAGTGCTTGCCAGTATGACTGTGTAAGTATATCTTGGCCCCATTCCAATGCAAGGAAGACACTCTCTGCACACTCTGGCACTGTGCCAGTAGGCCCCACAGAGAAAAGTGGCAGTTACTGACAAGCTTTTGTTCAGGGTTTTACCACTGAAATGCCCTTTAGAGATGTTAGCCAGTTCTCCGGGGGAGCAGTTTTTTAAAGAAAGTTGGAGAGTTAGATTAGCAGGCGGCTTTGAGGCAATGCTGTTGCTTTTTCCAAGTACAAGTTGTTCCATACCTCCGTAGTCATTTCACAGTATCTAAAATCTTCAAGGAAATGGGGTTTGTTTCACAAATGTACCCATAGATGTGGGAACCCCTCAGTTAAACCCATGGTACACATTCATCATAAACATTTTAAATTAATTGTTTCGGATCTACATGAGTGAGAGATTTAGCCTATCGTATAATACTGAAAGAATGATCTTTCAAGGAGCTGTATACATGTCTATGTGTTTTTTCAGTGTGATCTTTATTTTGCCTGTGACTGTTGATTGCCACGGGCAATTGTTTTATTGGATTTCCTAAATGCACTTTTAATAGTGTTATTGTAACTCTGCCCGGGACATATATTTACTGTACATGCTATTAAAATAATTATATTTTGGCATGTTTAAATGTTTTCTGTTTTTGTATAGTGAGAAAAATTACTGGCAGTGGCAATTGTAATGACACTGAAAAGGGCATCCTATTGAGAAAATGTGCATAGGGGAGTAGAAAAGAGAAACAGAAAAGTTCCCTCCTAATGCCTTTGGCAGTGTTTGATGGGAAAGAAGTGTGAGGTCAGGGCTCTAATACTCTAATGGGCTTTAGATCAGAGGTGAGCAAAATGTGGATGCGACTGTGTCAATGGTCTAAGTAGAGACAATTCTACTTAGCGGCTTTAGTTTCTATTGTGAGATTACTTTCCTGTTGCATGCTTGTATGCATAAATAACGAACATGCACCCAGAAAGAGAGAGAGATAGAGAGAATGAGGCACAAAAATCAATGTGTGTGTAGTGGGTTTCAGTGGGTTTCATCATGCCTTGGAGCTGCTTTAGTGAGACTGTGGCTAAGCCCTATGCGCCTCACGGAGTCAGAACAAAGACACAGAGATGCCGAAATGTTGAATAAAAAAGCGCAAAGGGAACACAGTGAGAGAGTGGCAAATCTGAGCATCTTGTCAGACGTACAAAGAAAGGGTCTGTGCTTCTGCACTGAGCCGTAACCCAAAAATGTTCAATGTCCCAGCAGCAGGGAGTACGTTGGTCACTTGTGTTTGTTTGCTCTTGTTGTTTATTGAGTTGTTGTTGTTGTTGTTGTTATGGTTGTTTTGCCAAAGCTTTACCAGTGTTAGATTAGCTTGCGAGAGACATGATGTAACAAGCTTTTCAATTAGTTTAAATTGGTTACAGGCTACTGTGGCGGCCAAAAAAAAGCAAGATGTAGAGACGTACGTGTTGGTGTGTGTGAGTGTGTGCAAACCCGGACATGTTTTATAGATATGGCTGAGTGTCTCTGGATTAAATTATGTTGTAATCTCCCATTTATAGCCCACACATGCATTTATAGAAGAACTGTGGCCTGCTATGCAGAACAGGGTTCTACAAAATATTTCTCTGACTTTGGTAGCATACCTACTCAAAAGGCCATCCCTTCGTATTTTAGCACATTGACTATTCTCCACAATTGTATGTGTGTGTGTTTGTGTGCCATGCTGCAAAAGTAGGTCAGACGGTCACAGAACAAGTGATTCCCCAAAGGGAACTCATTACAGTATCGCAGCTCTGTTAAAGGCACAGGAGCTATTGTGTGTACAGTGTGTGTTGGAGCGAATATGTGCCTTTTACCCCAAACAGGAAGTCATGTGACCTAAAAGTCAAAGGGAGCAGGAACGAAGGCGCAGGGGTGGGGGGTATGTGTGAGAATTGCTGTTACAGCAAAAAATCCCATGACACACTTTGTGCTACAAACCGAGTTTGTTTCCCTATTTTGCTTTCTATCAGAGGCCTCATGTTCTAGCTCCCTACTGCATTCTTATACAGTAAGGGTTTGTTTGGGTGCATTCCCCTTCAGAGCAAATCTTGTGTTTGGTGCTAGCTTAACGTAGTCTGTTGAGCTTAGCAAAGTGTTTTCCCCATTACATGCACGGCTTGTGCTACTGTTCCGTAATTATAAAGTCTAATTCCGTCAAAGAATAAGACCGCTCAGAGCACACATTCTTCCTGAACTACGGCCGGTCAAAACCACTAAATGTCACTTATGTGTTGCTATATGTATCTTATGTCTTAATGTAAGTGCACCGCAATGACCAGAGAGGCAGCGACAAAATGCATCGCCTTTTCAGAGAACTTCCTCTAGCCCATTAAGACAGCTGCATTTGGCTGATATATTTTCATTTTTTGTTTTCTGTCCCTCTCCCTCAATACAAACAGGAAAATTAAGTAGAGCAAGCCCTTTCTTTAATGGAGCCCAGATGGGCACGAGGGGAACAAACAAACACACATGCACACAATATCCGAGCCAAAAACGAAGTCACGTCATATTTGCAGGCCCCTATTTCACTCTGTGTGACTACAGTACTACAAACAATTATAACAGACTCACTAGGAAGATTATATTAATTATAAGGTAGCCATTAAAGTAGACACGAGAGCATTTTGGTTTTGAGATTGATGTGTTGGAAGAAGGATAACTGGGAATCTGTAAAAAACTCAGAGTTCTCTGTAATGAGTCTGTTGTTCCACGTAATAGAGATAAGTAGTACATACCAGTAAGTAATATTGACATAATTAGTGATATTGCAGGTAATAAGTCTATTGCACATAACTATGTGCAAAACCTCTTAGGACTGCATCTGCTGTTAACATCTTAATGCCAGATACCACCACGCAATTTTAGAAGTTTTGTGGAGTTCATGCCTTAATGTATCAGAACTGTTCTGGCAGCATGAGGAAAAGTGTAATGTTATGAGTATATACCCAGTTATAAAAAACTTGAACATGCATGAGCATAGCTTCAAAACTGTACTTTTCACTACCTAGTCTCTACATGGAATCGAAACTGTAAAAATAACCTGTTTTGAATGCACACAAAGCAATGCAGGTCACAGAAAACAATGCATGTACTTAGACCTGCCTACCCAGCCTGGAGTGGTACAGTACAGGGTTTCTAGTTCTGGGGCTAGGTATTTGTTCCTAGAGTGATGTTAAAATGAAGTAGTGTTAATTTTGTCACCTATTTTTTATTTCATCTTAGTCTTAGACTTGTGACGAAATGTGCTTTTTAGTCTTAGTCATATTTAGTTATTGAAATATAATTTTTGTCAGTCTAGATTTAGTCCACTAAAGGTCTCGTCATTTTAGTCTCGACATTAGCTTTGCCATTCGTTTTTATCCACTTCACAACTTCATAGCC
>JBBKCR010000148.1:13215884-13229854 GCA_037577295.1 Ladigesia roloffi | reverse complement strand
AAACCCATACACATAAAATGACCCAGCCCTGACTGCAACAAGTCTGTGCCCCTGTGTTTTGTGTGTGTTTGTGTGTGTGTGTGTGTGTGTGTGTCATTGTCTGTTTAAGAGGAACAGGGAGAAAGAAACTTCATTCATGATGGTGTACAGATGTGCATTCATTGTGTTTGAGTTTTTGTTGTTATAAAGTATACAAATTTCTCTTGGGAGGTTAAGACAGGATTAGTTTCCTCCAAGGACCACATGCACTCATAAACAGATTCTGGCAAATATACACACACGTACATGCACACATTGAGATGTAATTTTCAGAACAGACCACATATATGGACAATTTAAAACTACACCTTTCTTTGTCTCGGACTGAAACATGTCGGCTACATCATGACTAATCAGCTTTTTCTCAGCTTTTCCGTTATGCTGGAGTCAAGTGCTCACTAGATGGAGTTTTCTGTTCATAATAATCCCAGCTGTGAAAATTCAGAATGCGTTACCTAGACTGGTGCATTAGTCAAAGGCCCAATCAGGTCACTAAAACACTAAAACAGTCCAATCAGCTGTGTTAAGTCCAGGTAGAAGGCTGATTTCAGATGGCAGGCATGACTTGGTCTGTGGGACTGGCCTTGACATTCTCTAGGGTGCTGCATTTCCCCTTAGATATTTTACCTTTGAGGGAGTGAGCTCACAGGAATGTGTCATATTCTAGTGTTAGAGTCCGCATTTGATTTTCATTTTGTAACGTCTTTCAACATGCAATAGACAAAACTGGCGCTCTATTTATGACAAACTGTGTCAAAAACTCATCTTGGGTTTTGTACTGAAAGCTACAGATTTGTGGATCTGAGGGTGTTGGTAGCAGTGTGAATGTGGTTTGTTTTTTAGTAAATGTTTTAAATAAATCTATGATCTAGACACAGGCCACATGAAGGCCAATAATCTGAGCTACACTGGCCAAAATGTATTCACATCTACACATTATGCTGCACTTTGAAAACAAACCACACTTCCAAATTTCTCTTACTCTGAAAGAGAATGAGAGTAAAGTTATAGTGTGTGTGTGTGTGTGTGTGTGTACTGTGTGGCTGCTGACATTGATGGATTGTTACCACATGTTGCTGACGGACAAAAAGGCCTCTGTGTTCCAGAGAGATTCAGCGTGCAGCTGGGCTCTCAGTTAACAGTCCTACACACGCAACACACACGCACGCACATACACAAACACACACACACACACACACATACACACAGTATCAATTAAAAGAGGGGTGAAAAAAATGACATATATTTGCACATATACTGCAGTGACACCAAAATATTTTATTTGTATTTTTTATTTTGGAACATTTTGACTGTATTGAATTTTCTTTAGCTGCAACATGAACATTTCATGACCAATAGACAAAGAGTAATAGTATAAAGCATCTTTACATTCAAACATTACAAAAAAAGTTATTTTGGAGTAGAGCTGGACAAAACAAAAAATCTTTGTTACTTAATTCAGTTAGATTTTGTTGAAAAAAGTTCAATGGTCAGTACAACACCTTGATAAAAGTATGTTAACCATGGAGTGCACAGCACCACCATAGCTGGGCAATTTTTCCAAGAGACCACAGCTGAGTGAAGCACATCAGAAACAGTGATGCTGCTGCACTACATTCTGCTTTAAGTGTATTGTGAACAGTGGAAGGGACATCCATGCCAGTACAGCCATGTAAAAAATAAAGGCATTTGTTATTCATCCATTGATCCCATAAATGACTTAACAGCCTTTTGTAGGCAACATTATAATAAAAAGTCTGTCAGTTAGTCAATAATCATGCAGCCTTACTTTGTAATTATGTTACAGTGGTATTTGAATGTGTTTGTGAGTGAGTGTGAGTGTTTTTGTGTGTGTGTTCTGATTGATATGATGGTCTTAAGGCTAGTGCAGGCTTGCTCTTACGGGAATAAATCAGAGAGCAGATGTCGTAATTACATTCAGGTCTTGCTAAAGAGAAATGATGAATTGGATACTGAGGACCTCAAAGGTACTTATGCATCCATTCAAGGTAGAGTTTAGATTCTCTGCCCGAACCCAACACGGCCCGATCCCGACCTGGCCCGCGGGTCGGGTCGGGTCCGGCCGATATTTCCTGCCGCTGTCCTCGGGCCGGGCCGGGCCGTGTCGGGCCATGATCAAGCATTTTATTTTTTTCATCATTACTTAATTAGCCTATTTGGTTGAGGAGCTATGCCAAATGTATAAATATATGAATATTTTAGTTAAATTGCTGTGTGTCATGCGCAGCAGCGCTCCAGCTCCTGCCACTGGCAACATTACACCGGTCCTGCTGGGCTGTACTGTACAGAGCTTAAAGTGCAACATGGAGCTTGAAGATGTGAAGAAGAAAATAAAAACGAGAGAAATTAACTTTGAGAGAGTTTGGAGGAAAGTGGTGTGGAACTTTTCCAGCAAGTCGTGTGCAAGGACAACTTATGTGTCTGGTGTATTTCCTGTAAACTCTGTCTGCCGCTGTTTTCAGTCAGACACTCGTAATTTCCAAACAGTTTCAAAGGACCAGAGTGAGCTCGGAGCGCTCGGAGTGTGTGTTTAGGAACGCACCCACAGTTGAGAACGTGTGTTATAACGGCCCATGTATTTTTTAAAAATTGTCGGGTTTAAATCGTGCTCGGGCCGATAATCACAGTAAATGTGTTGTGCCGGGCTGGGCTCGGGCACAAGGTGCACGGGCTCGGGTCGGGTCGGGTCGGGTCTCAGTTTTTGGGCCCAATCTAAACTCTAATTCAAGGCTAGCTCTTCCCCAGAAGATCTGGCATGCACAGAGGGGAAAGCATAACAGTAAAAAAAAAGGAGGTGGGTGGGCATAATTGACAGTGAATGTGAGAAGCACGGAAAAAACATTAAGCCTATCTAGTAATGTTTTTCAGCTGCCAAGCGGTGAGAGCAATAGAACCTTAATGACTTCATTCACAACATGGTTCTCCATTGAGATTTTAGTCATTCTCTCCCTCCTACCTCTCTTTCTCCAGACGAATGTGCATACACACATGCACTCACAAGCACATGTGCACATTATGTCATGTCTCCACAGAGACTTTGCTGGGTAAACAGCACTATTCGTGGTATTGTTTTTGTGTCTTAGGTATAAGGCCATTTGCATGGAAAAATAGCTAATCTAGGCACCAATGATCGGTTAAGAAGTTTGATTGTCCATCAAAAGGGACCTTTTAACCTTATTAGTTAATGCTCTTGGTCTAATTGGGCACGAGCTGTCATACAATATCACTAAAAATTTTAAATCTTGTTTAGCCCTAATATTCAGGCAAAATAAGTAGATTTGTTGCCAACCAATATTCCAGTATCTTCAGATTTTTGATTGACATCATGCACTGACCAGTAATGTTACACATCAACCCACTATAATCATAATCACTATAATACCACCTATAATCAAACTGCTTAGCTATATTATAAATCATCCCTAATATAAAGTTTCATTAGAAATTTAAGGCAAAGCTTTACTAAATTTTTTATGTGTTGGAGATGACAACAGTAGCACAACTTGTATCGGCATTCTATAAAGTGAGACAAGCAATAATTAATGCTTAGCTTAGCAATATCCCGTTTTTTTTGTTTTCGTTTTTGTTTTCAATTTTCTGTTATGTAATACTTCATGAGCTAATATAATTTTATAAAGGTCTTAGTAGTGTTGCAAACATTTGTACTCATAGAACGAGAATATATCCTGTGCGTGAACTTGTACAGTGTGTGAGGGTGTATTGTCACTGCATGTGTAAGAGCATGTGCCTGCTGGATCCAAAGAAATCATACATTTCTCTATTTTAAAAAAATATACCTTTATTTGCTTAACTCACTCTTTACATTAACTAATCAGTGCTTTACACAAAATACATTCTCTTGCTTTCAAAACAAAACAGAACTTCAATTGAAAATTCTACTGTTTTTACCCTGCCTGAAACATATTGCAGACTAAAGCCTTCCAATAGACTTCTATTCAAACCAAACCATGGCTCAATTCCTGCCTCCTGCGGTGTATTCAACATTCTTTTCATCTCTTGTGTGTAATATGAATGGGATGGTTGTATGACTCATATGCTTCTTGGTGTCTGCTTGTAACAAAGCTGACTTGTATCACACAATTATTATGTTCAAATCCATTGCATGCCTGTGTATGGTGCGAATACCAGTACAGCTGAAGGGACAATAGGAACAGGTCTGCCATTTCAGGCTCATTACCTGTAATAACAAATTGATGTTAGGCCTTAAGATATTTCTAAATGGGCAAAAAATTTGTGCTCATGCACCTGTTTCCGATATGAATATGGCATAGTTGTACTAAGTACTGATCTAAAAGCTAATCAAAAGAAATTATACTTTTTGATTAACATACATGAGTGTAATACATGTCTGTACATCAGTAATATTTTGTGTTTACTCTCTTTTGGTACAGAATTCCATCCGGCACAACTTGTCCCTGCACAGCCGTTTTGTCCGTGTTCAGAACGAAGGAACTGGGAAGAGCTCCTGGTGGATGATAAATCCTGAAGGAGGAAGAGGAGGCAAGGCACCACGGCGTCGTGCTGTCTCCATGGACAATGGAAACAAGTACACCAAGAGTGCCCGAGGGCGCGCGGCTAAGAAGAAGGCAGCTTTACAGGCGGCCCAGGAGGGCTCACTAGAGAATGTGTCTGCAGGAGGCCTGTCCAAGTGGCCAGGAAGTCCAACATCACGCAGCAGTGATGAACTGGATTCTTGCTGGACGGACTTTCGCTCAAGAACAAACTCCAATGCTAGCACAATAAGTGGCCGTCTATCACCGATACTGGCCAATCCAGAATTAGATGAGGTTCCAGATGATGAGGTTCCACCCCTATCACCAATGCTCTACTCCAGTCCCAGCAGCCTCTCTCCTCCTTCCTCTTCCTCCTCAAACTCCAAGCCATGTCCAGCTGAGCTTCCACGACTAGGCACCATGAATCTCAATGATGGTCTGACTGATAACCTTATGGATGATCTGTTGGACAACATAACACTTGCCCAGTCCACACAGGCAGGTCAGGGTGGCCCAGCCTTCAGTTTTGGAAGCACCACTTCTTCTCCAGGCTCGTCCTCTTCCTCACCAAGTGGGAGCAACAGTGGAGGATTTGGAAACTCCATTTTTGGGCCATCCACTGTGGGACTACGTCAGTCACCCATGCAGACCATCCAAGAGAACAAGCAGACGTCGTTCTCAAGCATTTCACACTTTGGGAACAACACCCTTCAGGAGCTGCTGAACTCAGACTCACTAGTCTCCCATAGCCACAGTGATGTCATGATGACACAGTCTGACCCACTCATATCACAAACCAGCGCAGCGGTCACTTCACAGAACTCCCGTCTCCGCAACGGCTTTATGCTGCCCAATGATCCCATGATGTCATCTTTTAGTTCTGGACTCAAGGGTCAGAATAGCCTTCCCCAGAACAACCGGCATCATCAGCGCCCCAGCACCCAGGGCTCACTGCATTCAGTCTCCAAAAACAGCCTCCCAATCCTGGCTAATGATGCTAATAACATAGCCTCTGCAAAGCAGCATCTTCAGCAGTCCATGCTGTTAAATGAGACTACTCTTTACTCTGGGCTGAATGGAAGCAGTGGAATAGGGATTGGTCTCTCTTCAGGAACTGAACGTTTTCCCTCAGACTTGGATTTAGACATGTTCAACGGGAGTCTCGACTGTGATGTGGATTCCATAATCCGCTCAGACTTGATGGATTCTGATGGACTAGACTTTAACTTTGATGCTTTGATGCAAAATGCAGTTAACCTCAACCCTGTTGGAAACTTTAACGGGACAAAACAGTCCAGTAAAAGCTGGGTGCCTGGCTGAGAGTTGTCAGAAAGGTGAGTTCTATAAAAGGTGAACTCGTGTAGGATTAGAAGGACTCTATCATCTCAAGCACAGTCACTGTCCGATAGTATATCTTTGTTACTGTAAATTGGCCAAGGTACTGTTTAAATATGTAGGACAGTCTTTTGACCCAAGAATTAATCTTTTGCTTTACTTCAGTATAGAGAGCATAGTGCAGGGCTTCATAGGGAGGCTGCAGGTGCTGTACATATCAATATTTTTAAATTAAAATAGTTTTAAAATATACAATTGCTTTATTCCAAAATCACATGAATGTAATAAATATCTGTGTGTTCTTGTACATTTTCAATTTGGCCATGCCAAAGTGGATTTACATTGTTTAAAACTTACACTGTAATATTATTCTGCATTTTAGACCACATTATTTTATCTCTGAATTGTTTAAACTTCCTCTCAATGTGCCTGTGAGCAAGTGTGAGTGAATCATGTGACTTTGTTAATGACACAATCAGAGCCATATGTATATATTGTCTTTTCTCATCATATTATGCATTGCACACTGTTTGAACATTTTAATTGAAAAAATGGTTGCATTTCTTTCAGTTTACACCTTGTCATAGGTCTGCTGTCCTACAATATAATCTGATTGCCAGGTCATCATCAGCTATATAATGTTTTTGAAGAAGTATTAAAGTGACAGCCTTTTATGAAGCCAGAAATGGCAAACAATTAAAATGAGCTTATATTACATTAAATATAAAGTGAAAAGCTTGGCTGAGGGCATTGCAATTTTACATAACACCAATATATGTGCATAATGCAGTATTACCCAGCAAAAAACTTCAGTTGAAAGGTATTTGATCATGTTCACACAAAAAGAAAGCTAAGCCTCTCCCTCTCCTAAAAAAAACACGAATGGGGATGTAAAGTCTGACTAACTCATCTCTTTTCTCTTACTTCTGATCAAGGCCCAGGACTGCAGTGCAAAAAACAACATGAACAAAATTCCATCCAACACAGACTCATGCCCTCCATTGCCAAGCCTGCCATCAGCACCAAGCACTGGATCATATGCCTGTTTACAGACTGCTTTGGAGACTCTTACCTTGAGTCCAGCAAGCACACCATCACAAAAGTCTACAAAGACCCACACAGGAGTACCAGCCAGCGTACAGATCCCCTACAGGCAAAAAAGAAAACTCCAATTTATTTGACCAGGTTATGCAATTACAAGATAACTACATAAATCAAATCTATGTCTAGAAACAAAATAAAGGGTTTTGGATGGATGAACAGGAATGACTCAAGAAAGAATACGAAAATAGACATTTCTATATTTCTTTCTACCACTTCTTTACTTTTTTCATTTTCAAATACTTGGCCACTATTTATAATCTCCAACCATTCAGAAAAATAATCAAAACAAACAAGGAAAAAAAGAAAAGGACAAATTCACAATAATGTCTATATCGCATAACTTTACAAATTTCAGAACTAACACTCAGGTGAAGTAACATCTTGACTTGGTTCACTTAAGGTCTTGCCTACATTATTAATTTTTTAGCAGCATAAACAGTCTCCAGTTTGAAGTAGTACCCTAATACCAGTACTGAAGTGAAACCTTATTGTAGCACAAGCTATAAAATAAATTTGGATTGTGTGTACTGTATGTAACTATAAAAAAGAGGAACGAAAATTAATACATTCTGGCTCTCTTGTGTTATGCTTTGAATTAAGAGCTTAGCTGGTGAAAGGATGCTTTTTATCCAGCAAAGGATTGTGGGATCTTTGGTATATAAATGTAGCCAAATTAATGAATAAATAACCATGCACTTGCATTGTGAACATTTCCATGCCATACTGGGTGCTAAATTATCAGTGTTGAGCCTTGTCCTTGTTTGAGGCCATGTGTGTTTACAAGGCTTGAAGGACATAGCATATAAAATTAGCATTAGCGATTAGCATATGGCAGCATTCAGTGGTGGGTAGGCCTTCCCTCTGGAAGCCATCTTTACTGAGCAAAAACAATAAGCTATCTTTTGTATATTTGCCAAATTACTTGAACATGTAGGAGATGCTGGTAGCCAAAATTGAGAGAAAGTTGAATTTAGGGACATGCATTCTCTATATGCAAACTACATCACCATGGCTCAGGGGTGAAAGGGGTCACCATGACAACATCAGGGCCCCCCATCTAGATCTAAATGAAACCTGGTTGTACAATTTGTTTGTAAGATTAAATAATATTGCAGCATATATACATTTACACATCATGCAACAAAAAGACATGAATATGAAACAAGAGGAGATCATTTTGTTGCTGATTTTTTTCCAGAGAGGGGTTGGGGTTAGGGGTTGTGGTTTTGCCTTTCCATTGAAATTTTGTTTGTTTGTTTCAGGAAGCTTGCCTTTTATCATAATTGTGTAAAACCATCGGATCCCCAATTTCTCAATGTTATATGTGTTTCTCCCTCAGGAGTTGCCCTTCTCTGCGTACATTCATGTATGCATGTATGTAACTGTGCATTTGTATCGTGTGAAATGCATATATATGTATACATCCTGCTTGAACTCATGTAATGTTGTGATGGCGCAGTACCAGTTATTGAAGGTTGATGTATTGATAAGAATAAGGTGGGCCTACTTATTAAAGAGGTTTGGACCACTCATAGGGAGGTGTTTTTCAATCCCAGATTGTTATGTACTCAGAAACATCCTTTGTTAGTTATAGCCAACATAGCCTCTATGTGCAAGCAAGAGGCCAATTGTTGTAGAAGTGTTGCAGGAATGGAGAAGTGTGTGCATGGCTGGCTACACAATCTTACAGTGCCACCAGGGGTTCATAGCATGATCCCGCACCCTAAACCTGCTGCTCCATTGATATTCATTTTACACAGACACACACCTAGTAATGACCTCATAAAGTATGGTCAAACCCACAGAATGAACTGACATTTTCATAATGGAAGGAATAACAGACATATTGTTTGTAAAATCCTTTAAAGAAGACAGCAGCACTTAGGAGCACCTAGAATATCCAAAAAGAGTAATTTTATTGCCCTTCCTTTCTTCAAAATAGTCCTGCATGTGTTCCTTCTTCTCTTTCTTTGGAAAATATCCCAGAGAATTTATAGACCACTTCAATATTTTCAATAGGAATGAGGTAGGAATGCTTGCCTCACTATTTCAACCCAGCTTTAATATCCTCATAAATCAAAGGTGTTATATACCCACGCTGAGCATCAACCCTATTAGAACCACTATTCTAATCTTTCCCCCGTCTTTAGGCCTCTTTCGATGTCTCCCACCCATTATCTTTGCCCCTTGTCCTCTTGATCCTGTAGTAATGACTTCTCTTTTTGATGTTAGTGGGTATTTCTTTTCCTGTGTACTCCATTTTGAATTGTAATCTAGTTTGTATAAGAAATGGTGCGCATGTAAATAAAGCTTGGTTGAGCTGTATGTGCATGAATCATGTTATTTTGAAAACAAATACAAGTAGCATATCTTAAAGGAATCAAAATGGAAGCTGGATCAGGTATACTGCTCTGAACTTAAATGAGAATGAAGTCAGATTTCCAGAAGGAGAATTACTGACCACTGCAGTGGAATTAAGCAATAAGCCATGAGAGGCTGTGTTACAATGATTTTAACCTAGTTATGTAGTGTTAACACAATACAAAGTACACAAAACAGTCCAAATGTTTTTAATTGCACAGCACAATTATTGTAATTGTTTTGGTGCGTTAATATGGAATTCAGCTGAAAGATGTCCAACAGTTTGTAGACAAATGCTTATCCAGCTTCCAATCTGTTTTGTAGAGGGCAGTGATATTACC
Source organism: Ladigesia roloffi (assembly GCA_037577295.1). Taxonomy (NCBI): domain Eukaryota; kingdom Metazoa; phylum Chordata; class Actinopteri; order Characiformes; family Alestidae; genus Ladigesia; species Ladigesia roloffi. The sequence goes on along the minus strand of JBBKCR010000148.1, from coordinate 13,220,139 downwards.
CTCTGAGCCACCATGTTTGGCTTTGGATATGGTAACCTGGCTAATTTGTGGCTCCTCAACAGCATCTCTATCTACTGGTAATGTTTTATAAGAGCAGAACAACCAGAAAACAAATGATTGTCCCTGTTTCTCAGAGCCACAAGCAATGCTTGGAATTCACCAACACTTCCCACACAGACAGACACACAAGCATATGCATAACACCCTGCCCAGAGGTCAAGAGCTGTTACATAACTCCAAGGGTAATATTTAAAGGCATATACTACATGGTGACTTTGACAACTGTGGTTGTGAGACTATGTTAAAGATGACACACATGCTGAAGGTATCAATGCATAATAATGATCCAAGAATCTCAAACTTGTACTGTACTTATTATAAACCTCTTGGATATTTGGAGGGTTCAGAAAAGAAGTTGTTCCCTTTAGATGACTTTCTGGATTATGTATGTAAATGAGAAACTCGAATGATGCCTCTGTCCACTGACGAGAATCAAAACGGTGTGACTGGTTCAAAGAAGAAATCGTTTATTTTTCTTTATCAAAGATAAAATTATCAAGAAACGAAATAGTAATTTTATTGTTTAAATGCCAGACTTTTGGACAACTAAAACAATGTTAATATGGTCAGAATGTAGAGCTGTACCCTACCCGCAGCACAGGGATTTAAAATTGATCATACATTTTATATTTTATGCAAATGTACAGAATCTATGCATTACAATTAGCAAAATCCACGTTTAAGTGTGTTCTGTGTGTTAATGTATATTCACTTATAAAATCAACAAAATATCATAATTTGACTGGAAGTGTTTAAATTTAGCTGAAGTATCAGCAGGGCCCTAGGACAGCTATAACATTTTACCTTTTGAGCATTTAAAAGGAACTGTTGAGAATGAAAAGTACACAAATGAAATTTCACAACAGTTTTTTCAGGATTTGTTCCAACAGCAGGTATATGTGTTTTGCGTGTTTGTTAGTTCATGTGTCTTGACCTCTGTAACTTTGAAGTCATCATTGCCTCTTCCTCGATCTGATTGGCTAGAGCAGTACAAGGAAGGATCAGTGACACAGGAGATTTGAGAACTGGGTCGTTGTGATGTCATTGCTGAAAGGAGGCTTTGTGTGACCCATAGAAAGACAGAGAGAGAGAGAGAGAGAGAGAGAGAGAGGGGGGGGGGAGACAGAGACAGAGATGTGTGATCTCAGGTTCACTGTAGCTCTAGTGTCCATTAAGCAGTAGAATACAGACTATCTCTCAGCAGTGTGAGGGACTGCACTCTCAGTTCTGTTACTGGAAACAACATTAAGCTTTACTGAGGAGGGCACATGTGCAGTACAAAGGCAAACACGTGAACCCTAATGGACTAGATGTAGGCAGTAACATCAAACAACATTAACAGAAGCCTAGTTTTTCTCATATTTTTCAAATATTTCCCATATTTTACATCACTACCAAACTGAGATTTGACCCATAGGCTGCTGCCATCCATAGGTTGCTGAACGTATTAAAGCATGAATAGAATATAATTATATTACAGCATTATACTGAATTATACTTTGGATACAAACATGCCACTCTGTAGCTCTCAACTCTCAATTTCGAAGTCTTTGCCCCCCCCCCCTTTCTGAAGGATTTATAAAAAGAAACGTGAGAGACAGAATAGAAAGAGGTAAAAGAAGCAATTTTCAAAAGGTATAATTAACAGTAAAAAAAAAGCTAAGCGTGTGTGCATCAGTACGTGGGAGAGTGAGAGCAAATGAGAGGGAGAGGAATGAATAATTTTTTATGCATATCGCCTGACATTAGCCCACACACTTCAACCTTCTGTACTGTGAAGAAACAACTCACTACTCTGAAACGTGCACTTGGTCATGTTGCGTATCTAGCTGAGTCATTAAACCGTTTGCTTGACTCTTTCAGTGGCATACTTTTACACTGGTCCAAAGCAAAATCCTCTCCTTCTTTATTTATGTACAAAGTTTTTCACACTTCTGAGAAGTTCAATATCCGAATGAGTTTGAATGATTCATACTCTGCACTGCACTGTATTACACATGATTAATGATGCTCCATATTAATGAAACATAAGGTTGTTCAGTATTCTATAAGACCTGTCAAAATTCATGTTATATACAAAATAGAACACTGTGACACATCGCAACCCAATTCAGCACAATAGCAATAAATTCTGTCCTATTGCCCATCCCTATTCGGAACCTTTTTTGTTGTGCATAACTAGTCTTCAGAGTAGAAACAAAGCCAAAGACATGTTTCTATTATATGTACCCTTTCAAATGTGTCTTTCGGAATTGCTGTTACTGCAATGTCATTGGACGACTCAGCGTGCTTGGAGGACTTCAGCTAATCCCTAAACATGATCACTCTTGCAGTGGAAAGGGTGCGCTGAGAGCTGGAATTAGGCCGGAAGTTCAATATTTTTATTAGATACATTTTAAATTGTATAGTATCTTGAAGTTAGGGAAATATTGATAATTGATCAAAACTGCTTGCTTGTTGGAACACCAAAAGAACAAAGGTGATTGCTCAGAATCCTCACAGAGCATTGAATAACCTTCAGTGTTTAAAGCCCAGATGTATTTTGAAATATTATAATTGCAAATGTTGATTTCACATTATTGATAAAGAATGACATATTGCATATTCCTTTGTGACTGTTGATACCATAATGAACATCCCACACCACAAATATACCCAGCCCCCTCTGTCTCTAACATATCCACACACACACACACACACACACACACACAGGGCTCCATCACCCACATGGACTCTGCTCTGTATGTGTTTATATTAGCAAGCATAGAATTGTAGAGATAACAATGAGCTTATGCATGGTAATCATATAACCCCACTAATCAATAAGAAAATGAGCACACAAATCATCTCTCAGACTGATCTGTCATTGATACTTCATTCTCCTATTGATTATTCTCCCCTGGCTGCTAAACAATACATGCATGTGTCGTAACCACATTCATCTCAGTATGTGTAGAGACAACCATTTCTTTAATTGAAGAGTAATTTAGCAGGTTTATCAAAGATTTATTTTCATATTCATTTTTTCCTTTCTATAGCTAGGATACCAACCACCATGTTTTTCAAATTGCACTAAAGCAGTGAGATAAGTCAATGTGCTTGAAGGAGAATAATAACTGCCAATTTTGTCATCTGAACTAAAGAGCATCTGCACATTCCAGCATGGAGGGAGGAGGGAGGACAATCCTACGCACCAAAAGAGAGCAAGGCCAACTGTGCTTTCGGGGATGTATGGCCACAGATGACGATGACATTTGCAATCAGATGACGATGGCACCCTGTGCTTATTATGCGTTACATTATTGTTACATTATTACAACAGGGACAAGGACTGAATGGCTGAATAAGACCACATCAAAAACAATTCTTCTTTATTTGTTTTTGATGTGATATCATGCAGCCTCTACTATAACAGCTAACTTAGTAGCACAGAAAGCTAAGTGTGCATTTATTTGCCTTCAGTAAAGAAAATTAAATTGGCCTCTAGTCATGCATGCACACACCACAGTACAGCACACAGTGTAAACAATGTGAACATCTTTCTCTGCATTTAACCCATTCACCAAGTGAAGCCAAAAGCAGCAGTGTGTGGGGATGATACTTTACTCAAGGAAACCTCAGTGGTGACACTAGCTGTCCTGGGATTCAAACACATGCCCTTCTGTCTGCAGAGAAAATTCTATAACCACTAGACCACCATCTGCTGATATTTGTGCTACTGATATATTACTTGAGGCCCAGATGAGTGTTAAACATGCAAAAGTACACCAATTCCTAGAGTAGATGGATATGATTGTGAATCAGTTTGACAACAGAGCCTGCATTTGTGTACATGACTACACACTTTTGGAATCTGATGAATAGTTACAGAGCCCTTTGCAATTATATAAAGAAGTTTTGTTATGAAATGGAAATACACTTTTCTTCTCAAATAGTACGATATTAACACTAAACTTCAGAATTTCACATCACAGCAGTGTATAAAATGGGCAAAAGAAACAGTGAAGAAAGCGGGTTGTGCCTCAAATTTGTTTGTCATTTGTATTTGCCCTCCTCAACTCACTTTATCTCCAACTGGTACCATGAGAACTCCGGTTCCTTCTCTCTGTTTATATACATTGTGTGTGTGTGTGTGTGTGTGTGTGTGTGTGTGTGTGTGTGTGTGTGTGTGTGTGTGTGTGTGCGTGTGTGTGTG
>JBBKCR010000148.1:13197042-13208098 GCA_037577295.1 Ladigesia roloffi | reverse complement strand
TAAAGTGTATCTTGCCTTACTGGGCAGCTCTCTGGGTGCTCAGCACCCCCAAAGCTCTGAACCTAGAATCGCCCCTGGCACCCTCCTTCTTCACACAGATCCATTAAAGTCTTTCATTGTAGAAATGGATAGAGCCCCCGGATGGACCCAGCATCTGTCCTGCCACCATATTACATCATCTCTCTGCTCCATTAGGAGTTAAAAGGGGCAGACCTTGGAGGCCCCTCCAGCAGGGACCTTGCTTGTACGCCCTTTAATTCCCACCAATCACTGCACTGAAGCTCCCAAATGGAGTCACTCATCAGTGGTCGCCGGACATCCCTGATATCAGAGGACCCTTCAGCTAATCCAACTAGCCTTCTGATGGCCCAGCATGACTGAGGATGTCAAGGGGTTTGTTCAGGCATGTGTGTGGTGTGTGCCAGGGCAAAGTCCACCAAACCCATTCCAGTCCCCCTTCAGCCCTGGTTGGACATCGCCTTGGATTTTGCCGCAAGCCTACAAGAGTCAGATGGGAAGAATACCATCATTACCCATTTCTTCAAGGCTGTCCATGTAGTGGCCCTTGCCGGATTCCCCAATGTCAACACCACCACCAAGCTAGTGCTTCTTCAGATGCTTTATGGCTGATAGACAGCACTCTAGGGCCCGCTAATTCAAGTGGGCTGAGCTCTCCCACAACCTACACACCTCGTCTGCCACTGGGCTGATTCAGATATACCACAGTTTCAAACCTCCATTAAGTCCATGGCCTCTTCAACTCATCTAATTTCTAGCGAGTTTCAATAGTGTTCTTTTTCTATGTTCTCTGTAGATACACTGTGAGATTGCTACTCTCTAATGCTCAATCCACGACTGGGTTCATCCACCACCATACACTGGGCCAAAAGTCGACCAGGATCATGTAAAAATAAGGAGCAATATATTTCTGTTAACCATTTAAAGAATTTAACTTCAATGTTTCCAGACAAAAAACAAAACTAGATATAAGCAGAATGTGCAAACATGCCCAAGTAGTAAGGGTGTTGAATGTTTTGACTGTTTCAACAGGAGACCATTTTAATTTTGTTAAGACCAAATTAATTTTGTTAAGACCAAATTAATTTTGAAAAAAGACCAAATCATATCAGAGAAACAGAGGACAACATGTAGCTTGTTGCAGCAATTGGCTGAATTAAAAACTTCATACTGGCCATTCACAGCAGCATGCATTGGCTGCTGAATTTTGACTGGCTATTCAAACCCAAACATAGCTTCACAAAATTTGGCAGACTCTTGGGCCTACTAGAGGCCAGTTTGCCATAGAAATGACATATGTTTTGTTAAGTTTTGCTGAATCTACAAATCAAATCACAAAGGGACATCCAGCTTATGGATAAAAAGATCTTAATGTGTTTCAGCTATGTGGGGCTAAATGCATGACAAACTTTATATGGATCAGTATATGATATGGCTGACCAAATATAGGTGGAATATATTGAATGAAAAAACTTTGATTAATAGTTGTACTGCAGTTGCTGCTAGATATAAATGCAAGTAACATTCTACTGAATGTAAATGACCAAAAGTTCATAGTTCCCAGAAATCATTTGGCCTTTTCCGAATGTCTAGTATGCCTGCAGATTCCCATCTGATTCTATCCTTGAGCTTGGCATTGTGAAAGATACTGTGTATCCCATTTTACCAGTGTTGATTTTCATAGGCAAGTCACTACCCTAACAGTCACATGATGAACAATGTACATTATTGCCTAAGTAGTCCATATGTGTTCTTCATACCTGCAAAGCTACTGAAATCAACACCTGCTCTTAACCAATTTACTACGTTGCACACATTAGCAAACTCTGTAAAAAAATAGAAAAAGTCAGAGGTTATTAAAAATTTAAAAACATTGACAAAAAGTGAGAAGAGGGTTTTTTCATATATTTATAAAGTGCATATTTCAAAGCAAAATCATCCAATATGAAACTAAATGAACTCTGAACTTCTTTCATGAGTAGGAAATTCAGCTCTCTAAAACCACAGCACTATAAATGACTTTTAGCACACATGCTGACAGGAAGTCTATGCTCTTTGACACAAACAGCTGTTTGTGCTAAGTGCCAGCTGACAGACACTCCACTGGTTAGGCCCTGAGTCAGTGTTTCATATAATTTCATAATTCGCACACCCTATGCCTGAGAAGCACTGTCAATGTAATATAACACTGATGTCCAAAAAAAAACCCATTAACAACAGATTTTAGATACTAAGCAACTGGGGAACTAATCATTTTTACATTACATGTCTGCTACTTAAGTGCAGCAGCCTTATAGGTATTTCATCTCATTTGTCACTCATAGTGTTTGGGTTGGCTCATTACCAGATATAGACTTACCAGAGCTAGTAGTGGGCAGTGCTATCACAATATAATTAACATTTCTGATAGTCATTTCTTTGTGATTTTCCACATACAGAATATTTTCTTATTTAAAAACATTTCGCTCTTAGTGCACAACATTTTCAACCTGTCAACTTTATCCTTAAAGCCAAATTCAAGTAAATGAAAAAATAAAGAAAAACTGAAGTGTGCTGTACTCCTCCTAGCCTAAATATAAGCTCTTTTATCATCGGTGGATAGATCCCTGCATTAATAAACAGATTATTATTGTTTTATCAACCCAACATTCAACCCAACATTTGCTTTAATGATAGTACACAGAGCTTTGTAAATATGTTAAATTCACTGATGTCTGAGCACATTTGAGGCATCTGTGTACCACAGACATCACTGGTTGATGACCTTACCTCCAATGACACATTTCATGTATTTTTCCTGCAGAGTTACTCTCTCTCGGTCAGAACTGCAGGTGTGTGCATTGGCGTACTGCTGCAACACATCAGTGATGAGCTAATTGTACTAATGCAGCCAAATGTTGCAGTCTCAATCAAGATCTGCACTTTTTTGCATACAACAGCCATTACGTATGTCTTACATTAATGGCATTTACATTTATGGCATTTAGCTGATACCAGAGTGACATACATCAGTGCTCAAGTAGTCCACAGTAGTGTTCTTCAACCTTTAAAGCTCAACCAAACAACTCCTGTCAAAGAAAATTCAGAGGTGAATACACATGTAAGGAAGACATGGAGATAAGATCAAAGTTTTAAATATAAATAAGCAATAAGAAATAAATAAGCAAAAACAAAAAGATGTAGTCTCCAAGTTGTTCCATTAAGAGTTTGGTCTTCAGACGACAGTTAAGGACTCTGCAGGTCAGATCTGAATATTTTAATGTATATTTTAAAATGATTTTTAAATGGTAATGTGTGAAATGCCCAGTACTAAACCCAATCTATTATGTAGGGAAAATGTAGATATGACCAAGACACAGCCACATGTGTCTGGATGGCTGACTTCCTTACACTGCCCTGTACAAAATGAGTCAATCACCAGTGTGTCATCATTGCATCATTATCAAAGCCACTGTGTGAGAGAAGAAAATGGCAGCAACCCAAGCAGTCAGCTGCTTGTTCTTTCTCTCTGTGAGCAGGAAAGCAAAATCAAAAGCTACACCACCATCATGTACAACCCTGATGATTAAAGCAAAAACTGAAGATGACAGAGAAAACCAGTATTTATGGTTTATTCACAGTGACATCCTCTCAAAGGTTCTTACTCTGTTCTTTAAAACCTCCATCATTTCTATGGATGTTTTTTCAACATTGGTTTCTTTAACATGCAGTGAGGGAGTGTCTATCCAAAGACTGTTCAAAAGGAACTGGTTACCAAGGAGGCAAACCATCACGAAAGACAGCGGACCTTCCAAAGCAAACCAATTTACCTCAGTGATGTAAAAGACCTGAGTCAGTGTGTGCATGAATGGTAAAATATTCATAACTGTACAAGGGCATATACAATAGATTTCACCAAATTAATTGTACCCATCTTTTTGCCATGTGTGCTCCTATATGCCGAATGTTTGCCATGCTTGTATGGTAGTTGTCAACTTACCATCCTGGCACTATGCTCCCCCTCCCCTAGTGACAACCATCTCTGTGCAGACATTGGTCGTGGAGCACCATGGATAATGATTCCTGATTGGCCAAGCCTCTCAGCTACTCTCAACCAATGAAAATCCCTGTATCCATGAGAATGAAGCTTGCAGAGCTATTTAAAAACCAACCAGATAGGCACAAGATTGCTCATATGTACATTTTACATTGAGCAGAAAGAAGAGAGGTTGAGGTTTAAAAAAAACAGGGATTTATATATGGTCCAGTGGACAATCCAGTCAGTCTTGGTTGTTAAAAAGCCATTACACTTGTGCTCTCCAGGTTACACTGCTGTACTATGAAGGAGGACAGAGTGAACACACTTCTGTAGTCTTCATCCTGGTCCCTATTTGGACCTTTCCATTTGTATGGATTTGTTTATGAATATTGACAAATGCGCTGTGTGTGGTAACATGTTTGGCTTGGCTTCTCTAATGAGAAGTTTTACAGTGGGCACCAGATGGACGGTGAAATCAGGTGGACAGATTCTAAAGACTTTACTGCTGCGTCAGAGACAGAGGACATCAGACACAGGTCAGTGAGAGAGGACGATGGAAGAAAAAAATACTAACAGAGTACTGTCTGAATGGGACTACGTACACAGGACGTAACACGGACACCATTTTGTGTATATCCTGTTTTTAAAAGTGCGTCACAGCTGCAAAAATGGTGGCCACAATAAGATGATTTGCATTATACTAGGTACGATTCATATGCGCATGCAGTATAAATGTGTTGATTTAAAATAAAGAAATATTTTGGATGCATCAAACCATCTTGCTCTTGTGTTGTGACTAATATTTTGGTCTGAGGTCCAACTGCAACGAACCTGAGACATGTTGTACATGAAAAATCAAATAACATCTGAACTATAAATCTTGTCTTTAACAAATATTTTGTGGGAAATAACATGATGCTTTGCACTGGTCAAGTAGGTAACTATGAAAATGTAATCATTAGGAAATAAAGACATTTCTTTTGTCACTGATTCCTAATAAAACGAAGGTGATCCTTAATTTAAAAATAATTTAATAATAATTCTCTTTCCTCATCCTTCTCCCCATTATGTCAAAAAATACACAAAGATAATGAATTCACTACATTTAAGCTCATTAATAAGTGTACAAATATGTAATAATGTGTAATAATGTGGAATGACACTGGAATGCATTTAATTTGAACTTCACTTGATAGTCTTTTTTCAGTTGATGTGCAATGTCATTTGTTCTCGAAACATGGCACGAAGTATGACATCCAGAAACTTCAGTTTTGGTGTTGTCAGACCACAATACATTATCCCAGTATTTCATAGGCTTGTCCAAATAAAATAGATTTGCAAAGGTTTTTGGACGACCATTTTTCACTGATTCTTAATAAAGAATGCAAGATCAAATTTAATAATAATTGTAAAGAATTCACTACATTCACTACATTTACATTTGGTGGAGGAGCCATTGTTTTGTGATCACAGTTCCAAGCTTCATGTAAAAAGAAACTAATCACCTGCAGTGCTCAAATGAGATGCTTTCATTTTTACCAGCTTGATATAGTATTTTTAAGTTGATGTGAAATGTCAATTGTTCACGAAACGTACCGTTACAGTTTCGGCTATACAGTTTTGGTCGTTCGTGACTAGACTACATTCTCCCAGTGGTTCATAAGCGTATCTAAATACAATTGGAATACACAGTATAACAGTGTGTCTAAGAGTTCTGGTGCAAAATGAATCTGTCCATGAAACCTTGTAAGAGGTTGCTTGATAAAATATATTCCAATATGAAATTTATCTATTGGTTTCAGTCTACCTCATGCAACTTCCAACACCACACAAATTAAATGAATAATATATGCACTTTGAGTCAGTCCAGGAGCAGCGCGCGTACCACTCTACAGTACCGTGACCATAGAGACTGGTGATGACGTAGGGCGCGTGCACGCCATGGAGTTGCTAGGTAGTTTCTGAAGACCGCGAAAAGAAGTCGGGAACAGCTAAAGGTAATTTTTTTAACCAGTCCCTTTTTTGACCGTTGGAAACTGTCCTTCGGCGCATTAAATGTTGTTTTCAGTTAAAACAATGCGAAGTAGGATTTGGTGAAATTAATCTAAGCGCATCAGTTTGCCACACAGCTGCTGCATGGCAAGTTTGTTGTTCTCCAAATAAACAAACGGTCATTCTAGCTGCTGTTAAGTATACGTTGCTCTCAAGTAAAATGTGTGCTTGTACGTTTTCAGTCTGGTTCATGTTTTAGTCTGGTTCTCAGGCGCTTGTCAATGTTATTAACTGTTTTGTTGTCCTGTTGTACTTGAATGCCTTCAACCACTACATGCGTTGCCACGGTAACAACGCGTGCGCGCGCAAGACGGTCGCGCGCATTACACTCCTTTTCAACCGTCTACATAGCGCATGTTGTTTTACATTTTTTCTTACAGAACATCTGTAAACAGCTGACTCAAGTGTGTTCCTCTAATCCGGACCTCCTATACAAGAAGTTAAAATAAGGAGTTTGGCTCCTTTGGTTCAGTTCCGTTTATTTAATGTGGCTTGCCTCTGTAGATTACTGCAATGGTGATAATCATCTCAAGTAATTTCACCAAGACCTCCGTAACATGACGTTCAGATTTGTCTTCTGAAAAGAGTTTTCATCACAACTTAACTCTCAAAGCGAAAATAAACCTCAGTAAGTTTTATTCATGTGAGTGTTTAGTTCTTAGATTCAGTGTGGTAGAGTTAAAACCTGACACTACAGATAACCTAAAATTGCACCTTTTCTATCTTTTAGTTTGTTTCCTATTAGATAATCTGTTTTAACTTGGTCCTAACCCTAGCATCATTTTAGATCTACAGATTTCATATGGCCTCAGTAGAGCGCAAGCAGGATAAGCAGAAGCCCCTCTGCTTCAGTCATGGTGCTAGGAGACAGACCAGTGCAGAGATAGTGACAGAGGTCCGATGCTCTCTCAGGATCCTCGGCACACAGAGGCCGTTTACCCCACGGGATGAGCTCCGACACCTATTTGGAGACACTTCGGCCCGCGCATGTGACAGACGACCACCTTCGTCATTCAGGTTATTGAAGATCATCTCAAAACAGAATGTTAGACAACTATGAGTTGTGTTTTTGAAATATGATTTGAGTCTCAATTTTGATGCATTGCATTCTATATATTTACATGTGTACTGTTAGTGTGAGGAAATATTTTAAATTTTATTTTACAAAATATGATTAGTACTCTTCTCAGAACACACAAATAACAATTAAGGTAGTGTATTATGATATTTGTACTGAATATGAAAATGCTTAGTTTCACAAACATGGCAATGCATATTTTTGTGTACTTACAGTCTCCATGCTCAGAATTTTGAGGCCACTGATTCTAGACCAAGTTCTGGAACCCGTCTGTCTCCTCTGGAACATGTAAGGTGTTTTTGAAATTATTTGTATCATTAACAAAATTAGATCACATTGTGGAAGTGACATCTAGCACCAACTACTATACAGAAGCCCAGGTTGCCTCTTTCCCTAAATGATGACTACAGTGAGAGGGAAACAGCTGTACCCAAGCCTCCAGTTGATTGTCTGGACAGGAGAGGCTCAGGAGACTTCAGGCCCAGATCAAGGTCGCACTCCAGGTTACCTCCTATATCTCAACACTCAAAAGGTATGTGGAGGCTTAAGGGAGGAAAGCATGGGCACAAAAAAGATATTATGTCCTTTTTGTTAGGCTTAATAGGCTTAATGTTTTTTAGTCATTTATCAGTTTGCACTCTCAAATGGATAAGCAGAAAGATGCAACTCAAATGTTGTATGTTGAGTATGTTGTAGAAAAGACAGGTGATGGTAGACAATTAAAAAAAGGGGAAGATAAGACACATATGTGGAATGGACTTGAATTTTGAGAGAATATCTGAGGTTCAGTAATCTGAAGAGTGATGAAGAAAATGGATTGATGGAGAATGAAAGAAATGTAGAGGAATGGTAATAGTCCAACTGAATGAGAGAGTTCGTTGTTGGCAATGGATCAGTGCTTTTGTGTTATTCATTCACATCTCACTATTCATGTGTCAGTAAATGTTAAAGGCAGATTGAGGCCCGGTTTAGAGTAGCCTTGTCCCTGTCCCCATCTCCCTGCTCTTTAAAGACATTCTGACAGCTGTTTAATCTCTCCACTCTCTTGAGAGCCAAAAATAAATAGACACTTTCACAGTTTAGGTTATAAACCAATTTGCAACAGAGAATGAAACATTTCCCCCAGCCTGTATGTGTGCACATGTTTCAATGTGTGTCTCCACAATGTAGTTTTTAAATCTGAGATACACCCTCACACACTACACAAAGTAATGAGAAATTAAGATGAAGAAATAGAAATATATTTCACAAGGTGGTTTGTATATACTGCATCTTTATTGTTTGTTCGCATATGTTCAATCAGGTTTTATCTAAACACAATCATCAAGTTTCTTATGGGCTATACTTATGCATATATGTCTGTTCTGTTTTAGTACTCCAAAATGAAGACAGTCATGAACCACAAAAAATAAGCAAGGAGCCACCCCAGCAGACAAATAGAGAAAATCTCCAATATTTCAGTGCCGGGGTAATAAGATCAAAAACACCTTCCGGAACTCAAGAGCCATCTACCAAACACAAGTATGCTTTTGATCATTGGAGACATTCTTATCTCATGTCATTGTTTGAAACTGAATTCTTTGCTAATGTCCCATACACATTTGCATGGACTGTATGTATACTATATGAGTGCTTTAAATACTGTTTTGGTATTGAGAAAAAAAGGATCATAAATAAACTTATCTACATTCGGTGCCATGATTCTTTAGTGCAGATAACAGCAATCTTGAGGCCTGAGACATTGTTAAACTCTCAGGTATGTGACCAAGAGGAGCAGTAAAACCGTTTTATAGTCATAAGATCCTTCTAACCAGACTCCACCTTACAAACCACACTCTGCAGCAATTAAATTCATGTGTTTATTTATGTGCTGGATTGGTAAGAAATATTTAAGGCCTATGCTGCTAGGGATAGTCCTTGCTGATTAATTTAAATTTGTGGGGAATCACTGAACTGGTCCAGGAAAGTACATGTCTGCAAAGAAACAAAAATCCTTCTAAACTGTCAGTTCTAAAATAATTTACACAGAAACCACACGGTATCCTTAAACAATATACAGTCTGCACTCATGTGGGGGATTTGCCTCGGACGGAGTACTGATTTAATTATGGAGGGAAGTGCAAGTGGCCAGACATGTGTTTACTTTTGTGTGGAAAGTGTTTTAAATTGCTGCACAAAGCTTCAAGGCCTGTAGCTCAAACATAGAGTACTGTGCAAAAGATTCAGGCACCTGTGCAAATTGTTTTAAGTCATTTATATCAGCTGTGGGCATTTATATCAGCTGTGGGCATTTATATCAGCTGTTTGCTAGCAAAAACAGCTGAATATTATAATAAATGCAAACAAACAAGAAAGCAGTACTTTGTTAGGTTCCAGGTTTCTGCTCAGTGCCTCCAGTCATTGGGTGAATTAATACAATTCCATAAGCAACACACCTGTTTCAATTTACTGAAGTAAAAGGAGACATATCTGGTATTTGATGGAGCTAATCAAATACATTGTTTGGTAAAACCGGACTTCCATAAGGAATAAGGTCTAGAGGCACCATTAACTGTATTCATTTAGTTTGTATTTGTTGTAAGGTTAGTGTTTTTCTTACTTAACACCACTGGCCAGCAGTAAACAGCTTTTAATCATAATTTTCTCAGTTACCTAAGACTGTTGCACAGTACTGTATATGTAGAACAGGGTCAAATTAACTTTAACTCTTGTAGCCTACTGGTCATTTGTAGCTAAATTTTGCGGATTTGACTCAAAGTTTCACAGCAAGCGGAAAGTTTAATTGCCCGATTTTTACATGAAGCAGGTTATGACATCAATCTGAGTCTCTCCAGGATTCTCTAGCACCCAGACACACACACACATGCAGATACAATCCCAAACCTCTATGTCTCCCTATCTCCCTCTCTCCCTCTCTCTGATACAGTGGATAATGGAGCAGTATTAGATTATGAGGGTAGTTTGTGGCTGGCTGGCAGGCTGCACTGATGACCACCACTGTAGCTTCACTCAAGACTCTCACGATGAGATCATGTCTCAGACCAAAAAAAGAGCCCATCAACAAAGAGACATTATCAAGTCATTACACAATTAATGTCCCAAATATGCCCGACTGTACCATAAAAACATGCCTGCAACCCATCAGCACTGCCCATGTCATTCTGTTCTTGCAGTACATTTAGGTGAAAATACATTTTGAATGGGAAAAACGGAATGCGCATATATTAACACAAGCAATGAAACACTGTTGGCAGACATGTGCCAGCTATATTAACAGTCACCTCTATTTTCAAGATAAGACTCATCATGACATTGCATGAACTTGGTCGCAAGCATGCAGACCTGTGGTTTTCTGTCTGTTGTACGCTCACTGTTACCCAGACCAACCTGCATGCATTCACATCATGGAAAATGTTTGTTTCAGACTGATTACAGATTGTGAATCTGCACAGTTGGGAGTTAAGGTCTAAAAAAGAACTGAATCAGATTGGACATAGAGATGTTTTAGTTCTGATACACTGGACATTGCAACAGGGACACCTTGTGGCAGGTTTAGGAACATTCATTTATTCAGCTTAGAGATATGGAATGAAGTATATGTACTCAAATACACAATTTAAAGGCTTTTCCCTCTTATTCTTTAATGGTTTGCCCTTAATAGAAATCAGTGGGGAAATGTTCTTAATCTTGTTCTTAATAGAGGCCTCAATGTAGCTATTAGAGCATTACAGGCATCTCTGTATTTAAATAAGGTCTAAGCACCATGCATTAGTGTTATTTTTTCAATGTTTAATTTTGTTTGCAATATACATGCATACATATGTGTGTGTGTGTGTGTGTGTGTGTGTGTGTGTGTGTGTGTGTGTGTGTGTGTGTGTGTGTGTGTGTGT
>JBBKCR010000148.1:13168856-13183904 GCA_037577295.1 Ladigesia roloffi | reverse complement strand
TGTATGTGTGTATGTGTGTATGTGTGTATGTGTGTGTGTGTGTATGTGTGTGTGTGTGTGTGTGTGTGTGTGTGTGTAGTATTATTGATGTTGCTTCTAAGCTCTAATATGGATGCTGTGTTAGAGGCCACCCGTGTGTTTGGTAACCTCTCTCAGATCAAAGATGTAAGGCACTTCATCATCAAGAACAAAGGTGAATCTCAAACCTGTCCTTGTGATTGCTGAGGGCTATTTGTAGTTGTCATACTTGATTTGGCTAATCTGTACTTACATGCAATAATATTCTTCTTTTTAAAGAACAAAATTCTTCTTTGTTTACAGTTTGTTTGCATATGTTTTAATGTTTTGTTTATTTTTACATGCAAAATCGTACTCCCTGCCATGGCTAATTATATATTTGCTTTTGTAGACATTGGCATAGTACTGCATATTACATAAATGACAGTCATACACAGTACATTTACTAAGAACACAAATAGTAGAACATAGTTTATTTATTTGCTTAGTTAATCTACATAACCAAAGATGCTTGTTTGTGTTTCAGTTCACCAGTTTGTGGTGACCCTGCTGGACTCCAAGAACCCTGACATGTGTTTCTCAGCATGTGGAGTACTCATGAACCTTTCTTTGGATCAAGAAAACAGAACCATACTGAGCAAAGAGGGAGCCATACACAAGTAACACTTTACATTTGTAGAAGAATTTGATATGAGCAATTGCACTGGTTCTGCGTTGCTCATTTTTCCGTCTCTTTTTTCCTATCTGTCTCATTTACTCTCTGCAGGCTGATCGACTGTCTGCGGGACTTCGGGCCTCAGGACTGGCAGTTAGCTGGTCTAGTATGTCAGACGCTCTGGAACTGCACTGAAGGGGGAGAGACACAGCACAATCAAGAGCTGCTGAAAATACTTTCCCACTATTCAGGTATACACACACAGGCACGCACACACACATGCTGTAAAACAGAATGGGTCACCATTGGATTTGCCTTTTTGCATTTCCTCTCAAACTGTGAACAGATTATTCAGCTATAGGGGATGGTGTTCCTGCTCCAAAACTAATTTGATGAAACAACATATGCCTCTGTATGGGTCCACTAAATCCAGTGCGTTTCACCTCTATAGGGTCTATAATACAGTGTCACATGAAATTTTACATTTGATCGGATCTATTATGTGAATTATTCTCTATTCTCTGTTTTACAGATCTGGAATTTTTGCAGTGGTCTGCTAGTGGTGATATCAAAGAGTGCCAGGAGTCATTCTGGGAGGTACATTTCTTGCCTGTTGCTCAGAAGCTAAGAAAACGAATAGAAAGCCACATGACAGGATTGGAGCAAAGCAGAGGGCCCTCATGATTAACCTTACATCACATTTGAAGTCTGTGTGTGTGTATCCAAGTGTGTGAGAGAACAAGAAATTTTCCAGGGTTTTTACTGACTGCACTTTAATGTTTAGAACGTTTTTAATCTGAAAGCAAAAATGACAATCTACATAAACAGTAACAATAAAAGGTAACGATGAGAACTGCAAATTATTTTTAAAAAGTATGAATGAGTAGCAGCACCTTACCTTGTATCAGATGTTGGTCTGCTTACAAACTAAAAAAAATAATGTTCATGAGTTCTGGCAATTTAAACAACTGCCAGGACACATATGAATCACCCAGGGACATTAAGCGCTTTAGTGCTTATGCAACATAAGCATAAAATAAGGTTTTATGTTGTAGTTAAATTTCCAGAAAAAAACAGAAAGCTGCCTTTGGTCTTCAAAAACGGCTCCTCAACTGAGAGCATTCTAATGGTGTAAATGACACCCAGAAGCACAGCAATGACCTCAAAAGCTTTATTAAAGAGATACAATTCCAAGAAAGTTTAGAACAAACACAGAACAGAGTTATAGTTTCATGAAACAGTTACATCAAAGTCATATGAAATGGCACTGTCTTCTTCCCTTCCACAACCCTTTAATGCTAACTATTACACTACAATAACCTATCACGGCACTGAGCCACGACTCGGCAGCTTTTTGGGGCTGAAAACATTTTACTTCATGGGACTTAACATTGACCAAAACATGATAGGCTTAAGATCTCCCAATTTGAAAACTTTAACATGCTACCTAAATAAATGCATTTGGACAAATGAGAAGGGATTTAGCAAAATACGTATTCTCCAATAATACCCCAATCCAAACAATATGACATGCATGGTCTTCACAGGAGGACAGACCAACTACTTTGTGTGTACTAATTATATATTGCATATATTGTATCCCATGTTGATGGTTTTGGTGATTCAGTGTGGACTGTACTATACTGTAACATTCCTGTCATAATTTTGCTTATTAATGTGTTGTAAAGATGAACATACCTTTATATATATTTAATTTTTAGCACATTAAGTGTAAAGGGCTATTTTTAATTGAAGATGTAGATATTTAGATTGGACGACTTGTAGCGAACGTCCCCACGCTGATAAATGAATATGGTTGCTTTGATGTGATCAAAATTTCAGAGAAAAAAATACTTGCTGAAGTACAAAAGATACACAGTGATTAAATGTTTTTATTTAAGTTTTTTGTTTATTGAATGTTATCTTATAAAAATGTCAGTAACTGACATCAGTCTCCGAAGATTGATAAAAAAACTCATTGCTTCTTAACATCCATCTCCAAAAGGAAAAGTACCATCCCTCACTCCTTCTCTCCTCCATTTTGCCACTCTACACCCGAATGTTCCAGCCACCATTAGAATGCAGTACTTGATTGGTTTTAGTAAACAAAAATAGAAGACAGCAGAGAATCTATCCTGCTTAAAACACACACACACACACACACGCAACATAACACGAAAATGCTTAGTTATACTGGTTAAAGGTCTGAAAAACGGAAAAGCACTTTCTATCTCACGACTGTACAGTCGTAATCGGGAGCCTGGCTTTAAGCGTCAGTGCAGGATGAAGCCCGCTCTAGGCAAACCCACAAAGAAAATCCTGCTCACCAAAGAGCACTTAAGATACCTAAAGAGATACATAACAGGAGGTATTTCAATATACTGACAACTCCAAAATACCAAAAACAATAGCTTTCAGGAGTTAAGATGACCATGCGGTAAGGGAAGACAGGTGAGGGGTTGGGGGCAGGATCCAGAGCAATAGGAAGCACATCACAAAGGAAGACTGTTTTTTTTTTCCTTGAAATCACTCATTTGTCACTCAGACAACACAAAGTGAATTTTGGGAAACGGTCACTAAACCCAAAATGGCTACATTATAGCTGAAGCATAACTTGATAAAAAAAAAGTGCCTTGATATTTTTTATGCCTGAAATACCAAGAAAAAGGCTAGGATAACTTTTGTTTTATATATATTTATATATATACATATATATGTTTTTTCAAACACACGTTGGTAAGCAGAGACAGAGTGGTGACTTACAGTAAACCAAGAAAAGGGCTCAGACAGCTATTTTTTTTGAATATCTCTCTCTTCCGAGTGTGCACACTCAAACAAACGTTTCACTTCTCACTCTTAGTCGCATTCTCTCCATCACAATCATCTTCAAGTTAGCTTATAAAATGGGTAATGGTTTGGGTGTTTAGAGGCCTTTGCCTCTCAGTTGAGAAAAGCAGCATTAACAGACAGCACCTCTGTGTTCCTCCAGTGCTGTTCATATCTAGGCACACGTTCATGCAGCTTCAATAATGCTCTTCTCTCCAGTCATCAGCACTACAAATGATATGAAAAAAAAAAATTGATAGCAAATAGGCATGTTGGTGCAGTCTGCCTGCACTGATACTGGAGTTGTGGTGATTTCTTTTTCCTTTCATCTAAAAAAAAAGAAGATATGATTGAGCAGCATCCTAATGCAGATGCATTTGAAAAACTATGAGGAGGGCTGGCCTCCGCACGCTTGCAGTCTCAGGCTGTCCCAAAGCGCAGGGAGATAGGCCAACACTCCTCCTCGTGGTAGGCTTTGGCACTGCAGGCCGAGCAGCCACACATTTCAGTCAGCAAGTGCGACTTTTTTTTTCCCTCTCTTCCAGCATCCAGCATGAAGCTGATCCTCATCATCCTCCACGTTGTGCCTCTTTACCATTCTTTTAATTTTTGTTTTTCCTCTTTTTTTGTTGTTTTTACTTTAACTGAATTGTCCCACGAAAGCAACAACAATGACAGTAAAAATACAAGGACATACAATAATAGCACTTCATGTCATGTAGCGAGTGATAGCTCTCAGAGCATAGAGCAGTTCTGCCTGCATGCGCGCTTCCATAAGAAGCAAATTAACATGGACCTGTGGAGAAAGGACAGAAAAGGAAGAATAATTTTAAATCACAGTACTTCCCAAAGAAAGTCATCAAACTGACACATTACTTGCATACTGTTTGTGTATATTAACCTTCTCAGAGTGCTGGAACTGCCTCCAGAAACTCTCGTACATCCTCTTGGTGGTCTTCTCCGGGCTACATACCATTGTCTTAATGTATACTTTAAAGTTGCGGTCCAACAACTCATTGATCTCACCATAATCATAATCATCATATCTTTCAAATAAATGGAACAAAGAAAGGGAGAGAGAGATTAACATAAATATGAAAGGTGAGATCTGAATAAACATAAATTGAAGGAGCATTAGAGTGCCTGGAGAACCGACCTGATGCCAAACATGCAATGAATGTAGTTCCAGATGGCTCGGCGGAGCATCGAAGTGTCCACACCCTGATGCGTGGCCATGGTGTTGTAAGTTAGATTATATGCAATCTGGAACTTCTCGTCGAGCAGCTGGCCAACATCCGGATATAGCCGGTTCACCAGGGAGAAGCCATGGTCCTCCCAACTGTAGTCCTGGCAACCACATACAACATCTCATTCAGTTCACCTTTCCATCTTATTAGACTAATTATACTAACTGAAAGAGGTGTTCGCTCGTCATTTTGTCTTTTCTCTCTCACCTGAACTCTGAAGGTAGGCACATTCTCTCCTCTTCTAGAGAAGTCTTGGTAGCCATAGCTGGGGTCCTCAAAGTGTCGTGACACATCTCTGGATGGCATGCACTCCTCGTCTTCTGTGGGTAACACATAGGCAGAAACATGGTCACTTCCTGTAATAAATGCTTGTTTGTCAAATTAGCAACCCACAGTCCATATGCTTTTACACTTTGGTGACCATATCCTGTAGGATTATGTGTGTACACAGTAGCTCTTACCAGTGGTGGCCACTAGCATACTCTCAGTCTTCTCCCTCTCAAAGCGTGTGGCCATTTCCTCTTGACTGGCCTCTTCTTCATCACGACACTCCTGCAGCTGTTTCATCCTCTCCATCAGCACTTCTACCTCCCCTGACACTTCTGTCATCTGTACATGCACAAACACACCAAGGTGTCATTCTGTGCTTACGTTGAGACACAGGGATTCATCTAGAGTTTTGATATTCTTTGCTGCTTGCAGCAAACTAGCAGCTACATGGCTCTAAAAAAGCCTGAATATAATATGTATCTGTGAGCACTCACTCTCACCTGGTGGTTTCCCAGGACCTCCTCCAGAGTGCCATTGCCATTCGCTATGTCACACACACAGTAGCCGCTCAGGGATGGGGGTCTGAAAGTGTGTCCTCCCTCGGTATGTATGTCTGGGGTGATCCCACAGCCGAACGTGAACGACGCCAGAGAGTGGTAATGTGTCAAAAGGACTACAGCGTGGATCAGCTCTGCCAAAGACCAGCTATGCTCCTCTGCCTTCAGTAGACTCTGTCAAGTTAAGACAACATTAATCACATGCTTATTCACTACAGAAGTGTAATTTAACAGGCTGTGCATCGTAAAATAGTAATTACTACCCGAAAGTTCAAATAAATGAATCTAATATAAATATAATAAATATAATTAATACATTTATGTTAGGGGATGTCTTCCAACCTTTTTATTACTATACATCTTTATCATTACTATGAAAACCTATAAAGGAGATTCAAATGTAGCCAATTGCCCTACTTTAAGTGATAACACTGCTCATGTTATAATGAACTTTCCTGCAAGCAGATGCTAGTCAGTGCCTTTAAAGAACCACAGTGGCCATTTAAAAATCTCATTGAGGTCATTGCTGTTACATAACAGCTGTGGGTGGGAGAGAACTTGTGACTTTGGCGGTATGAGATGTCATACCTCAATGTGTGTTTTGGTGAGAAGCCATGGCCGGTGTGCCAAAATCTTGTTAAGTTCTCCTAGAGCCTGCAACTTCTGTGGGGCTCCATCAAGACCATTCAGCCACTTGGGATCCCCCCCAACCTGCAGGAAATCGTTCACGTGTAGGTTCACCAAGTATGAACACTGATGTCTGGCTGCAGCCTAAAGGAGATGAACAAGAGAAGAAGAACAGAGACACATTCAGACATTCTGTTGCAGTAGCTGTTGCTTATGCATGACAGGTCACAACAAAATGCTGGCTCCAAATGCTGTCTGCCATACCATTATGCCAATGTAATGCCTATAGTGCAGGGACAAAGGTCCATCCATTTGAAGCAGGTAATGTTGTGTCCTTAGGAAACTCTCGAGATACTGAGGATGGAAGCCCATCACCAGAGAGATGTTATCAAGGCGACCAAGGGAAAAGGCCTCCTCAAATATGGACTGCGTTCTGGCATCCACTTTGCTGACTTGAAGGATCTGAAACAAGCAACATAGTTTGAGTTTTGTTCTGTGCCTACTGGCACAGCATAACTGTTTGGAAAATCTGCAGGGGTATTTAATTACTTCCACAATAAAAAAAAAACAAAATAGAAAAAAGGTTAACAGCATGTCTGCATTTTTGTGTGTTTGTGTTTGAGCTAACCTCTTTCTCCGGGATGAATCTACTTGGTCCGTTTCCCAGAGGTCTGGGGATTCGCACTCCAATATCCTGCAAGAGTAACAAATCCCATTAAGTACAATGAACTCAAAGCCCCAACATATCACCCAAGTCATCTGAAAGCCTATGATGAAGTTCTAAAAAAGTTCTAGAAAGCCCAGAGGTAATCTAAAAAGTATGACCATGTTTTCTGGCAGCAAGCCCAGAGCCCTAAAATCTGCATATCCTCTCGCATCAAATGGCTCCCCACCCCCAAGCACAGTCTCTCCTCGATTTTGTCAAAAATTAACACATTCTGATCATCTGATATAACATTTAAAACCTGTCCAACTGCTATTTTAAGAAAGCAACGAGTCAAGACAGCACATAGAGCCTGATTGAAAGCTCACCTCGGCTTAGATTGACAGTGAATAAAGACAAACAGTCTTCAAGAACACCACAGATCACTAACCCAAACAAGCTGCACCAAACTAAACTATGTCACCGGGTTAATGAATCAAAAAAATGTTCGGTAATTTGAGCCTGAAGCATCTGCTCTCTCTTCCGAAGCTCTGAGCTGTCTTTCGTTATTTTTCCGAGCTCTGCATAACCGACCTGAATGAATGAGCAGCCACGGCAGAGCTCGTTTATCACAACCTGAAAATATGTAACATTTACACAACAAATAAAGAAACATTACCGTCACAGACAGCGTCTGTGCCTTTGTCGAAAGGACAGTGTTAAAAACTGGAGAGCGAGAGAGAGAGTTGCGAACGCGTAAACAAGGTAACAAAGAAAATCTGCAGAGCCGCAGCAAACCAGCACTCATAGACCTTCACCAGGACAGACAGCCTCAATTAATTAAAAACACAACAAAAACTGACATGCATCGGTTACACACAACTGTAAGTTTTTCGGTCCTTACCTTTTTACTAAGACGCTCGCAGTTTGTGCAAATTTTAAAAAGGTCTGTCACTGTTAAAGAGGTGTTTTTCACTGTGTCGTTATCTGCTGACGCGTGCCTCATCTTTGACTTGGTTAATTGGTTTGTTTCTGGAATTTTCCGTTACTTCGAGAGCGATGGAAACAGTAGATATTCAGACTTTGTCTTAGCTCCGTCTTTTTGTTATTTGAGGCATCGGGGTGTCTGTGCCCTGCCAGCTGTCGCAGCTCCGGAGCGGAATGGCCACCGTCTACCGGCCCTCTAGTGGTAAATAAGAGGTTCACCGCACTACTGACACCTCCCTCAGCCAATCGCCTTTCGAAAACAACTACCGCTCAACCAATCAATGGTGACAGGCGGCGGGTCTTCAGGAGGGGCTTGTGCCAGCTAATGGATAGAAACGTGAGCAGAAGAACTATCCTGATAACATGAACGTCCAACATCCTCAGTTTTTTGTTCACGTCAGATTAATTTAGATCAATTTCAGTTATGTGTTAAACATTCCTACATTCTTTGGCAAACAAAAAAGCTCCAATCGACGTCCCGCACCTCTGATAGGGCCCCTCTTGTTATCTGGGGTTATTTGCAAAGGTGTAAAAACCTTGCTTCATCTTCACACACTAAAGTCTGATCAGGTAATCCCTGAGAGAGTCATCATTTGCTATACAGGAGATTCTAAAGGCAGTAAACTTTGAAGTTAATTGGGGGTTGTTTCAGGGGCTGCAAATAAGGCAGTACAATGCTGAGCAACATGACAGCATACCTGCAGCACAACAGGAAAACAAGCCAAGATCAATCCTCGCCTTCCGCTTTGTGGCACACTGAGGCAGCAGGCCACACTGAGATAAGGTGATTGATTCTTTTGGACCATTGATTGACTTTTTTCTGGAAAGAATTCACCTTAGCAGGGGCTCCTTTCCTGAAA
Organism: Ladigesia roloffi; assembly: GCA_037577295.1. Lineage (NCBI taxonomy): Eukaryota > Metazoa > Chordata > Actinopteri > Characiformes > Alestidae > Ladigesia > Ladigesia roloffi. The sequence continues at coordinate 13,175,214 of JBBKCR010000148.1, read as the reverse complement.
TGCATGCACTTAACCATTGTTCTATCATCTCCCTTGAAAACAAATTGACTTTCTCCTCTTGTTTTTCCATGCAAACCTGTTTTGTGACAGTTGTTTTTCCCCCAGGTGGAGTGTATGTAGTAACATAGAATGACCAGTAATTGGTAATATGTTCCAATATGTCTGTCTTCCCCCGCACAGCAAAAGCAGTCCAACAATGGCAATAGGATGCTATCAACCTAACGTCATCTTTAAAGACTGCCAAGATGAGACAAGTTTTTCAACTCAGACAGACAGCACCATCTCATACACTGTTAGCCTGTTCTAGCCTACTTTCCATTTTTTTTCAATGATCTACGATCGAAATATACGACAGTATGAGAGTATGAGGGACCAATTAAATGGTACTGGCGGGAGGTTGAGATGATGGGAAGTGAACACTGTCCGCGCATGTTGGTCCAGCATGGTCCTACCGATGGAGAGTAGCTATTCAGCATGTTCATTGTGTTCATGGGCTCCCCCCACTTCTCTCCGAGGGTAAAGGGGGTGTAAACAGACCGGAGCCAGAGTCAGCACTCTCTGAGGGGTGGTGGGTGAGCCCCACTGAGCCCTATGGCTCAGCAAACCCACAGAAGAGACCGGTCAGCGTTTGACTACCCCCTCACCCCCCCACTTAGCCATCCCTTTCTCTTTATTAAAAAAGGGCTCGGCAAAAACGTCTGTCTGTAATCCAACTTTGGGCTTTACTGTACTCACACTATATCAATTAATCAACTACTTTGTTGGACAAATGAAAAATCAATCAATGAAAATAGAAACAGGAATGTAAATGTCAGCGTTTTCAGTGATTGCAACATTTTCAGAGTGTGAAGAGTAAGAATGCCGCATGATTAAAAGCATCTTCACAATCTACTGCAATTAGAAGATGTAAGACTTAGTCAATTTCAAAAGCTGAATAATCTTATCACTATAATGCCCAAAGTCACTAGAAGACTAAAGAAAGGCAATATCACGTACCTTGTAAATTTTTAAACACAACAAAATGCTCTCTACTAATCACACTAATAGAAAGGGTTTCTATACATTGTATAAGGATGTTCCCTGGTAGTGATTAAGAAGTGCATTGTAACCGGTTTTAGTGCACAGGCAACAGATGTGCACCAGACAAACCAGAGTTAAGAATAGCCCAGTAAAACCAGACCAAATCGTGTGCCTCTGCAGTGCTTTTAGAGGTCTCGGGGCAGGAGCGTATCTGTGTTTGCAGAGGTGGATCTCAGTGTGAATGTGGCTCTCAGCTATGTTTTCTTTCTCATGCTGAACGAGCAGCCACGCTAAAACCACAGGCTGTCGGATGTTCAACAAGTGGCAGAAAAAAAGTTGCCTGACGCAGCCCTCCTCTCAACCAGTTCCAACCTGACCTATCGCAGAGCCAGTGGAAGACAGAGAGCGAGAAAAAATAGAAAAGCCACAATGACATAAGCCTAGCAACAGGAGTCAGCCAATCAGCAGGCAGAATAACAGTTTCAGGGTCCAATCTTTTTTTCGTTTCTCACTCCCCCCCTCTAGTTCCTCAAACAGTAGGGGAAAAAAGTTCAACTTAAATATGAAGTTGTATGCACAGGCCTAGCTGCAGTCTCAGTAAAGTACTGATAGGTTTTTATGAGCAAACGTGCCTACTGCTTATTTAAGGGTTTTTACGAGCAACAGGAGTGTTCCAAGTTGGACTAAAATCAGCAGTGAACTTTAGACTATATGGCGTGACAATCCCCAGAATAAAAAAGAGGAAGAGAAAATGTCCTTCCAGTCGCCCACGTCATCTGTGCTCAACTTATTGTTTGTCTTTATTGCATGTTGCTCTCTCCACCAGGCCTTAAACTTCTTATTCTTTCGAGATACAAGGGTCTCTTTAAAGTCAATTGAACAAGGGTCTGGAGGAAGGCGTAACTCAACACCACACACATTCATATTGTCACTGCAGTTTAGGCTCTTTCTCTCACTCTATTTCATAAGTTTCAAGTGTATGAACTTATCAATTCAATAGCGCTCCACCCCTCTTCCATTGTTTCTGTCCCCCTCACTCACACACAATCATTTTGGTCCTTGAAGCAACAAAATTAAGTCTAAGGAAAGGGCATGTCCATGAATGAGCACAATTCAGACTTTTCAGAAGCTGGACAGTATGATTTGCAAAAGTCCCCTATTGCTGGATCAGTAAAAAGTCAAATAAATAATAATAAGTAATTTAAGCAATTTTTGAAGTAAGCAGAAAAATCTGTTAAAGAATACCAGCATAGTCTGATGTGAAAATGTGCCACTACAGAACATTCTTCACAACGTCTAAATAAAAAAATAGTCGGATATGGGACAAATTGTTTTACGACAGTGTTATGGTTTGACCTAACATTCGTAAAGCAAAAAAAACCCTGTTTAATACAATTTTGCTATTGTTGTTATTTTAAATTGGTATTTGGTGTGTAGTGTCAGAACCCACAAGTCTAATTGAGATTCCTTAAACACAAGGTGATTTGAGGCAAAACTGTGAAGATTTGCATATGCAATTTGCCAGTGCTAACTGTTGGGTGCCTAACCTTTCAGGACCAGTGGAAAGATGAAGAAGCACCAGACATTACATATTATGGGGAAATGGTTTAGATTTTTTTGGTATCTACCATTTTTACTGGTTTAATTTAGCATATATGAATGATATCTGAACATCCCGATTTCAGACCCATCAGGACATTGCTCAGTGACAGATTAAAAAGTGGCTCACACTCATTCGGTCTTTGTTCGTGACACTGCCTGTTACGGCTGGGGGGGTTTGCCGATTTACTGAATCAATTCAATTCCGATTCACAGGGTCATGATCCGATGTGATTCACGATCCGAATCGATTTGATTCTATATTGATTTATTTACAGATATCTTTGTGTTAATACTAGTCTGGATGTCTATAAATTGACTTGAGTGGAGGATAACCCTATGTTAACGGACTGTACTGCAATATTACCTGTGGACAGTAAACTTTTCCAATAAATGTTTATAATTCATCTAATCCAACATTATAAATTGTCTATTTAAATGAAAACATCTGCTCCACATGAAGAAAATGAATAACTAACAAGAACAGTGTGTGTGTGTGCGTGTGTGTGTATGTGAGGAATAGAAAGAGACAGAGAGTCAGGAATTAAAAGAATTTAGGAGGTTCTTAACAATGACGGAGTTAGTCGCCCTGTTTTGAAAATGTCTATTTGACAATGAAATGATAACCACAAAAATGGCTGAACAACTGTAACCATAAAATTGGTTGAATAAAAAACAACACAACGGGTTAAAACTATAAAAATTAGCTCAGCAACCACGGCAAATACAGTCTAGGAAATTCTGCTTGACTGATAAGACGCTAAACTCTTCAGGTATTAAGATATTTTCTGGAGGATAAGTGAAAGTGATCTACGTGAACACACCACTGTACACAGTGTGAACAGCGTGAATTTCCTCCTCTGCATTCAACTCCTTCACCGAGTGAAGCAGCGTGTGAGGACCGCACTCAGTACCTCAGAGGTTCAAACCCACACTCTCAGATCACCGGGTGAGTGCTCTAACCACTGAGCCACTACCCGCCCGGCTGTTTCCTTACGCGGTCGCAAGCAGTAGTGGCGACAGGAAAAGATCGATCCACGAATTTTAAAATCAATATCGTATTTTTTGAACGAGAATCGATATTGATCTGTGAATCGATTCTTTGAACCCAGCCCTACAGCCTGTTTGGCCAGTTGGCTCTTAAGCACATCCACCTTTTCCTCTCTTCCAGTCTCTAGTAATCTGTGCATGTCCGCTCTTCTTCCCTTCGATTTTCACCCTCTTCCCCTCCTCATTTTCCTCTCATTCCCCCTCCTCCACCCACCCTCGCCAATGTTACTTGGCTGCGGGTCCTGAATTCTGACAACCGGGCCTGCCTGGAGCAGCCCAGCCTTGCATCTGTCTTCCTGCGAAGTGCAGCAGACTAGAAATGCAAACACACACACACACAAGCTTTCACACACCAGAGGAAACGGCACTCCCAAGGCCTCCAAAGACTACAGAGCACAATACAAACTTGCTCACAAACTTAATGGAGAGGCTAACACTAACACACTGCATGACTTTACATTTAAATTAATTTCAGGTGGATATAGCCCATACTTAAGAACAAGAATAACTGCTGTTGACACTTCACCAAACCAGTACCTTAGGCTGTCATCTTACTAAAAAATTATTCTCTTTTTATCTTAATTTTTTCTAAGTGTTTACCTATCGTATTTTCTGTTTGTAGGCCAGACTGGCTGAAAATGTTAAATGCTACGCATTAAACTGTCCACACGCATGGAAGCCTCAGCCTCTAAGGATCTAATTCTTGATAAATGTGTATACTGCTATGTGTGGTATTTAGGATATCTACTGTGGAAAAAATATCCTTGAGATTAATTAGCTGTAGCACATTTAGCTGTCTGCATACCAAGTTTACAGCTGTAATCTGCAAATATTTAATCAATCACTGAGCATGTTTTCTTTAACATGTCATTTAAAATTACATAAATGTATACTTTTCCCAGATCAGAAGTGGAAAATGTATGTGAGTAATTTGTTTCTCAAGTAGAGATTTGTGAATCTATCACTACAATTTCAGATATGCACAAAGCCTGCGCACGCAGTTGCTGAATGCCAGTGGAATAGGCGGAGGCCTACAGAATGCTCTGCATTTGAGGAAGCCAAAAGTTCCCGTGGATGTTATTTTAAAAGGGAGAATTCAAGAGCTGTTGCAATTTCATGGACTGCGGAGCACACGACTACAAGCACCAAGCAAGAAACCAAACGTCTGCCTCTTTTATCTTCAGCATGCAAAACGTAAATGCCAATAAGCTAATCACTTTCAAAGGTAACATGTTTAACCATAATGCTTACCATCCAGAGTTCAACCACCCATTTAGTTTAAAAGCATTACTGTGATATGACAATTCACTGCAATCAAAAGAGGTGACATCAGTGTGACAATGTCAAGGTATTTCTTGCAAATGATAAGGAGTGTAGAACTGTGTGTAAATGCCACTGTATGTAAATGTAGTTTTACCAACTATAAGAAATGTATTGAGCCCAATGCAGCATTAAACTACTGTGAACTCAAGAAGTTACATTATGAAACAGTAACATTTAATACAGAATCAGATGGCCCTGCAGCCCAGGCTTATCTGTTTGGCTTAGTTCTTTACAGTGCTGTAAATATGTCAACCTATAACCTGCACTGCATCAGAATCTACTGAGCTCTGCATTTTGGTACTTTTGCACCACCTCATCTCACTGAATAACACTAATTGCTCTTTCTAATACAGTCCCCTGTGATAAGAAACTGGTAGGGCAACTGTCTGATGTGCTCTCTCACCCTCTGTCAATCAGCAACAAGGCCATAATTACATCTCCTGGCAGGCTGAAGTAAGTTACTGTGCCAGGATATGACAGGTAATATCGTAAGAGCATTATAAATCCATGTGAACCCTTGTCTCTTCCAGCCAGGTTAAGAGAGAACAAGTCTAAGAACCGAGGCTTGCTGATGTCAGTGAACTGGATTTATACAGACAGGACAGAGTCATGTATTACACCTTAAAAGACATGTGTTAATCATGGGGTACAGGATGGACTAGGTGATGATACACAATGGGAGCTGAGAGGCTGACAGGAAATAAGCAAGTCTTTCTTGATGAAAGGGGAAATAAATCTATCACATTCAAAAGATCAAGGGCCTCAATTAAATTTTACCTGATTGAGGACTCATTTATGCTTTCAAATGAGTGCTTATTTTTAATACTTCCAACTAACCCCAAATATTTACTTTAACCATGATTTAAAATATGTTTGATCAATGTAGATTTTAGATTCCAATTTTAAATTTGTAACAAGAATTCTTATATATATTTGTTCCCAAGATCCAAAGATGCCAAGAGACAGATGTGCTGTAACTTTACTTGAGGAAAAATGTTTGATTCTGATTGAATTTATATGCCTACATACTAGCAATAAAACTAAAAGTATGTTCAGAAAGTAAATTGTTTTCAATCTTTGTTTAGCAGCATGTTTTACAATCAATCTAGCCAACCTACTCTTGGTGGGATACTGCTAATATATTGGTCCAAATTCAGTTCCATCATGAGTGTAATACTGATTTCAGTGTTTTAAACTATTTCTGTAAACATGTTCATATTGTATCAGGTAAGTTTGTTTTTCTCTGTCTCTGATCACCAAAGCAGTTATTGATGATGTAGACCAGGGGAATTCAATTAAAAGTCACCGAGGTCCAGTTATTACATTTCGTCCCAGTAGAAGGTCCGAACTGAAGTCCATCTTGTGT